>VTFQ01000643.1:907500-1132352 GCA_036281575.1 Ancherythroculter nigrocauda
TTCAATATCTGATAGGCTGCCAGGACTCTGAGGAAGGAGCTTTTAAATGGAGCGGTAACCAGTGTCCAAAGCTGAGATGGGCCAAGGACGGGAAATACATCTAAAACTGAGCGTGTCCATGAAACAAAGAGGAAGACAAACTTATTCCCGAGCCCCCAAGTCTTTGGCCCCATTCCCATTTAAAGACGTCTAGTTTTCCGAACCATTACCCGTGAGAGATGGCCACATGTCTAGGGGCGAAATAGCTGGTTAAAGGCCTGTTTAACACTGTCAGCAGAAGGTGGCCCAGTTTTATTGTAACTATATCAGCGCTGACCATGTTCAGTCGGCCGGTGAAAGTGTCAGTTGTCTGGCGGTTCACAGTGTTCAGGTGGATTTGTGTTATTTACCGCAGCATCCCAGTGAGGAACATTCACTCTGTTTGTACTTTAATGTATACAGCGCACACTGCTCCTTTTCTTTTTGTTTAGTCAGGTTTTCTTCTCTCGCTTCATTCCATCTACAGTGCTCACAGAGAACTTTTACCGCACTTTGGTCCACTGTACTCTTGACATAAAATCGAGACTAATCTCATTGACGAGTGTGCAATGCAGTTCAATAGCTCTAAGCTAATAATCCTAGCTGATGGCCAGAAATAGAAAGCGGTCCATAAAAGCTTTTCAGCGCACTCAAACTGTATCGAAGGAATTTAAAGGGACATTAGGAGTTTGGGAAAGCTTAACTTTCTTGCGAATTAAGTTAATTTAATGATGTTTTATATTAGATTTATAATTGTCATGACGTGTCAGGCAAAAACGAGAAGAAAGGATCTGAATGCAACACTTTTATTTTAAACAAAAATAAAGATGATAATCAATAATGAAAATGATCACAGAAGAAAAAAATATCACAATAAAATTTTTCACGTCAGTCAATATCGATAATTGTTACGATAAATTTCAAATCTTTCAAGTTTAAAGGCAGATTTTTGTTCCTGAGTGAAAGAAACCAGACAGTTAATTGTGGTTTTAAACTACTCTAAAAACCAATATGGAAAATTCCTTCATATTTATGCAGTATTTTTATGGAAGAATATTCAGAACATTTATAATGATAAAATATTTCTTCTACATTAAAATATGCATGAGTATACTTAAGCAAAATCCTTGTTCAGTCATTTTTCCTTAACAAAATATATATCTCAATAGAAAAACGTATTTACTATGATATTTATGAAAAACCTAAATACATAGACTAAATACATTTAGTTTAAATACAAATGCACAAATGCTATAGCATTGCTCCTTTAATACATTTAATGCATGTCTACATTAATAATACAATGAAATTCGATATGAATATTCCACATTTTTGTGTTAGTGTTACTACAGTAAATCCATAGTAAATGATGGTGATTTGTAGATTGAAAAGCCTTCTAACTGGATCGTTCATGGCACAATGTTTCTCCTGTTCATCAGTGCTGTCAACAGCCTTAAATATTTTAAATATGGATATTTTTCTTAGAATTTTTCTTTCTTTTTTGGGTGAACTATACCTTTAAGTTATTATTTGCTACATTGCAGCATGTAATACATGAACAATTTTAAACAACTGAGGTTGTGTAGTTTTATATTTTCTGTAATGTAATTTGTAGCTAATATAATTAGTTGTTCGAAATAATAACTGACTTAAATATTTTATTTAATAAAACTATATGATGGGCAAAGTGCATTTAGCCGGTTATTAATGCTGAAATCATGACTGGCTGACTGTACATTTTCTTTTTTTACAACACGGCTCCTTATCCAAATAAATAAATAATTGGATATGAAATATTGATTCGAACTGAAATTATTTTATTATGTGAGAAGAAAGATGGGGAGAAAACTAGAGCAGCTATGAGGGAAATCGATTAACAGTTTAGTGCTCATTATACTTCAGAATCAGAATCCAGGTATTCCAGAGCATCAATCCTGATATTTTATGCTATAATACATTATAGTGCTTTTAATAGTACTGTGTATTATATGTCATATACCATTATGTTTTACTGCTAAACAGATTCATTATTGTTTCAGTAAGTTATTACAGCCGACACAGACAAATTAAGGCTCTGTCAAATGTTAATGATTCTATTAATGAGATTTCATTTCCAACAGCTAAAAGCCATATGAAAAGCATATGCTGCTCATCTACAGCGATGCCAGAGGTATGTTTCCACATTATAGCATACAAAGCTTTTTATAATTTGGCATAAAAACAGACACGATTTTCTTGTTAGCAAGCCATATGTTAGAAACAAGAAGTATATTTTGCTGTTAAATACAGAATATGTTGCAACACATATTTCTTGAGCAGCATTTTAGATTCACAGTCCTTTTCCTACAGTTTGCATGTTCTTTTCATAAAGCAAACCACTCTTAAGCTCTTGTGGACTTTGTCTTAAAATAGGTGTTATAGGTTTAAAAGGCAAGTGGATCTTTAAATCCTTGTCAGTGTGTTTAAACACTAAAGAGGTTTAAGTTCAACATCACATCATGACCTCATCCGGCTCATCTTCTGTAGATTTAAGATGTATATCTGTTCTTTACTTAAGTGTATTTACCAGTTGCATGCTAATGCTCGAGTAACTGTGTCACACTAGCAGTGTCAATCTTCATCCTAAAGAGCGTATTCATCATTTACCATCTCAAAGGTCTGAGCTTCAAGTCCACAGTTTTCACACGTGCCATTAAATATGTATCTGCACACCTCCCAGATGGGATCAAGTATACTTAGATCAAATGTTAGCAGATAAACAGACTTAGCCGAGTGCTCACTTAAGCTATCCTTAGACACAAGACCTTTGTGTTCTTGTAAGAGACAACAAGCTTTATATAATAACTATATGAACATCTCATTTTAGATAGCAGAAGAACATTATAATTAGCATGCAATCTTCCTCTTCTCCATCAGTGTCTCTATACCTTTACAATAAAGTATCATACTATTGGCATTAAAATATACCTCTTTTTCTCTACTTTAATGCTCTCCAGAGTATATCAAACGGGTCCAAACACAATATAAGTAGATCACAGACTGACATTGACATGCTGCTTCGCTTAAGCAATAGGACTTCCAGGATCCGATCGAGTCGCGATCACAGTGTTTTCAAACTCATTTGAAAGTTCAACCAATGGAAAATGGATCTCTGGCGTGGTGGGTGGGGGGTGCTCAGGGGTGTGTTTCCCAAAAGCATCGTTAGCCAACTAACATCACAAGTTCTGTCATTACTTACATAGTTCAACGATTTGGTGTCTCCTGAAACCATAGTTCAAACGAAAACTGCATCGCAAACTTGTGTGGTTGGAACGGCAGCTCTCGAGCTGTGATTAGAAGCATAGTTTCCTGTTTTTATAACATGTGGACTTAATAAATCCTTATCTTGAGCAAAATAAGCAAGCTGACATTAAGTACAATGTACATATTTTATTTAGAATATATACAAATGTCATTTATATGTTTTAGTTTGTCAAGAGATTTAAAGCACCATTTTTGTGCGTACGTGCTCTAGTACGTCAGAACAAGCATTTGATTTAATCTGGAAATTAAGCAAAATAACCGAGGAAAATGAGAATTAGTCCTCTAATGTCATGCCATAATTTATAGCAGAAATTCTAGCATTAATTCGATCTCAAACGGATTCATTTAAAGAAGTTATTACTCACCACCTGCGTGACGTCATTCTGTTTTTTTTTTTTTTTTTTTTTTGTGATGTAAACAAATGAAACAAATAACTATATCATTTATAATATAATTAAACTTTTGCACTTTTGATGTAAGAAAATTAAAACCAATGCAATGCCACTGAAAACCAAATTGTGACAAATTTCAGAGAAAAAAAAAAAAAGATTAAAAAATTAAAATAACCTAAAATTTGGCTGTATTCTGAAATGATTTATCTGTTTCATTTTCTACAACACAAAACCCAGCTGTTTTAACAGGGGTGTGTAGACTTTTCATATCAACTGTGTGTGTATAAATGTATATAAACTTTTGAGTCAGTATGTTTGTTTATTTTTTTTTTAAAGAAATTAATACTTTTATGTAAGAAGGACACATTAAATTGACCAAGAGAGGCATTTATAATGTTACAAAAAATATATTGAACTATAATGTTTTAATAAATGAAATAACTATTAGGAAATAGTTATCTATTATACCTAAAATTCTCTCTCTGTCTCTGTGTGTGTGTGTGTGTGTGTGTGTGTGTGTGTGTGTGTGTGTGTGTGTGTGTGTGTGTGTGTGTGTGTGGAGAAAATTGTTCCAAAATGCATTGTGACAAATGAAATAAAATCCTTCCAAGACTGTTGGTTATGTAATGGAAATGTTGATTAACTCATTAAAAATAGATTTTATTGCTCTATATTTATGCAAGGCATTCTTATGATTATCAGAGTATTGCGTCATTAGCTTAGCAACACACTTGGAATCAAATGCGAGTCGAGTCTCCTGTGCTCTTCACATGTGCCGTGCTATTTTTACTCGATATGTAGAGCGTTCCAAATCAGTCACGTATGAGACTTCGCTCCAGTTTGGATTCTGACTTAGTTAGCTGCTTTTACAGAGCGCGGACCGCTCAGAAAGTTTTGGAGCTCATCCAGACAGAGTGTGTGTGAAGGAGAGGACGAGTGCCAAAGATGTGCCACGATGGTTTGTTTTGTGCGCGGTGCAGGCCTGGAGATAATTTGCGTTGTCATAGTTGAGTTACTGTAGTTCTAGTGCAGCTGAGCAACATAAATGATATGAAAGCTGACAGAAATGATCCCTTTAGAATATTTCACAGCTACAGGAGACGAATGAACGAGCGGGAAACGTGTCAGTACCATGTGAGAGTTAAGTGTTAAAGTTCTGTGAAATTATCTTTGAATTTATGATGAGTTACTGATGCATAATCATCAGTTCACACCTTTAGAGGTTGGATTGAAGAAGTGCATTAATATAAAGTGCAATTGTCTTTACAGTGTTGTCTTTCTTTTTTACTGAAATATTCAATGGTCTTTAGTTTACATCACAACCTAACAGATCATGTACCATGGATGACAGCAATGTTCTTAAAATGAATAAAAAAATAAAAGTGACTTTAAGCAATTTCATTGCACAAAGACCAATTACATATTTTGGTACAAAATACTGTATTATATAAATATATTTTTTACAAGTTCATATATTTTATTAAATATTATGACATTTCTATGACTAAACAAAACATTTGTTGTATAAATATGTTTCACTCAAATTTGCTAGTAAATTTCTCAAACAAATTCAAAGAAACGGCAAGTAACACTGAATTAAACATGAAATATTGAAGTAGAAAGACTGAAACAGTACTCCAATAATCTTTGTTTTATTTACAACTTCGAAAAATCAGTTTTTACAATGCTGTATGTATTTATTTATTTTTTATTTTACTAAAACATAAAAATACCATTAATATGTTTGCAGATATTTAGAAAACATGCTAAGATCATGCTGTTTTCTCTGTGTGTTTTGTGTAAGATTTTTGTTTTGGTTTTAGTGAGCGTCGAGTTTGAGGAGGAGGGGCAGGAGAAACAGCTCTCTCCAATATTTTGAATTTGGGCTGCAGTACCCATTTCAACCACTAGCTGTCAATATTACACACTGCAACTTTAACTACTTTCTATGATACTACTGGCCTAAAAATCACTATTAAATGCACTGATATTTCCATCAAAGACCTTGGGAAAGCCTGTTTTTGACAGTCAGACTTAGGAGAAGGGATATAATCATTCTAGAAGGCATTTGATTAATTCTTAGATTTTATGTGCCCTATTTTAAAAATCTAAGCACATGGTCTGAAACTCATGGCGCAGGTGCACTTAGGGCATGTCCAAATCCTCTTTTGCTAGTTTAATGATGGAAAAAATGGTCCAAAAGGGTTAGTCTCTTAATGAATAATGGGTGTGATTAGGGCGTAACATGCAATAAACCAATCAGAGTCTCATCTCCCATTGCCTTTCAAAGCTAGTTGCGCTCGCGCCATGGCGGATTCGCTATTTACATGGCGAGCAGAAAGACTGAACGTTCCTCCAGAGCGAAATCCTTTTATTTTTAATATTTGGCATGTTTGTGTGCTGCTGCGCATCCCTGTGTGTGTAAAAATACATGCACATATTACTAACGCACCCTTTAAATAATACAAAAATATTGCACCATTGACTTTATACCGTTTCAATTGGCCAATGCCGCAGTCGTTTACAGTTGCCTCAAAAATAGCAACACGACCAGCGAGTGCATTTGCTATTTAAACAACGTGGCACAGGACGTGAAAATGATAACTGTGTCAGGCTGAAACTAGCAAAAACACTTGGCGTCACTCCTGCCGTCGCATTACGCCGAGTGTATGATAGGTCCCTCAGTGTTCATTTGATTATTATTGAGGGTGCACTGACATATAGACAAGCTAAAAGCTACAGAAATAAACTAAAATTGCACAAAACACATAAATTGCAAGGGAACGTGATGTAGTGGCATGAAAGACAGATGAAGAGCAGAACTAATGTGACTTCTCTGTTTTGCTGTGTGACTAATGACTTAATGACGTGTGTGTGTGTGTGTGTGTGTGTGTGTGTGTGTGTGTGTGTGTGTGTGTGTGTGTGTGTTAGAGGACAGGTCATGAGATGTCTGTTGATGTGGAAGTTAATTTTCCAGCAGTAATGTGGCCTGTCGTACAGACTTCATTCAGCTCTCAGTGTGGTGTGTGTTTTTGCTTCAAACCAAACTGACTCTAATTACAGTGTTTATATTGAGCTACAGGAGAGACAATAATATATTCATATATTTGCTGTGAAGTGGCACTAAAATCATCCTGGTGTTGCTTGAAATCACAAATTTATCAGAAATATTCACCATATCACTCTAACCCTGTTAGAAAGTCAAGCTTAATTTTCTAATTTTCTTTCTTTGTTTTTTTTTTTTTTTCAATCCAAATGCTTTATTTTTGCATTAAATTAATATAAATGTTTCTTTTTCTTTTTTTTACAATAATTGGAATTTAGAGGGGAAAATGTGCCTATTTGCCATGAATATCAAACAAATTTTATAGTCCTAAAATTAGGCTTTATTTTCTTAATCCAAAATATCATTTCTCATTTCTTTCTTTAGATTTTTGGTTGAAATATGACCTGGACGACTTATTGACGCCTTTAAGCTGCATCAGAACTGATGCTGTTACAACCAACCATATAAATGTCACTCAAACTGAGAGACACACACACACACACACACACACACACACACACACACACTGTTTGCCCTCTCTAAGCGTTTGCTGTACCCAAGTGCTTTCAAATAAATCACTCAAGACCCTTTTTAGCACTTCAGGAGATGGAAATGCTCCATCCAAGAAAACGTAGCCCTTCCCCGACCCTCCCGAAAGCTCTTAGCAACAGCCTGTCCATGCGGTCGCTGAAAGAGGAAGAAATAAACAAGGATGAAACAGCTGATATCTTAGTGATATCTTTACTTCATTCTCAGTGAGGTTTTAAGGTGAATTTGAGTTCATACAAGTCAGAGTTCTGTGGTCTCGCTGATACTGCAACATGATCACATTAGTATTTATAGGTATTCTTATGCAAAGTGTGTTTATTTTTTACTTTTGCAAAAATTAAAAAAAAATTATATTTGTTATGCTTTTGAAAGCACCGATGCAGCACATATTTGATCAAAAATACAGTAAAAATTGTGAAATATTTTTTACAATGTAAAACAGCTGTTTTATATGTGAATATATATTAACATGTAATTTATTCCTGTGATCAAAGCTGAATTTTCAGCATCATTACTCCAGTCTTCAGTGTCACATGATCCTACAGAAATCATTCTCATATGATGATTTGCTGCTCATGAAACATATATTTGTGGAAACTGTGATCCCTTTTATTTTTCAGGATTCTTTGATGAATAGAACATTTTAAAATCTTATCTTATGTAACATTATAAATGTCTTTACTGTCACTTTTGATACATTTTTGTGTCCTTGCTGAATGAAAGTATTGATTTATTATTATTTTTTCAATCTTACTGACCCCAAACTTTTGATTCGGTATCATCGATAATAATCAGAAATATTTCTTAAGCAGAAAGTATTTTTGAAGGATCATGTGACACTGAAGACTGGAGTAATAATGCTGAAAATCACAGTCTCGATGAGCAGAAGAGAACATTTGTACACATTTGTCGTAGAAGTTATTTGTCGAAATCAAGTTATTGATTTCAATAAGTTGAAATCAAACATATGAATTATACGGTGCACAAATAAACACAAGATCATGTTACTGAGACTAATCTGATAATGATGATAATTCCCTCAAGCTCGTCAGGTCTGAACAAGTTGAATTATGGTGCTTTATACTGTATATACTTTTTATTTCATCTTCTTTATCTCTACCTGCATGTGTCTTTTCACTTTCCCTGCTGCAAAATGAAACCGAACACAGACGTGCCTGCTCCAAATGTCTTTGTGCCAGTTTGATTTATTTAAGGGTCAGAGAGGAGCGCGGCGCTTCTTCATCAGTGACGGGTTATAAAGTGAAGTTAATCTCCAGCTCAGCGCGGTAAAGGATCGACGACGTCGTTCTCCTCAGACCGAGCGACCGCCACCGATCACATCACCTTTGAATCCGTCTGTGAAATTGATTTTCTTTAGGCAAGTTTAATGGAGCTGCTTTCTACCTTATCAATTTTTAACATGTAAGAAAAGACCTTAAAGAGAGCTGATGAAGTGCTAGATCTTTGTCTTTCTTGGCCTTTTCATTACACTGATCACCTTGTCGTTCCCGCTTCACATCGCTGAGGTTCAGTTCTTCGAGTCCTTCATCTGTGTTGTGTATATAATTTTAACTAGTTTTAATTTTAGTTAACATTCTCAAAAAAAGGTACAAAAGATGTCACTGTGGTGGTACCCTTTCAAAAGGTACACCTTTGTACCTAAAGAGTGAATATAAGCACCTCAAATGTACATATTGGTACCAAAAGTGTACATATTAGTACCTAAATGGTGCATATTAGAACTTTTTTGGGTACTATCCCAGCTTTTGTACCCTTTTTTCTGAGAGTGAACAATAACAACACTAACAGAAACAGTCCTGTTTGTAGAGACACACTTTATGTTTTGAGAAAGCCGTTTGTTCAAATTAGGTGTATAATAGATCTCATTTTCAAAGCTCAGTGCCAGTGTTGCACTGATTCAGACACCCAAAAGCAGGCAGTAAACATAACTCTTTCAAAATAATTGTTTATGCACATTTTTTACTGATAATGGCAGCAGTAATTCATCAAAAGACTTGGTAACACTTTATTTCTATTGTCCACTTTAGACATTCGATTAACTTTAGTGTATTAGTAGACTGTCTGCTATCTAGGGCTGAGCGATAAATGATACACTCTAAAAAATGCTGGGTTAAAAACAACCCAAGTTGGGTTGAAAATGGACAAACCCAGCAATTGGGTTGTTTTAACCCAGCGGTAGGGTTAAATGTTTGCCCAACGTGCTGGGTAGTTTTATTTAAACCAACTATTGTTTAAAAATTACTGTATTGCTTAATTAAAATTAACCCAAAGTATGTTGGAAATGAACATTTATTAATGTTCAATGAATAATTATTAAACAATAAACATTTATTAAATTGCTTATTAATACATTTATATTAATAAACTATTAAACTATTAAACTTATATTAATAAAATATTAAAGCTTATTAATAAACATTCACCTTTTGTCTATTATTGTTGCCTCTAATTGCATCTGGTTTTTAATTTCCCAACTATTTTGGGTTCATTTTAAGCTAGCCATATAGCAATTTTTAAACAATAGTTGGTTTAAATAAAACTACCCAGCAGGTTGGGCAAACATTTAACCCAACAGTTGGGTTAAAACAACCCAATCGCTGGGTTTGTCCATTTTCAACCCAACTTGGGTTGTTTTTAACCCAGCATTTTTTAGAGTGTATCATATCGAGATCGCGATAAAAATTTACGTTGATAACGATAGGTTCTGGACAGTTTTACTCGATATGGATTAATCTAACAGCCTATCACACAGCAAAATCAGGTTATGCAGTCAGGGCAGAAGTGATTTCTGCTACATTTGTGTGTGATACACAAACACACAAATGTGACGCTCAAGGTGTTTTCAGCGTCTGCCGTCTCAATATATGAGGACATGGACACTTGAACTTCATTTCCAGAGCTGCTCTGAGAGTCACTTCACAAGCTTTTCAATGTTTAATTTTAAAACTTTCATTAAATACACAAAAACTCAAAGGTCTTCATCACAACCTGTCAAAATAAAAGTTTGGTTTAACTTCAAGAAATTATGACAGAAATATATCACTACTGAACATTAATATGTACCTCTCAAAGTAATAATAATAATAATAAAAAGAAGAAATTTAATACAAACAAAATATTTTTTGTCCATGTTTTAAATTTATACAGTTCTGTTGTGCAGCATCTTATTTGAGAATGTGCTGATTAGCATTCTAGTTAGTGCACTCGGTGAGCGGGGTTCGAGACCGACTCAGTGCAGAGTGGTTAGGATTGGAGTTTTGAAGGCGGAGCAATGAAGAGAGGGGTGTGTTTGTTTGGGTATATTTCAAAAGTCAACAATATCCAGCAGCATTTTTTAAATATCTCTTGCACCACCTTTAATTGTAAACAAACACATTACCTTCCCCAATAATGGTAATGAACATTATGATAAATATCGATATTGTATGACATGGAGAAATATATATATATATATATATATATATATATATATATATATATATATATATATATTAGTGATAATGTTTTTGGCCATATCACCCAGCCCTACCACTAACACTTTATTTTGATGGTCCCCAACAGGCATTCTACTGACTATAAGTAACTTTGCAACTACATGTCAACTTATTCTACTAACTCTAACCCTAACAGTCTACTAACAATCTACTACTAATACTCTAATGTAGCGTTTCTCACTGGGGGCGTTCGGAGAACATTGGGGGGCACTCGTAATTTAGAAAGGGGGGCGTTTGTTTAAGGTGAAGTTATGTTAAAGATTTACAAGTTGAAAAGTTCCAAATCCATTTGTCCTGTTGTCTGTAGCGGCATCTGTTTACTGTCAGCAACTTGGCGCACGGAAGAAAAAAAAATAAAAAATTAAAGTTGTAAATAAAATAAAGATAATTGGAATATGTTTTACTCTTTCTACTTTTAAATTTCACATGTAAAACAATCAGTTTATAATCTCACAATTCTTTATAAGACCCAATTGCGAGTTTGTATTATGCAATTCTGACTTTATATCTCTCAATTCTGACTTTATAATACACAATTCTTACTTTATATAATGCAATTCTGACTTTATTAGTCACAATTCGGACTTTATTAGTTGCAATTCTGACTTTATATCATTTTGACTTTATATCTCACAATTCTGACTTCATTACTGACTTTATTAGTAGCAATTCTGACTTTATTAGTAGCAATTCTGACTTTATAACTCACAATTCTGACTTTATTAGTAGCAATTCTGACTTTATAACTCACAATTCTGACTTTATTAGTAGCAATTCTGACTTTATTAGTAGCAATTCTGACTTTATAACTCACAATTCTGACTTTATAACTCACTCACAATTCTGACTTTATAACTCACAATTCTGACTTTATTAGTAGCAATTCTGACTTTATTAGTAGCAATTCTGACTTTATAACTCACAATTCTGACTTTATAACTCACAATTCTGACTTTATAACTCACAATTCTGACTTTATAACTCTCAATTCTGACTTTATATCTCACAATTCTGACTTTATTACTCTCAATTCTGACTTTATAACTCACAATTCTGACTTTATTAGTAGCAATTCTGACTTTATTAGTAGCAATTCTGACTTTATAACTCACAATTCTGACTTTATATCTCACAATTCTGACTTTATTACTCTCAATTCTGACTTTATAACTCACAATTCTGACTTTATTACTCTCAATTCTGACTTTATAACTCTCAATTTTGACTTTATTACTCTCAATTCTGACTTTATATCTCATAATTCTGACTTTATTACTCTCAATTCTGACTTTATAACTCACAATTCTGACTTTATAACTCACAATTCTGACTTTATAACTCACAATTCTGACTTTATAACTCTCAATTCTGACTTTATATCTCACAATTCTGACTTTATTACTCTCAATTCTGACTTTATAACTCACAATTCAGACTTTATTACTCTCAATTCTGACTTTATCTCTCAATTCTGACTTTATTACTCTCAATTCTGACTTTATAACTCTCAATTTTGACTTTATTACTCTCAATTCTGACTTTATTACTCTCAATTCTGACTTTATAACTCTCAATTTTGACTTTATCACTCTCAATTCTGACTTTATATCTCACAATTCAGACTTTATTACTCTCAATTCTGACTTTATAACTCTCAATTTTGACTTTATTACTCTCAATTCTGACTTTATCTCTCAATTCTGACTTTATATCTCACAATTCTGACTTTATTACTCTCAATTCTGACTTTATATCTCACAATTCTGACTTTATTACTCTCAATTCTGACTTTATAACTCACAATTCTGACTTTATAACTCACAATTCTGACTTTATAACTCACAATTCTGACTTTATTAGTAGCAATTCTGACTTTATTAGTAGCAATTCTGACTTTATAACTCACAATTCTGACTTTATAACTCACAATTCTGACTTTATAACTCACAATTCTGACTTTATAACTCACAATTCTGACTTTATAACTCTCAATTCTGACTTTATATCTCACAATTCTGACTTTATTACTCTCAATTCTGACTTTATAACTCACAATTCTGACTTTATTAGTAGCAATTCTGACTTTATTAGTAGCAATTCTGACTTTATAACTCACAATTCTGACTTTATATCTCACAATTCTGACTTTATTACTCTCAATTCTGACTTTATAACTCACAATTCTGACTTTATAACTCTCAATTCTGACTTTATATCTCACAATTCAGACTTTATTACTCTCAATTCTGACTTTATAACTCTCAATTTTGACTTTATTACTCTCAATTCTGACTTTATCTCTCAATTCTGACTTTATATCTCACAATTCTGACTTTATATCTCACAATTCTGACTTTATTACTCTCAATTCTGACTTTATAACTCACAATTCTGACTTTATTACTCTCAATTCTGACTTTATAACTCTCAATTTTGACTTTATTACTCTCAATTCTGACTTTATATCTCATAATTCTGACTTTATTACTCTCAATTCTGACTTTATAACTCACAATTCTGACTTTATAACTCACAATTCTGACTTTATAACTCTCAATTCTGACTTTATATCTCACAATTCTGACTTTATTACTCTCAATTCTGACTTTATAACTCACAATTCAGACTTTATTACTCTCAATTCTGACTTTATTACTCTCAATTCTGACTTTATCTCTCAATTCTGACTTTATTACTCTCAATTCTGACTTTATAACTCTCAATTTTGACTTTATTACTCTCAATTCTGACTTTATTACTCTCAATTCTGACTTTATAACTCTCAATTTTGACTTTATTACTCTCAATTCTGACTTTATATCTCACAATTCAGACTTTATTACTCTCAATTCTGACTTTATAACTCTCAATTTTGACTTTATTACTCTCAATTCTGACTTTATCTCTCAATTCTGACTTTATATCTCACAATTCTGACTTTATTACTCTCAATTCTGACTTTATATCTCACAATTCTGACTTTATTACTCTCAATTCTGACT
This sequence comes from Ancherythroculter nigrocauda, assembly GCA_036281575.1. Classification (NCBI taxonomy): domain Eukaryota; kingdom Metazoa; phylum Chordata; class Actinopteri; order Cypriniformes; family Xenocyprididae; genus Ancherythroculter; species Ancherythroculter nigrocauda. The sequence continues at coordinate 921,326 of VTFQ01000643.1, forward strand.
TTATAACTCACAATTCTGACTTTATAACTCACAATTCTGACTTTATAACTCTCAATTCTGACTTTATATCTCACAATTCTGACTTTATTACTCTCAATTCTGACTTTATATCTCACAATTCTGACTTTATTACTCTCAATTCTGACTTTATATCTCACAATTCTGACTTTATAACTCTCAATTCTGACTTTATAACTCACAATTCTGACTTTATAACACACAATTCTGACTTTATAACTCACAATTCTGACTTTATAACTCTCAATTCTGACTTTATAACTCACAATTCTGACTTTATAACTCTCAATTCTGACTTTATATCTCACAATTCTGACTTTATTACTCTCAATTCTGACTTTATTACTCTCAATTCTGACTTTATATCTCACAATTCTGACTTTATATCTCACAATTCTGACTTTATTACTCTCAATTCTGACTTTATTACTCTCAATTCTGACTTTATATCTCACAATTCTGACTTTATAACTCACAATTCTGACTTTATAACTCACAATTCTGACTTTATAACTCACAATTCTGACTTTATAACTCTCAATTCTGACTTTATAACTCACAATTCTGACTTTATAACTCTCAATTCTGACTTTATATCTCACAATTCTGACTTTATTACTCTCAATTCTGACTTTATATCTCACAATTCTGACTTTATTACTCTCAATTCTGACTTTATATCTCACAATTCTGACTTTATATCTCACAATTCTGACTTTATTACTCTCAATTCTGACTTTATAACTCTCAATTCTGACTTTATAACTCTCAATTCTGACTTTATAACTCTCAATTCTGACTTTATTACTCTCAATTCTGACTTTATAACTCTCAATTCTGACTTTATTACTCTCAATTCTGACTTTATATCTCACAATTCTGACTTTATAACTCTCAATTCTGACTTTATTACTCTCAATTCTGACTTTATATCACACAATTCTGACTTTATTACTCTCAATTCTGACTTTATATCTCACAATTCTGACTTTATTACTCTCAATTCTGACTTTATATCTCACAATTCTGACTTTATATCTCACAATTCTGACTTTATCACTCTCAATTCTGACTTTATTACTCTCAATTCTGACTTTATATCTCACAATTCTGACTTTATAACTCTCAATTCTGACTTTATAACTCTCAATTCTGACTTTATTACTCTCAATTCTGACTTTATTACTCTCAATTCTGACTTTATATCTCACAATTCTGACTTTATATCTCACAATTCTGACTTTATAACTCTCAATTCTGACTTTATATCTCACAATTCTGACTTTATTACTCTCAATTCTGACTTTATATCTCACAATTCTGACTTTATAACTCTCAATTCTGACTTTATATCTCACAATTCTAACTTTATTACTCTCAATTCTGACTTTATAACTCTCAATTCTGACTTTATTACTCTCAATTCTGACTTTATAACTCACAATTCTGACTTTATTACTCTCAATTCTGACTTTATATCTCACAATTCTGACTTTATATCTCACAATTCTGACTTTATTACTCTCAATTCTGACTTTATAACTCACAATTCTGACTTTATTACTCTCAATTCTGACTTTATAACTCTCAATTCTGACTTTATATCTCACAATTCTGACTTTATTACTCTCAATTCTGGCTTTATATCTCACAATTCTGACTTTATAAATCACAATTCTGACTTTATAACTCACAATTCTGACTTTATTACTCTCAATTCTGACTTTATATCTCACAATTCTGACTTTATATCTCACAATTCTGACTTTATTACTCTCAATTCTGACTTTATAACTCACAATTCTGACTTTATTACTCTCAATTCTGACTTTATAACTCTCAATTCTGACTTTATATCTCACAATTCTGACTTTATTACTCTCAATTCTGACTTTATATCTCACAATTCTGACTTTATTACTCTCAATTCTGACTTCATAACTCACAATTCTGACTTTATCTCTCAATTCTGACTATATAACTCACAATTCTGACTTTATAACTCACAATTCTGACTTTATATCTCATAATTCTGACTTTATAACTCACAATTCTGACTTTATCTCTCAATTCTGACTTTATAACTCACAATTCTGACTTTATTACTCTCAATTCTGACTTTATATCTCATAATTCTGACTTTATTACTCACAATTCTGAAAAAAGAAAGGCAGAATTGTAACAAAAAGTCACAATTTTATTACTTATTTTATTACCTTATATAAATATATATAAATATATATATATATATATATATATATATATATATAATTTTTTTTTTTTTTTTTTTTTTCATGGCAGAAACAAGCTTCCATGCTTAACAGTATGAAATGGATCTTAGGGTAATTATTATAAGAGTTTGGGACTGCGTGTGTTTTCTCATTAGCTAATCAGGCTGCAGAACTGAGTGCCCATTAGCAAAGATGGCAGATTTCAATTTTCTGGTTGGTTATGCTAGATAAAATTAGCCTGGTCTTGTGTGGTGAGGAAAATGGCAATGGTTTGGGTATATTGAGTGTGTTTTATTGACACATTACTGTAAAGATTAAGCCCTGTGTGTGAGGGCCTGCTAACATGATTATGTCTCAATTGTTGATGGGTTACGCTGCGTTCTTCACCAAGGCCGTTTGCGGTGGCTAAACTAGCATGCATTTCTTTTCACAAGTCATACTTGAGCATTTTTGTTCTTTTATGACTCTGAAGAGAGTAAATCCACTCTCCTTTCTTACACTCCTCTCGTATTTTAATCAGTTTTGTATGTTTTTTCTGGGTCAAGAGCAGAAGCCATATCCCCACACTAACGCATGTAGAATCGGGCCTGTTCCCATGGCAACACTGTCGTGGTTGTCGAGCGCTGGGCTGGAATGTGTTTACCGTTGACAGCAGCAGTAGTGGAAGCCCAGTGTACGTCTTCCCATGAGGCTTTGCCTGAAAGTGGGGCAGTCTCTCCCATCAGGCACTGCATCAAGCCAAATCCCTTCAGCTCAGAGCAGGATCTTTTCGTGAGAATGAACTCCGACGACCGTCATCCGGCAGCGTGGACAGGGTAAACCTTTTATCTCTCATCCGCGGAGCAGCTCGCTGCGAAAACCGCAAACACGCAATGAAAACAATGGCTTACGGCTGGATTTCGGAGGACTGTTTTGGATGTTTACTGCTATCACGTGTGTGCATCTGAAACCCCCTTCCTAACATCCAACAAAACAACATGCAGCTACAGTAAAATAATAAGAGGAGTTATTGTTACAGATAAGCAGTTTCTGATGCAACAAATAAAGGTTAAAGATCAAGTAAATCACATCTTAGACACTTAGAAACTCTAAAGTTAATATTACATATTATGATTTACCTGTCTGATAAAGTCCTGAAGCACTTCTTTCTCTTTGTGTGAAATAAAGTCAATGTTTTAGTTAACAGAAGTTTTACATACTGAAAAAAATAGGGCTACACTGAAAAAAAAAATTGAGGTTGCAAATAAAACAAGGATTATTGGAGTATGTTTTACAAGAGCATACTATTTCAGTACTTTAAAAATTCATGTTTAGTTCAATGTGTTAATTTGTAATTATCTGTGAAATTTACTCAAATTTTTATTCGAGTTATTTTGAAACAGTTTTCAATCAGAAATTGCTAGTAAATTTCACAAATAATTACAAAGAAATTGCAAGTAACGCATTTAATTAAACATGACATTTTGAAGTAAAAAAGGTGAAATAACACTAGGTAAATCATAACATGCAGCTTTCTAAGTGTATAAGAAGTGATTTATTTAATCTTTAACCTCTATTTGCTGTCAGAAATTGCTGATCTGTAAAAAAGTACTTCAAAAATCTGAAAAATGTTTTTTACAACTTTACAAAAAAATCCTTATCATAAATATAGAAACATTTTTTTGAAAAAAATTGTGCATCTGATCACAGTAAAATAACAAAAATCCTCTCCTCAACGTGATTTGAAGTAGTTATGCTGCAAAATTTCATACTTGTGTTTAGAGGTTTTGAAAACACAGTACGCCAAAAGAGTAGTACATCTGAATACATTGTTTTTTTTCGAATAGTTATAAATGTCCATTTAGGCAGAAAAGAAACAGAGTCATAAACAGTCAAACTAGTCGTCACAGATGAAGATATTGGGTCTGAGCTCCAAAGCAGTGGCATCAATATTTCATCAGCTGAGCCCAATTAGGAATATTAAAGGTAAGATCAGATGTTTTATCACACATTTTGATATGGCTAATATGGCTAGATTCAGGGTTTTCCTCTTGAAGTCTGGACCATTTTTATCTTGCTTAAAATAATTAGGCATATCTACTAAAAACAAACAACTATGTACATAATCTGAATGCCTTCATCATGAGCAGAACACAAAGTCATTTCAAAGTTTAAGTTGCCTTTCCTTCCCATCTACAAATAATTTTCCCAATAATAACATTGTTTAATATCGTAACACACTGATTAATAATGCTAAATGTAGATGAAAAAACATCTTGTCACAAACCTCAGGGTCATGTATGCCCGATAAAAATAACTATATTTGCTGCATTCTCGTTTTCTGCAGCAAAAGTATCAATCCGTTTCACTGCTCGGTGTTTCTGCAGCTCTTAATGTGGTGCTTTAGCGTCTTTAGCGGGAGGGAGAAGCAACACACAATGAGCCGAAAGGCCTTGAATGAGGCGCGTTTGGCTCTAGCTAAGAATATTAGAGGATATAGCGCTGAATGATCATTACCATGAACGACACTGAGTGCTTGTGGTGAAAATCATTGTCATCATGTCTCATGGTCCGGCTGGAACCAAGCCAGGGTCTGGAAACTAGTAACTTCCCAAAATGCCTGGGCAACCACCCATAAGACTGTAGCATTGTGCTGGAGTTTTTCTTTCCTATTTGCTAATGTCAGTATTTAATCTTAATTTCGTTTCTCCTATTCCTTGAGCCCACACTGGAGATAGCTAACTAACTCTCACCTTTTTCTGTTTATTCACATTAATTTCCCTCTAGACAAATTTTGGACTCCAGAAACTGGCCAAACTTTCTGATCTGTATGTGTGTGTAAAAGTGTGATTCTGTACCAGCACTTGTTTCCCCAGTGAAACTCTGTTCTCTTCATTTTGAGGTGTTTTAAAACTCATATGTCCAGTCTGAGAGCCAGCAGAACCATCTGCTCTCCACTGGACGTACCTATAATCAGTGAAGCATGAGATTTGTTGATAATTTGGTGCCATGCTGCCCAATCGAATATGCCAGGAAGTGACATCATCGTAATGCACACTGGTTTCATGGGCGTCCGTCTGTATGGAGGTTATCAGAGTTCAGTGAGGATGTTCAGAATGCATCCTGTGTGCACTAGTGGATGTGAATATTGATCACTTTTCACCATTGTAAATAAAGATTATTGAGTATGTTTACAAGAAAATACTATTTCGGTTTTTCTACTTCAAAATTGCATGTTTACTTTGCAATTGTTTGTAAAATTAACTAGCAATTTCTGAGTGAAAATTGATTCTACACCATCTTTTTTCCAGTGTACGTCACTGCGATTAGCAGCGGATCTCTCAGTGTTTTACCGTTACCCTCTTCGCCATCATTCCTCCTGCAACCTGACATCAGGACGAACCCGGTTAAACTGTCAGCGCTGCATCTGCTCTGTTTGCCCACCAGTCAAACATTATTGAGCTGTCAGCGTGTGTTTGTAAGCCTGGACAGATGTATCCACATCCGGCTCTGACGAACCCAAAAGTGGACGTTGTGTGTCTGGTGATACTGCCGGCGAGGTTTGGGATGTTTAGATATGTCAGACTAATCCGTTTGTTTTCTAAATGTCGCAAAGCTGACAGCAGCTGTTAAAAATGCGTCCGACCAGCAGAACGTTTCCATAGCAGCAGAAAAGCCTTGAGAAAACATCACTCCCATACAGTGATTGTGATGAATGTCAGGCTGTTGATTAGTTTGGGCTTGAAATTGTGCAGTTTCTCCGTCCACACACACATACTGTATTATGAAAGCCCAGGGCATGCTGGTTAATGTCCTCTGACAGAGTCAGAACTTGGTCTCGTTCACAAACTTTGTGTCTGTGGTTGTGTTTGATTTGCTTTCTCCTTCGGTTAATGCGTCATGCACAGCGCAGTCTTGTATAGTCCGACCTTTGACTATTGCTGTAAGGTCTAGTTCTCTTTGCAGCTTATTCTGGCCAAGAACCGCCCACTTACACAGGACGACTCAGTCTGACTGACAAACATAGTTTACATTATGTGATGTTCAGATCGTTTTGAAATAAGATGTAACTTTAACACTGTCCTAACCAGATGCGATGCAGTAAGATTCCAGCGATAAGCAATTTGTCCACACCAGAAGTGACAAAATCAATTAAAAATAAGCCAATCAGAAGAGCGCGTGGGTGGATTCTCTCTAGAAGCGCACTGCACTTGCAACCAAATCAATCTAAAGTTACAGCCAATCAGAAGAAAGTGTTGGCAGAGTCTCTCTGCAAGCGCACTGCACTCGCAACCAAATCAATCAAAAATCTCAGCCAATCAGAAGAGCGTGTGGGCGGGGTCTCTCTGCAAGAGCACTGCGCTCACAACCAAATCAATCAAAAATCTCAGCCAATCAGAAGAGCGTGTGGGCGGGGTCTCTCTGCAAGAGCACTGCGCTCACAACCAAATCAATCAAAAATCTCAGCCAATCAGAAGAGCGTGTGGGCGGAGTCTCTCTGCAAGCGCACTGCACTCGCAACCAAATCAATCAAAAATCTCAGCCAATCAGAAGAGCGTGTGGGCGGAGTCTCTCTGCAAGAGCACTGCGCTCACAACTAAATCAATCAAAAATCTCAGCCAATCAGAAGAGCGTGTGGGCGGGGTCTCTCTGCAAGAGCACTGCGCTCACAACCAAATCAATCAAAAATCTCAGCCAATCAGAAGAGCGTGTGGGCGGGGTCTCTCTACAAGAGCACTGCACTCGCAACCAAATCAATCAAAAATGTCAGCCAATCAGAAGAGCGTGTGGGCGGAGTCTCTCTGCAAGAGTACTGCGCTCACAACTAAATCAATCAAAAATCTCAGCCAATCAGAAGAGCGTGTGGGCGGAGTCTCTGTGCAAGCATACTGCACTCACAACCAAACAGCAAATCAGAAGAGTGTGTGGGCGGAGTCTCTGTGCAAACGCACTGCACTCGCAACTAAATCATTCAAAAATCACAGTCAATAAGAAGAGCGTGTGGGCGGAGTCTCTGTGCAAGCATACTGCACTCACAACCAAACAGCAAATCAGAAGAGTGTGTGGGCGGAGTCTCTGTGCAAGCATACTGCACTCACAACCAAACAGCCAATCAGAAGAGCGTGTGGGCGGAGTCTCTGTGCAAGCATACTGCACTCACAACCAAACAGCAAATCAGAAGAGTGTGTGGGCGGAGTCTCTGTGCAAACGCACTGCACTCGCAACTAAATCATTCAAAAATCACAGTCAATAAGAAGAGCGTGTGGGCGGAGTCTCTGTGCAAGCATACTGCACTCACAACCAAACAGCAAATAAGAAGAGCGTGTGGGCGGAGTCTCTGTGCAAGCATACTGCACTCACAACCAAACAGCAAATCAGAAGAGCATGTGGGCGGAGTCTCTGTGCAAGCATACTGCACTCACAACCAAACAGCAAATCAGAAGAGCGTGTGGGCGGAGTCTCTGTGCAAGCACACTGCACTCGCAACCAAATTAATAAAAAATTACAGCCAATCAGAAGAGTGTGTGGGCGGAGTCTCTCTGCAAGCACACTGCACTTGCAACCAAATCAATCAAAAAATCATAGCCAATCAGAAGAGTGTGTGGGCGGAGTCTCTCTGCAAACGCACTGCACTTGCCACCAAATCAATCAAAAAATCATAGCAAATCAGAAGAGTGTGTGGGCGGAGTCTCTCTGCAAACGCACTGCACTTGCAACCAAATCAATCAAAAAATCATAGCCAATCAGAAGAGTGTGTGGGCAGTCTCTCTCTGCAAACGCACTGCACTTGCAACCAAATCAATCAAAAATCACAGCCAATCAGAAGAGTGTGTGGGCGGCGGAGTCTCTGTGCAAGTGCACTGCACTCGCCACCAAATCATTCAACAATCTCAACCAATCAGAAGAGAGTGTGGGCGGGGTCTCTCTGCAAGTGCACTGCACTCACAACCAAATCAATCAAAAATCACAGACAATCAGAGAGCATGTGGGCGGAGTCTCTGTGCAAACGCACTGCACTTGCAACCAAATCATTCAAAAATCTCAGCCAATCAGAAGAGAGTGTGGGGGGGTCTCTCTGCTAGAGCACTGTGCTCACAACCAAATCATTCAAAAATCTCAGCCAATCAAAGGAGAGTGTGGGCGGGGTCTCTCTGCAAAAGCACTACGCTCACAACCAAATCAATAAAAAAAATTTTTTTTACAGCCAATCAGAAGAGTGTGTGGGCGGAGTCTCTGTGCAAGCACACTGCACTCGCAACGGACTGGATAATCAAATTTATAAATATTACACAATTTTTATCATTGTTAAAATATAATCTTTGTCATGGAGTACACTTGTTTGTTCACAATTTCAGCGTTCGTTTCCTTTAGTTTATTTTCAGTATTCACTTAATTTTGATGATTGTTTCAGAAAACAAAACATGTCATTTTGCCTCTCATGTAAATGTATCTTGATTTAACAATGTTTAGATATTTGTTCTGGAAAACAGGACAAAAATACTGAGGAAGAATATCATTTTTTGCAGTCTGCTCTCCCCGGTATTCAGTGAAATCTTGCTCGTCAGTGGTTGAAGCTGTACACATTCGTTTGTTTCCCTGTGGACTGAGGAATAGGGAAAGTTTCAGCTGTCTGTTCTGTTCCGACATCATTCTAATTAGAGGCATTAATCACGTATCTGATTCATTTCATTAACCTGCTAATCTGAGTCATCTCCTAGCTACTTAATTCTCTTTTTTTACTTCATTAGCACTGTTAAGACAAACTCAACCACACACACATGCACACGTGGAAAGGAACTTAGACAAACATACATTCCCGCAGCTGCCGCGGTGATGAGCAAAACGGCAGTGACGCGTGACGCTCATGACTCCTGCGTGACCCTCATCAGTGGCGCCAAATCTCCCATCTGGAGGAAACGGTTCATCCTGCCCTGACACGTCAACACGTACACAACACGCCCCGTCCCTCACCGGGACACGCCTGACGGCTGTTTACATACAGACTTTAATGAGAACAGACCAGTGTTATTGCTCATGCGTTGCTCATTCATTGCTCTGGAGGAGAGATCGATTGACCGATACATTTTGATGGATGTTTTATTTGAGATTTATTTATTTTAGAGAAAGATTTAATCAAGTCTACATTTGTCCTCCAAACTTTTTGCTTTCTTTTACATTGGTATCTTGGCAGATGCGAGCACAGTTTAGATCTTGACTAAAATTTTTATAAGAAGTGCGAAATTACTGTGGTCTTTTTCTCAGGAGAAATATCTGGGGATTTGAGCAACAGCCTTCATTTATCATCCATTTTATCTCATTGCTCTCTTGGAGAAACTTTTTTAGGCATTTTATTTGTGATCTTGCTTTCCTTTAGCTTGGGTAAATGGCAGATGTAGGGCCCTATAAAATAAGTTTTTTAATTGCAAAAAATAGTTTTAATGGGGTCATGACCTTGATTTATTTTTATGTGATCCTTCAGGATTGATTATAATGTTGCACTATATATATATATATATATATATATATATATATATATATATGTATCAGCGTAGACAGCGTCAGTGATTATAATGACTTCTGTTTGCTTTTGACGCGACACTCAAATCCAGTGAAGCAAGAGACTGAGCACCAGTAGGCGGGGCCTATGGTGCGATGATGTAAAGCTATTCTTTGATGTCATATGCAAATGTATTTGCCCGTGTGACGTCACAGATCCTGCAATATCAAAATGAGCCGTTTTTGGAGCTTCATTAAATAAATGGTTTGTTTATAATGAGGAGGACGTTTTAAACTCTAAAATTGCAGGATGTTTTAATGGTACAAAGACCTCTTACATGTCAAAAAATCAAGGCAAATTTCTCATGCCATGACCCCTTTAATAATAATAATTATTATTATTACTTTGAGAAGCGCATTCTGCTTTACAATAGGTAAACTGAACTTTTATTTTGACGAGTTGTCACAAAGACCTTTAAGTTTCTGTTTGTACATGATATGATGATAGTTTTTGTCAAATGAAATGGTGAAATTCTGTGACATTCCACATTGTACAGTAAATTCCATTTTTATGACTGGATTCCGTGATTCCGTCCACATTTTCTGCATTGCACAAATAATTGGATCCTACTGAAGTGAGCGCAGTCGAGATCTCGATTAAAACTTTTCAAGAAGTGCGAAATTACAGTTGTCTTTTTCTCAGGAGAAACATCTGAGAAGCAAGTGATCTATCACATAATTACAAATTAGTTTTACATTACCTGTCAGAGAATAGTTTTAAAAACAATAAAATGCTAAGGATGGGGTGATGAGTATACTTTTTTTTAAATTTTTGTTTTATAGAAACATTTACCAGTCAAGAAAGGCCAACTGCAGGATGCAAATAAGCTCTGACGGAGTGAATGTTTCCTTCCCTCATGAATTGAAGGAAATAACAGTGTTTGGCGTGTCTACAGTTTTGCTGATTCTGTACATTGCCATATAAAACACAAAACCCGTTCTGCACCAGCACGTTGTGGCAATCAGTGCTCGGCAGGAGATCTATAGAGATCAATCTATTCTTTTCTACTTCACAGTTATTATGCAGAACTATAAAGGATGAAAGTGGTTACAGGCGGCTCTCGAACGCTCCGAGGTTTTTAAAAATCTTTTTTGTGTTGGATATAATAAGACTCCATTTAGAAACGCCGCCAATTCCAGACAGCAGCGAGAACCTTTATTACCGTGAGATGGAGAACATGGAGACAGACTGCTGGGGTCAAAATACATGATTCATAATGCAAATTTAGATGTAATTCTCTAAGCAGATTTGAGCTGCGTTTGATTTAATTCACTTCATTCATAAACCATCTGAATAGACGTTGACAAATGAAGCTGTGATGAATCTGACTTGTGCCCCGGTGAAAGCAAATCAAATAGTGTTTAATATTTTCTGATTTGAATGTGTTCAGTATGCAATGAAGTTTTTAGTTAACTACACAATTGATTGCTAGGTTTGATCTCTTTTTCACTTGCAATAAAGAGGGCTTGTATTATGCCATCACAATGGGATTATTCTGAATCATTCTGAGGTCATTATGTGCTGTGATTGCATTTCACATATGAACTCGGCAGCATCTTATTTGAAATGAAAACACATTTGTGACTGACTTGGATGTTTTGCACAAGCAGCAATGCAAAATTGTGCTCGATTCCACTACAGTTTTATAACATCGTGATACTCTAGTGAGCATACTGCAAATAATAAATAAATATAATCTTTTTGGAAGAGTCTTTTCTGCTCAGCAAGGCTGCATTTATTTGATCAAAAATACATTAAAAATTGTGAAATATTATTACAATTTAAAATATCTGTTTTCTATGTGAATATATAGTAAAGTGTAATTTATTCCTGTGATCAAAGCTGAATTTTCAGCATCATTAATTACTCCAGTCTTTAGTGTCACATGATCCTTCAGTAATCATTCTAATATGCTGATTTGAGTTCAGATTATGTTAAATACAGTCTTTGTAGGCTGCTTAGAACAAAACCGTCGGAAGAATACAGTCTAATCTATTTCTTTCAGCTAGCATGAAGTCACAGTTTCTCTGCGAGAGCAGAAGTCGTGACGGGAAGCTTCTGTCTCATGCAGCAGAGAGAATCTCATAGACCATTCACACCATGAGACGAGAGATAAAGGGACCCCTGTAAAACTGAAGACGGCAGCGCTCAGTTGGACATGACAGTCATTTGACTCCAGCAGGAAGGGGAAGATCCGAACAGTCACTTTTACAGCGGGGAGGAGAAATCCGAGGATAATTGAGGCAGTATCTGCACATGGCCAGTCATGCTGCTTTAAAGGAAGGGGTTGCTGTATGTGATGCTCTGATGGAGAATATAGTTCTGTAGAGAAGGAAAGGAGAAGTAGAAAGACTTGTGAAACATGAGACGGTTCACAGACCGACTGTAGAGCCACTTAAAAGGGCCCCAAATTATTTATCACTTATTTTAAAGCCTTTTCTCCTAGGAGTAATATATTAAAATGTCTAGAAATGGAGAAATGTGTATTTAAAGGGATAGTTCACACAAAAAAGTAAAATTATCCCATAATTTACTCATCCTCAAGCCATCTGCGTGTGTGACTTTCTTATTTCAGTCAAACACAATTGGAGTTATTTATCCTGGCTCTTTCAAACTTTAAAATGGGAGTGAATAGTAACTGAGATTTTGAACCCCAAAAAAGCACATCCATCCATCATAAAAGTAATCCATACGACTCCAGGGGGTTAATAAAGGTCTTCTGAAACAAATCAATGCATTTTTTGTAAGAAAAATAGCCATTTTTATAACTTTATAGCCTGTAATTACTAGCTTCCGGTAACATCTGTCCGCGCGTTCAAGAGAGAGTTGAGTTCTGGCGTATGACGTAGGATGTAGGAGTAGCGTAAGCTTAAGTGAGAGTCGACGACTCTCGCGGTTCAAACAAATAAGGCTGGGCAACAAACTCAAGCTCCTCCGACATTTCTCTTTAAAAATCCTTGTTTTAGACTTCTAATTCTTGACCGGTGTTTTGTTGTGCGCTTCCGTGTTTGTCAATACGTCATGTGTCGGGTCAGAGGTCAGTCGGACCTCGACTCGTGTATGGAAGCCAGTGATTCTAGTTTATAAAGTTATAAATATGGATATTTTTTCGTACAAAAATGCATCGCTTTACTTCAGGAGGTCTTTATTAACCCCCTTTTTTTGGGCTTCAAAATCTCAGTTACTATTCACTCCCATTATAAAGCTTGAAAGAGCCAGAATATTTTTTAATATAACTCAGATTGTCTGAAAGAAGATAGTCATATACACCTAGGATGGCTTGAGGGTGAGTAAATCATGGGAAATTTAAATTTTTGGGTGAACTATACCTTTAATAGTCAAAAATGTAGAAGGGTCAGTTTTTCCAATTTCTTCGTGAAAAATGGACCCAAATGAGACAGTTGTTGTCTTGCAGTAGAACTACAGAGATATATTCAATCAAGACAACTCTCGGAATAGTTTTAGCAAGTTATTGAATATCGCAATGTATTTGGTCTTGGCAGACTAGATCTGCTGCACTGCTTCTGTTGATTATTGCTGCTGCTGCAAGTATGGACTTGCTACTGCTAGTACATACACAAACACACTGCTGTGAGTATGTAAGATATGCTGCTGCTGCATAAACAGACATAAATCCTCAAGCAGATCTAGGCAGGTGGAGCTGGGGAGGTGGAGGGGTTCAGGAACTGCAGGACTAGCTTACAGCAAACAATGAACCAGACTATTCAAATGATGAGCAAGCAATCTCATTGGCTGCAGGATCAGCAGAGACGAATCAGCTTGTGCCGTGCGGTAATGATGTGATTGCTTGCAGATTGCATGTAAAAGACCTGCGCCCTCTAGAGTTTCATGACTGAACTAGATATTTATCAGATATTTTTCAGATCATTTAATCAGACATTTTGATTTCAGAAGAATTTGAGGAGAAATGTTTTTGATCACAGACTTTTAGAGCATTTTAGACAATGTGTTCTAGAGTAGAAAAACTTGATTTCACCGAGAAGCTTTTGCGACACCTCACTTGTGATTTATCATTTCTGAAGGTGGATATTGTGTCAAATCAGAGCAGTTTGAGACATTGTTGAGATCTCTTCTCAAACTCTAGAGGAGCAACATATGAGATTACTGATGGCTTTTTCTCAGGATAAACATCCAAGATGCAGGAAACTTCAGCAAAAGCATCAAATATATATATATATATATATGTATGTATATATATATATATATATATATATATATATATATATATATATATATAGGTTGGATGGTAAATGTTGGTGGACAGCCATTTTTAGGTCTCTCCAGAGATGCTCAATTGGGTTTAAGTCAGGGCTCTGGCTGGGCCATTCAAGAACAGTCACGGAGTTGTTGTGAAGCCACTCCTTCGTTATTTTGGCTGTGTGCTTAGGGTCATTGTCTTGTTGGAAGGTAAACCTTCGGCCCAGTCTGAGGTCCTGAGCACTCTGGAGAAGGTTTTCGTCCAGGATATCCCTGTACTTGGCCACATTAATTTTCCCCTCGATTGCAACCAGTCGTCCTGTCCCTGCAGCTGAAAAACACCCCCACAGCATGATGCTGCCACCACCATGCTTCACTGTTGGGTCTGTATTGGACAGGTGATGAGCAGTGCCTGGTTTTCTCCACACATACCGCTTAGAATTAAGGCCAAAAAGTTCTATCTTGGTCTCATCAGACCAGAGAATCTTATTTCTCACCATCTTGGCAAACTCCATGTGGGCTTTCATGTGTCTTGCACTGAGGAGAGGCTTCCGTCGGGCCACTCTGCCATAAAGCCCCGACTGGTGGAGGGCTGCAGTGATGGTTGACTTTCTACAACTTTCTCCCATCTCCCGACTGCATCTCTGGAGCTCAGCCACAGTGATCTTTGGGTTCTTCTTCACCTCTCTCACAAAGGCTCTTCTCCCCCGATAGCTCAGTTTGGCCAGACGGCCAGCTCTAGGAAGGGTTCTGGTCGTCCCAAACGTCTTCCATTTAAGGATTATGGAGGCCACTGTGCTCTTAGGAACCTTAAGTGCAGCAGAATTTTTTTGTAACCTTGGCCAGATCTGTGCCTTGCCACAATTCTGTCTCTGAGCTCTTCAGGCAGTTCCTTTGACCTCATGATTCTCATTTGCTCTGACATGCACTGTGAGCTGTAAGGTCTTATATAGACAGGTGTGTGGCTTTCCTAATAAAGTCCAATCAGTATAATCAAACACAGCTGGACTCAAATGAAGGTGTAGAACCATCTCAAGGATGATCAGAAGAAATGGACAGCACCTGAGTTAAATATATGAGTGTCACAGCAAAGGGTCTGAATACTTAGGACCATGTGATATTTCAGTTTTTCTTTTTTAATAAATCTGCAAAAATGTCAACAATTCTGTGTTTTTCTGTCAATATGGGGTGCTGTGTGTACATTAATGAGGGAAAAAAATGAACTTAAATGATTTTAGCAAATAGCTGCAATATAACAAAGAGTGAAAAATTTAAGGGGGTACCCACTGTGTATATATATATATATATATATATATATATTCATCTTGAAATATTACTAAAAATATCAAAGTTATTCTTTCATTTACGTGACAAAAATCAGTGCAGATTTCACAGCAAAAAAGACTCAAGCATGCGCTGAAGGTGGATGTTTGTACAATTACACTAAAAGACTTTTACTTGCTACAACAGTCTAAATTATCAATCAGATGACAGAAGGACTGTTGTAGATTCTGTGCGACAGGTTTATTAGGGAAGTTTTGTTCATTTAGAGGCCTTAGAAATGTGCTTATCAAATATGATATATCAGGCTTTACAGGTTTAAAGAGATTAATTTTTTCTCCTCATTGCAGCAGATCTCGTGTCCACAGATCTGGGCGTCTCTAAGCCTTTACTGCATGTTAAATGACATTATGCGAATGAATGTATTGACTGTTGGTTAATTTTTTATTACCTTCTAATGGAAAGTTCCCGCCTAAGAGCTGAGAGCGTGAAAAATCACGTACATCCACCCATCCTTCAGTGTTACTTTTGTAGCAGGTCAGAGCACTGAGAACGAATGTGTTTACTGGCCGAGCTTTAATCCAATTACAGTCTTAGTAAACATGACGGCTAAACGCGGCCTTATCTGCCGGCCCTCTACCGGTGCTCACTAACATGATGGAGGAGAACTAAAGCCTGCTTTGTTGTCACGGTCAGAGATTTCCCGAGATGATTATAGGACAATTTTTGCAGAGACGCTGAGCAATCTGTTTCAGTGAGATAACAAGGTGGTGATTATGCACCTACACGCCGGAGATTTGTGTCAAAACAAATCACAGTCGAAACCTGATGAATTCAGTCGTTCGGGCAGGTTGCGGTTTGCATTGTAATTCTCCTCAGCTTTGTGAAGGGCTTGAATCGTTAGATCAGTCAAACCGCGAGGAAGACGCAGAGGAAATGTTGCCCTCTTGGAATATGCGCACAATACGACGTCTAATTGCAGTTCATTGTTTACAAACACACAAATAAACAGTGAAGGCTTCATCACTGTGGAGTGTTTTGAGATTCTTTCTCTCTCTCGGTGTGTGTCTTCACTACATGTGCTGCGGTGTCTTCTTTGTATTACATGCAGAATAAGCAATAAATGCAAAGTCCAATCTGATTGAGGAGTCAATGTGAACGCATTTCCTGCATTCCAAGAGCAGGGCTGCATCCGAAATGACATACTTCCCTACTATATAGTAGGCGAAAAACAGTATGTGACAAAAGATGAATGTCTGAATTCACAGTACTCATAAAAGAGCAGGCAAAAAGTACCCGAATTACCTACTACTTCCGGTGAAATTGTGAAGTATGCATATAATAGACACTTTACTATCCCATGAGGCCATGGGAGAGGATTTATGAATGGAAGTGAAGCGACGCAACTGATGCTGGTTGGTCATTTGATACACTGGTTGGTCATGTGATACATCCAACATTGTGGATGTAGCGTGTCTGGATTACATTCATACGACACACATATATAGCAGTTTGATTCCCAGGGATTGTGTTTGATTCCCAGGGATTGTGTGAACTAATAAATTGTATCTTGTCAATGCAATATAAGTCGGTTTGGATAAAAGCGTCAAATGTAAATGAAACTGTTTAAGATATTCAGCTTTCAGCTAACTTTGTTGTAGCACCAGATATACTGTTCTCAGAATTTAGCCAATTTTGGATTGATGTTCCCTAAATGTTGTGTTTAACCCTGTAAAGCCTGACATACGAAATAACAGTCAGGAAAATTTTAATTTTCTGTCTTAAGAACAATCTTAAGAAGTATTTTCAGGAATACAGAATATTCTTAACCTTTTTTTCAGTATGAAAATATAAACAAAACAGCAGAATTTTATGAACTGTTTCCTCGCCATTGACGTAATTTTCTGGCAATCTGTGTTTTCGCTGTTATACGGTAGGGGGCACTATTATGCATCTTCTGATCTTCTGAATCTTGTGATCAAAACACAGGTGAAGAAGCAGCAGAAACAAGTGATAGAAGCATTGCTGACGCACATGTAAAATAACGTGATAATCAAACATTCAACAGCCAAAACATTACTGAATGATGTCGAACCCATGAAGAAGACACGACTGTGAAGCTTTGATGGACTCGTTCTGCTCCATCTATGATTCAATCATCATTCTAAATCTGATCCGGACAAAGTATTTGACAAAAATGTGATTTTCTCAGCTTTTTGTTCAAAATGTTGCTTCTTTATGAAACTTTGCCACATTCAAGAATGTGTGTTGATCAAAAAGAATGCATGAAGCATTTTTTTTTTTTTTTTTTTGTGGGGTTAAAAGCCTCTGTTCTTTCTTTTGATATATTTTATGTTCAGATATTCATACAAAAAGATATTGTGGGGGAAAATTTTCTCTTTTGTGAAAATGATCAAAAATGCTAGCAGTGACTGGCAACTTTAAAGGGGTCATATCATGAAAATCTGACTTTTCCCGTATTTAAATGCTATAATTGGGTCTCTGGTGCATCTACCAGCACAGAAAATGTGAAAAAGGACAACCCAGTAATTTTGTTCTGGTAAGCCTTTCTCTGCAAGCATGAGACAAATCGAGCCGTTCTGATTTCGCTCCCCATGTGACTTACAGTGGGTACGGAAAGTATTCAGACCCCCTTAAATTTTTCACTGTTTGTTATATTGCAGCCATTTGCTAAAATCATTTAAGGTCATTTTTTCCTCATTAATGTACACACAGCACCCCATATTGACAGAAAAACACAGAATTGTTGACATTTTTGCAGATATATTAAAAAAGAAAAACTGAAATATCACATGATCCTAAGTATTCAGACCCTTTGCTCAGTATTTAGTAGAAGCACCCTTTTGATCTAATACAGCCATGAGTCTTTTTGGGAAAGATGCAACAAGTTTTTCACACCTGGATTTGGGGATCCTCTGCCATTCCTCCTTGCAGATCCTCTCCAGTTCTGTCAGGTTGGATGGTAAACGTTGGTGGACAGCCATTTTTTAGGTCTCTCCAGAGATGCTCAATTGGGTTTAAGTCAGGGCTCTGGCTGGGCCATTCAAGAACAGTCACGGAGCTGTTGTGAAGCCACTCCTTCGTTATTTTAGCTGTGTGCTTATAGGGTCATTGTCTTGTTGGAAGGTAAACCTTCGGCCCAGTCTGAGGTCCTGAGCACTCTGGAGAAGGTTTTCGTCCAGGATATCCCTGTACTTGGCTGCATTCATCTTTCCCTCAATTGCAACCAGTCGTCCTGTCCCTGCAGCTGAAAAACACCCCCACAGCATGATGCTGCCACCACCATGCTTCACTGTTGGGACTGTATTGGACAGGTGATGAGCAGTGCCTGGTTTTCTCCACACATACCGCTTAGAATTAAGGCCAAAAAGTTCTATCTTGGTCTCATCAGACCAGAGAATCTTATTTCTCACCATCTTGGCAAACTCTATGCGGGCTTTCATGTGTCTTGCACTGAGGAGAGGCTTCCGTCGGGCCACTCTGCCATAAAGCCCCGACTGGTGGAGGGCTGCAGTGATGGTTGACTTTCTACAACTTTCTCCCATCTCCCGACTGCATCTCTGGAGCTCAGCCACAGTGATCTTTGGGTTCTTCTTTACCTCTCTCACCAAGGCTCTTCTCCCCCGATAGCTCAGTTTGGCCGGACAGCCAGCTCTAGGAAGGGTTCTGGTCGTCCCAAACGTCTTCCATTTAAGGATTATGGAGGCCACTGTGCTCTTAGGAAGCTTAAGTGCAGCAGAAATGTTTTTGTAACCTTGGCCAGATCTGTGCCTTGCCACAATTCTGTCTCTGAGCTCTTCAGGCAGTTCCTTTGACCTCATGATTCTCATTTGCTCTGACATGCACTGTGAGCTGTAAGGTCTTATATAGACAGGTGTGTCTTTCCTAATCAAGTCCAATCAGTATAATCAAACACAGCTGGACTCAAATGAAGGTGTAGAACCATCTCAAGGATGATCAGAAGAAATGGACAGCACCTGAGTTAAATATATGAGTGTCACAGCAAAGGGTCTGAATACTTAGGACCATGTGATATTTCAGTTTTTCTTTTTTAATAAATCTGTAAAAATGTCAACAATTCTGTGCTTTTCTGTCAATATGGGGTGCTGTGTGTACAGTAATGAGGAAAAAAAATGAACTTAAATGATTTTAGCAAATGGCTGCAATATAACAAAGAGTGAAAAATTTAAGGGGGTCTGAATACTTTCTGTACCCACTGTATAAGAGGACCTTATTATAATATTACCACCATGGTTTTTTCAAGTGAAGAGTAACACTGGTCCTGGAGTGCAGCAGCAGCAGCTGTCCTGCAGTTTAGCTACAACCCTGATCAAACACACTTGATTGTCTTCATGATTACAAAAGCCACATGAAGGAAGGTGAGTTGTGTCAGAGCAAAACTCTGCAGGACAGCACTCAATAACAACCATCCCTGAGCTCCTGATATCTCTCAGCTATGTAAACATTATCACTGATCTGTTAAAGCTGCTGTAGGGAGTTTTTAGAAAACCTTGACTTAGCCTAAAAATTTGAACAAGCACAACTCACAGGTCACTCCCCCTTGCTCTATGCTGCGCTACAGCCCTCCCTCCACAGCTCCTCCCCCATCACAACGGAGCCTGCCGTGAACGCGCAGGCTAGTAAGGCGGATAAACAGTTATGGCACATTCACTGGTACAGACGAAACATCATCAATATGATTTACACTGACTATGGCCAGCCCATACTTTGACTACAAACTTGGTCCTCAAAACATTACGTATTTTGCAATACATGTAATGTAACTATATGACGTTGCACTATTTCTATAAGTAAGAAATAGCTAGTATGATAATATAGCTAATGGTAACTAACGTTACAGTATGCAAGTAATTATTCTATCGATATGTAATGCTAAATAAGGTTTGCTAGTACATTATTTCAGCAACATGACAAGCCAGTGAATTAGTAAGTTTCAATAGTTGCTTTGCACAGAGCGTGACATTTTATCTGTATGTTATGCGACTAGAGTTTTGACACCGAGTCAGTGGGCTCCGACGAGGAATCCACACCACAGCGACTTCGAGGAGTCAACGGGCGGGGAGAAGAGGAAGCATCAGGCAGGGGACGGGCAGGCCTGTTTTGAAATGATCTTAGTTGTGTAGTTACTTACTTGTCAAGCAGAAATGTGGCTGACTCTGCATCGGTTTTTAATCCTTTCAGGACACGTAGCTCCCTCCACCTTGGAAAAGCCACTCCGATATTTACCCTCGTTTTATTTCGGGCTCTATCTAATTCTTTCTTTTTGGCTTTTTTATCATCGTCATCTGTCTTTTTCCGTTTACCCGTCTTTATTTTTATGAGCAGGTGCCACTCGAGGAATTGGCAGTTTGGATTGTTTGTCCGGCATAAGCAAAACTGCGGCACACCGGTAATCTTGAATTTGAACTCCTGTACGCGCTGGCACTGTGCATGAGAGGGGTGAGATCAGCGCGCACGCGAGCTTTATTGACACTGCTAAGACACTCCTCCTGGCTCTGATTGGTTGTTTCTTACCGGGAGCGGTGTATTTCTGCAAATGGCAATAGGACCCTGGGAGGAGCCAGAGGAGCTTGATTTTTTCACAGATTATCTGTCTCATATTCTACTGTCAGGACATAATGACAGGTTTAACAAATATGTAAAAAAAATACATTTTTACAAAAGTTACCTACTGCAGCTTTAACAGCTATAATAGCAAACATATGAGTCTCCATAAACTCCTGGCATCTGAGCCACTAAGGACGCAGTGGTGTCATTTTAGTTATGAAGGGAATGTAGCTAGATACACTCATAGCAGTATGTGTAAATCATTAACACTAGAATGCACAAGTAAAACACAAGTTTGCACAGAAATTGATTCTCAAAGATGGATCGATCCAATTTCATATATATTTTTATTTCGTGATGTTTGCAAATTGTCTTCCTGAATGTGTTTACTTAGCACTGCTAATGTACTGTTAAATGTGGCTAAAGTTACCATTGTTTCTTACTTTATTCACAGAGACATTTCGTTATTTTCATTTTTAACCCAAAAACGCATGTAGTGTGTATAATTCATAAACGCATCTCCATTCTTATCGAGTCTCTCCAACAGTGTGTAGCTTTAGCCACGTTAGCCGTGCAGCACGCTATCAAAATTCAGAATCGAATTTTAGCAAACATCCACAAAATACGTGCCATACCTATGTTATATGCTGCATCAAGAATAGTTTGTAATGATCTATTTTGCAAGTTATATTTGCTATTTGTGTTAGCTTCAGTGTTATGTATGCCTCAGTGTATTGGAATGACAAGCGAGCTTGGGGGCGGGGAGCATAAGCTCATTTGCATTTAAAGCAACCCACCCACGAAAACGGCGTGTTTTTGCTCACACCCAAATCGAGGCAAATTTGACAAGCTATAATAAATGATCTGGGGGGTATTTTGAGCTGAAACTTCACAGACACATTCTGGAGACACCAGAGACTTATATTACATCTTGTCAAAAGGGGGATAACCTTTTAAAAAAAAAAAAAAAAAAAAAAAAAAAAAAAGAATGTTAAGAATGTTTTGTGAATCCGGCTCCTGGTTAAAAACAAACAAACAAAAAAAAACCCACAACATCTTAGAAACCACCTAGTAACCACCCAGAGCACCTTGGCAACTGCATAGCAACACACCGACTCTGAAACAATCAATCCCAAACAGCATATGTGATAAAAACAAGCGTATACTTTATTTATTCCCAACTAGAGGCAGCGGTGTCAGAGCTCCCATGATGGAGCGAAGTCAACAGCCGCCGTTTGAATGAAACACGACACCCTTAAAACTCCAAGTGTGATTTATTTGGCCCACGAGAACACCTTCAAACCCTGAGCATTTGGCTTTTTCTGCAGTCGAGTGTAAAACTAGTCCTTTTCTGATGAGTCGAGCGGGCCAAAGTCCCGCCAGCAGGATTTATTGCATAACGCGGCCTGGAGCAAAGGGCTCTTGTGCCGGTCTTATCTGCAGGCCTGTTATAGATGACTGTGAGCGCATTCGACCGCAGGTACCGCAGAGCTGATTAAAACAGTCACACACTGCGCACTCTGATAGCCTGTGATTCCTACAATGATTCACAATAACAATTCCACATCCACACTCCCGTTTATCGGTAAATCTCTTGATGGCTAATTTATTAGTGCTGCTTGCTTTCTTTAACCCTGAGCATGAATTTAGGTGTGTATCATCACATGAATGAGCTGTAATGGATGATAAAACATTAAAAAGAGGGACCCGATGCATGTAGTTACTTTATAGTGACGTTGGCTCTTGATTTATTTAGAGTACTTGTTTGGAAACATTACAATTTTTTTTTTTTTTTTATGTTTTTGAAAGAAGTCTCTTCTACTCACAAAAGCTGCATTTATTTGATCAAAAATACAGTAAAATTTTTGCAATATTATTACAGTTTAAAACAGCTGTTTTCTATGTGAATATATAGTAAAGTGTAATTTATTCCTGCGATCAAAGCTGAATTTTCAGCATCATTACTCCAGTCTTCAGTGTCACATGATCCTTCAGAAATCATTCTAATATGCTGATTTGATGCTCAAGAAACATTTATGATTATTATCATTTTTTGTATATTTTATTTATAATTATAGTTATCATTTATTTTATTTAACTTTTTTATGGTTTTAATTGTATTATTTAACTATAATAACCCTGGCTCAAACAGCTCATGTGTTTGATTCCTAGTGAATGCAAGAACTGAACAAATATATACCTTGAATGCAATGCAAATAATTTTTGATGAAAGCATCTGCCAGATGCATAAATATAAATTCAAAATAATGTCTTAAAATATATATGTACGAAATAAGAAATTGGGAGCTATTTAAGGCTGAACTACCACTTTTTCTTTGCATGTATTTATAATTTTCCATATCACGAAGTTCATTTGTAATACAGGCTTTAATTGATTGACTTCATAGCAAAGGACAAAATAAAAGGCTGAGTGACATGTACCACATTTTTTTCTGTCTGTGTTCAGGAGGACATACAAGGACAGGCAGCCTTGATATTAAAACAGTCTCCTGACGCCGGCGCTCCATACGCTTCTGATAGACGCCTGTAATCGAATCCTGTGATGATTCAAAGATCACCTCTGCCTCACCTCACGCTCAACATCTGATTCAATTTAGATCCCTCCTCAGAGAGCATGAGGTGGAAGAGCGAGAGAGAGGGCCTGTTCTAAACCCTACATAGACAGCATCCTAACCGAAATCTAACCTCTGAGTGAGTGATGTGAAGCAGCGTCTTCATTAACGCTCACTCATGTGTGATGCACCAACAGCACTGCTCACGTGAGACTCGATTAACGCTCACAGCTGATTCTAATAGAGTCTGACATGTGGCACAGCACACTAGTGTTGGAGGAAACACTCTGAGTTATTATTTAAATGAAAATTAATACTTCCATTCAGAAAGGATGCTTTAAATACCTCAAAAGTGACAGCAAAAACATTTAAAATATAACAAAAAAATTCTATTTCGAATAAATGCTGTTCTTTTGAACTTTCTATTCATCAAAGAACCCTGAAAAATACAACGTATCATGGTTTACACAAAAATATGAATGACTGATAATAATCAGAAATGTTTCTTGAGCAGCAAATCATCATATTAGAATGATTTCTGAAGGATCATGTGACACTGAAGACTGGAGTAATGATGCTGAAAATTCAGCTTTGATCACAGGAATAAATTACACTTTACTATATATTCACATAGAAAATAGTTATATTGACAATTTTACTGTTTTTATTGCCTTGGTGAGCAGACGAGAAATTTAAAAACATTAAAAAGTCCTTCTGACCCCAAACTTTTGCAGTGCAAGTTACTCGTGACTTAAATTACTCATAGAAAACAGTACAAGCTAACAACAACAAGTAGTTAAGCATTTTATATCAGAAGATATCATTCATTTTTGCAGTCACAACAAGTTTATCTTGCAGCAGTGCATTCTGGGATTGGCTAATGCACAATACTGCCATACACCTACTCTGGAGGCAAGTGGCGTGTCGTGACACAATAAAACTAGATTGCTATCACTAAATTCAGCGAATCCAATATCCAGTGTCGTCAATTATAATAGAAGTTATTTAGTTCTGTCGTGACGGCGCTTTCTGGCTCTAGTTTTGGGGATGTTATGTGCTTAAATAGAAAGTGAACTGCCTGTACAGCCATATCTGTTTTTAATAATAGCAGTTTGAAGTGTCTGTACAACAACAAAAAGTGCTGCTTTTATTGTTTTTGTTAACTAAAGTAATTGTGACACTTCCGTCGCAGGCCATATTCCTCCAGAAATAGAACCAAACACAAGCTGTCACGCGCATGATAAGAGCTGCAGACGGCGTTTAAAGCAGACAAACGAACAGCAGTTACACGCTCGATCAATAGACGTCTGAGATGAAGGCTTGGTTGGGGTCTTTTACAAACCAATAACGGCCCACAATGAGTTTACTGCGCTATGAGCGAGACACAGTATCAAAGAACAGAAGATCAGAAACATGGTGTCAAACTGGAGCAGTTTTAGCCGAGTCAACCCTGAGATCACAGAAGAATCGTTTAACATCCACGTCCAAAGACAGAAGGAACGTACGGCTGTAGCTTCAACTGTATTTATATAGCGTTTTTTACAATGCAGATACAAAGCAGCTTTACAGTAATAACATGAAACAGTAAAAAATGAATCAGTATTGATTCATTTCCATTGTAAAAATAATTAGTTATTAATTTAGTTAATTTATCTACACAGCAGCTCTGGAGAAAATTGTGATGTCATCATCCAGCTCAGTTCAGTTCACATACAATGGTGTCAATGCAGGCAGATCAAAAACATCAATGAATATTAGGCATCCCCGACTAAGCAAGCCAGAGGTGACAGTAGCAAGAACCCAAACTCCATCAGGTGACAGAATGGAGGAAAAAATGACAGCGTGTCTGCTTTCTGAACAGTGCTAGAAAGATTATTCCAAAGTTTAAGTGCTAAATAGGAGAAGGATCTACCGCCTGCAGTTGATTTTGATATTCTAGGTATTGAACTGGCCTAAATTCTGAGATCGCAATAGACGTGAAGGACTATAATGCTTTAAGAGCTCGCTCAGGTACTGGGGAGCTAAACCATTTAGTGCTTTGTAAGTGATTAGCAAGATTTTAAAATCTGTATGATGTTTAACAGGAAGCCAATGCAGTGTTGACAGAGCCAGACTAATATGGTCATACTTCCTAGTTCTAGTAAGAACTCTAACTGCTGCATTTTGGACCAGCTGGAGTTTGTTTATTAGGCATGCAGGGCAACCACCCAGTAAAGCGTTACAGTAATCTAGCCTTGAGGTCATGAACGCATGCTAGAAACATGGCTTTCAAAACTCTAAAAAATACTGGGTTAAATATGGACAAACCCAAGGATTGGGTTGTTTTCACCCAGCCATTTTTTTTTCAACCAATTTTGGATTTATTTTTTGAGCCAGCAATATAGTAATATAGTAAGAGGCATGTTTTTGCTCACCCCCAAATAGGGGCAAATTTGTGGGGTATTTTAAAGCTGCTGTCCGAGATTTTTGGCCCTCTAGCGGTTAATAAACAGAACTGCACGCGTCTTGCGGAGGAACATTCTAGCCGGAACTACTTTTCTCTGTGTATGTCTATGGCGAGTCACGCAGTTACTGTGATACTCTGCAGCGAGTCCTACCAATCTGGTCTGAAATAGTCCAAATATATAAACACTTATTATAAGTGTACCATAATGATTCAGGGTAACACAAAAACACGGTTTGGAAAATGGATTCATGTTGTATATTCTCATTATATGTTTTTTGTAAATTTTTAACACAAAAAAAGTTGCGGACTGCAGCTTTAAGCTGAAACTTGACCAGACCAGAGACTTATATTACATCTTGTGAAAGAGGACATAATAGGTTCCCTTTAACCCAACCTGCTGGGTTTGTCCATATTTAACCCAACTTGGGTTGTTTTTAACCCAGCATTTTTTAGAGTGAAATGAAAGATTGGTATCAAAGAGCACACCCAGGCTCCTAACTGACGACAAAGACTTAACAGAGCAGCCGTCAAGTGTTAGACAGTATTCTAGGTTATTATGTGAAGACGTTTTTGGTCCAAAAATTAGAATCTCAGTTTTTTTCTGAATTTAGTAGTAGGAAATGACTAGTCATCCAATTTTTTATATCAGCTATGCATTCTGTTAATTTTGTGAATTGGTAAGTTTCGTCAGTGCATGAAGAAAGTATCATCAGCGTAACAATGAAAACTAACGCCATGCTTCCTAATGATATCTCCCAAGGGTAGCATGTACAGAGTGAAAAGCAACGGTCCTAGTACTGAGCCTTGCGGTACTCCATATTGAACTTGTGATTGATATGACATCTCATCGTTTACTACTACAAACTGATAACGGTCAGATAAGTATGATTTGAACCATGCCAATGCAATTCCACTAATGCCAACATAGTTTTCGAGTCTATTTAAAATAATGTTGTGGTTGATAGTGTCAAATGCAGCACTAAGATCCAGTAACACTAACAGAGAGATACAACCACGATCTGATGATAAGAGCAAATCATTAGTAACTCTAATGAACTCATAGTAAGTTTGCTGATATTTTCAAGCTGATTTGTGTAATTTGGTCAAACAGAATGAATGATTTAGAGTGACACAAACCAATTAAGAATAGAAAAAAATGAATATATTTACAGCTGGAATGTTTCTGAATAAATGGCACAAATACCAGTAAATTGACTAGCGCAAACATTAGTAAATCGCGTTGCATGATTCATTTAAATACTCTCCTCCCATAAAGTTTGCGTCTTAAAAGGAAACTCCTATATATGCATATGCAATAAAGGTCAGCCACAAAAACAACTCAGTCCACACCTTTTCAGAGCATATTTTTGTACTTGCGTGTCTTTAGTAAATCCTGACAGCAGTTTTTTAACACCAAAAGACGGTTTGCACTGGTGCAAGCTGTTAGTAAATCTGGCCCAAAGACATTTATTTGATCAAAAATACAGTAAAAAGAGTAAGATGTTATTATAGTTTAAAATAACTGTTTTCTATGTGAATATATAGTACAAAATAATGTATTCCTGTGATCAAAGCTGAATTTTCAGCATCATTACTCTAATCTTCAGTGTCACATGATCCCTCAGAAATCATTCTAATATGATGATTACTGTTTTTACTGTATTTTTGATCAACCTTGGTAGTGTAGTTCTCTCTCTTTATCTTCATCTCTCTGCCTTTCTTTATCTATCTCTCTTTTTTGATTGTTGATTTAAAACAGTATTGCTGTAAGTTTAATCTCTGGAGGTCTGCATGTGTGTTGTCTGCATTACACACACACACACTGTGTATCAGACCCACTCTGGCACTTCCACAGTATTCATCTGACATCAGCACAAAGCATTTTCATCAGAGAGACAGAGAGACAGGCAGGAAAGAATGAGAACAGACAGGGAGAGACAGACACATAGAGAACGAGAGAAACACTCAGAACGGAAGGTCTAAGTGGACACATTTAATGTCCAGTTAATGTTTGATGTGTTAAATTCTGAGAGAGAGAGAGAGAGAGAGAGAGAGAGAGAGAGAGGGAGAGAGAGAGGGAGGGAGAGAGAGGGAGAGGGTGTGTGTTTTTCATTCTCTTCTGATTAAATATGTACTGCAGTAAAAGTGCTGAATGCAGACAGTGAATAAAAATAGACCTGCAACACTACGGTACAACAAATCCATAAACCTGCTGCACTCGTCACACAAACACATCTCATATCTATCTATCTGTCTATCTATCTATCTATCTATCTATCTGAATTGATTTCTGTTCTTAATTTCAAATTGAGAATGTAAACAGGATATAGAATTTGAATAGAAGGAAGAATTCAAATTCAACTAATTTCTAACTAGAAAAGCAAAACTTGCCGAAACAAACTTTTTGACTATTGACTTGACAAAGCATTGTTTGAAAGTTTTGAAAAATGCTTTAAAAGCTGATATCTCTGAATTGCGTCCAGCCCTGATGAATGTCCATCTGTCTCTAGCCGTCTGTCTCTCTGTGCAGGCCTGTAGGGTGAGCGATCGGCTCTGACATCACAGGACAGATATTCGCTTGGATGTTTGTTTGAAGAATGAATCTGTAACGGCTCGTCACCCTTTGACAGAGGTCACACCCTGCGAGCCGTCACGCACACAGGACTGTGACTCTGGCCTGGAGCTGCTGAGGCATGCTGGGAAAACCATATGTCACATGCTAGCTTCAGTGAAGGCCACTGTGCCATCCGCCCGCAGACACACACACACACACACACACACACACACACACACACACACACACACACATGCAGGTCTAATTATCAGAGCTCTGTGACAGTTTAAACGAGCGACGCAGCACACTGTTAGATGCAAACAGAGTAAAAGAAAGAAAGAAAGAAAGACTCTCCGCCTGCGGCACACCTCATCCTGTTTCATTATTCCTCATGTTTCATTATTCATGTGAAGGATGTAACAATGAAAAACAACCACTGCAGAGCCGCCTGGAGCTGTTTATTTATTACATTTTGAATTTTTATTTTAACCGATTGACAGGCTTGCAAAAAAGATTTCTTTAATAACTCGTTCGTTCCTTCTAGATGGCAATAAAATTAAATGGAGCACAAACAGAGACTACGTACCCTGCTTCTTAGATGTTTCTCTTGAGAAAAAAACAGTATCCTCTCCTTTAGAGTTTGAGAAGATACCTCAGCAATGTTTCAAACTCTTCTCCGACTCACCAGCATAACAACCCACCGGAAAGACAAATACGTCACAAATGAGATCTCAGTACTCAAACATTTCTCATCAAATTCTTCTAAGATCTAATGGCCCTTTCACACCAAGAATGATAACTTCATTAGCATATATAAAGTATATACTGTAAACTCACAATATCGTTTGGTTTAGTGTTTAACCGTGTGCTTTTCTGCTGCTTTTAAATGACTGAGCTCTTTAAAGTCGGGAGGATACTGTCAGTGTTTTTATCAGCTGGAAACAATTATTCAGAAAGTGATTCTAACAATAATGTTTCTCTGTGTCATTATTATTATCATTGTGGTATGAACATCCCTGTTCTCATTGAATTAGAGTGGTTATTCAAACTTTATAGTTATCGTTATCTAGAAAAGTATTAGAAGAAACACCTGAGAAGTTCATAGTGTTGGTCCCAAAAAGCAGTTAATGTGATCATCAAAACAGACTCTTGGTGAAGAGCATATAGTTATTTTGATGGGCTTATTAAATGTTTTTGGGATTCATATTTTTTTGTTGTGCACCTGATTTTTGTCCTTGTTGTTGTTGTTTTTGTGCATGCATTATGCAGTTTGATTGAGAGTTGAAACTTAAGCCTAAATGAGCTGAGAACTCCATTACGTCTTCTGGGCTCTGAAAAGAGCAATCACTGAGCAATAACCTCTTCCTCTGGGAGAGACTGAGAGAGCATCTGTGTATATGGAAGAAAACAAAGAGAGATGCCATCTTGGATTCTTGATTACGTGCTTTAGTAGTGTGAGTGTGTGTGTGTGTCCATTGGCATTGCATCTAAATGGCCACAGAGCTGTTCTGTTCGCTGTAGCGTCTGTCGTGGCAAAGCTCCCTGTCTGGGTATCACCATTTCCTGCTCCAGAAAGGAAGTAACAGCAGACACCCACTGTCGTCAAGCGTTTCGTCTGACTAACGCAATGACTCATCAACACATTCCAGCTCTGGAAACAATCGGTAAGCGGCCAATACTTGAGATAATCCAGTGGGGAAAGTTGGAAATCTGTCCAAGGGAGTAATTGGCAAAATGCTAATGGGAATAGCTGGAAAACTGCATTTGGGGGATCTGGCAGAAGAGAAGGTTCTCATCATGAGAATGTGTGTGTGTGTGACTGCTTTCACCTTTGGCTGTTGCTCTCATTATCCAACACTGTTGTCTGCCAGCGCTGTGGAGCAACCCCAGTAAGGTTTATTTCCTGAGGCTTCTGGATAGCGAGAGTCAGACAGCTAACTGTGCATGCCATTTGGGATAATATTACTCACAAGCCTTTTGTTTGTGACTGTTATGTTTTGACTTTAGAGAAATGAGAAATGTAAGGTGATGAATTTAGTTAAATGCTATTGCTTACATCCAAACGAAAACTTGGCCTGTGGTATCAAGAATTGTTGTTGTAATAGTATTTCCCAATCTTACTCCATGCTAAATTGTTAATGTACTTTTCCATTAACAATTAAGTATAAAATTTTGGTGCATAGTAAAATGCTGCTTTCAAATCATATGAGAATTATCATATTTACATGAACGATTATGATGAGCCCAGTTCCCAGCTGTATCAACTAGGGGTTAAAGGCTCATGATGGAAGCAAAATAAGGGTTAAATGATCATAACAAAGCAAAAACTTATTAAAAAATCAAAGAAGTTAAAGTATCATTATGGAAACAATAAGGGGTTAAAGAATCAAAAGGGATAAATCAAAAAAGGGTTAAAGAAACATGACAGAATAAAAAAAAGGTTTAAAGAATAATGGAAGCAAAAGAAGGATAAAAGGGGTTTAAGCAAAAAAGTTGTTTGAATCACGGAAGTTGTTAGAATCATACTGAAAGGCAAAAGGGATAAAATAATAATAGAAGCAAAAAGGTTTAAAGAATCATAATGAAAACACAAAGGGGTTAAAGAATCACAATGTAGGCAAAAAAGGGGTTAAAGAAATGAAGGGGATTAAAAACAATGGAAAAAGGGGTTAAATAATCATGACAAAAGCAAAAAAAGGTAAAAGAATCATAACAAAGCAAAAATGGATTAAAAAATTATGATGGAAACAAAAAGGGGTTAAATAAAAGGGTTAAAAGTACTTAGAATCATAACGGAAGGCAAAAATGGTTCAAAGTAATACTAGAAGCAAAAAGGTTTAAAGAATCATAATGAAAGAGCAAAGGGGTTAAAGAATCACGATGGATGCAAAAAGGGGTTGAAGAATCAAAGGGGATTAAAACAATGGAAAAATGGGTTAAAGAATCATGACAAAAGCAAAAAAAAAAAGGTAAAAGAATCATAACAAAGCAAAAACAGATTAAAAAAATCAAAGGGGTTAAAAAAATCATGATGAAAGAAAAAGGGGTTAAATAAAAGGGTTAAAACAAAAAAGGGGTTAAAGAATAATGGAAGCAACAAAAGGATAAAAGAATCTAAGTGGTTTATAAAAAAAAATGTACTTAGAATCATAATGGCAAAAATGGTTAAAAGTAATACTAGAAGCAAAAAGGTTTAAAGAATCATAATGCAAGCGCAAAGGGGTTAAAGAATCACCATGTGGGCAAAAAAAGGGGTTAAAGAAATGAAGGGGATTAAAAACAATGGAAAAAGGGGTTAAAGAATAGAAGGGGTTAAAATCACGATGGAAGCAAAAAATGGGTTAAAGAATCAAAGGGGATTAAAAACAATGGAAAAAGGGGTTAAAGAATCATGACAAAAGCAAAAGATGGGTTAAAGAATCATAAGGTAAGCACAAAGTGGCTAAATAATAATAATAAAAAATGTTACAGAATCAAAGGGGTTACAAATAATGATGTAAGCAAAAAAATGGTTAAAGAAACTTAATGGAATCAAAAAAGGGGGTTAAAGAATTATGACCGCATAAAAAAGTGTTAAAAATCATGATGGAAACAGATTGGCATTGATCATAATTAAGTTTTATTTTGTGTAATTTGTTTCCCATCATGCTTTGTAGCAGCACAAGAATGATACAATAGACAGATAAAGCATGAATTACATACCTAATGCCCATCGTGTGCTTTTCATTTTGGCATACTAGCACTATAAAACCTTCCTGTCAGGAATTGAAAAAGAGAAATGAAAAATGAAATTGCCCAATGTGCCAGTTTTTTTTTTTTTTTTTTTTTTTCAGACTAAAATGACTTGAATCATAATAGAGACTCATGCATTTGTACATCAGAACATTCCAGGAGGACTTGAATGATTTCTTACTATTGGCCCCCTGTGTGAACACCCACTTCTTGAGTCTGACATCATTAGTGCTCTGCTAAAATTGAATGCCATTGTCACTTTGCAAAGTTTATAATAGATTTCTTTTTAATTTAACATTTTATTGTTTGCAGATTCAATTTCAAGGTTCAGTATGGCATCACAACCTTTCCGGTCGGTAAGAGTTTTGAAAGTGAAGTGTCACTCATTGGTTGACATGGCAACCCACTGATTGACAGATACAGTTATTATGATGAACAGACCACCATCTGTTCTCCCCTGAGTATTTCTAAATGCCTCAATATCTTAATTAGCACCTACTGTTTGCAAATCATAAAAATAAATTTCTTTTAATTAAAAAAAAAAAAAAAAAAAAAAAAATGAAGAAAAGAAAGTAGGAACACTTTAAATTGTTAGACAAGAACATTGAGGCAAGTATCTCAAGGAAAGAAATACAATTTGTGTAAATTATGTAAGTAAAGAAAAGTAATACCCCCCCCCCCCCCCCCCCAGTGAGATTTGCTGTGACATTGAGCATGTAATCACTTGTCAGTTTGTGTTGTATTGTTATTGTTTTCATATTGAGTTGTTTTTCTCAGGAGAAAATCTTCAGAAAATGAACCTATGGCTTGATTAAAATGTGTATAAGTACCTAACTAGCATGTTGACTTTGTGAGTTTTATATTAGAAGAGAATGTTATTTTTGGAAAGAACAACAGAGGGCAGAGCAAACGCTGCTGTCAATATCACTGACATTTGGCATTCAGTAATGTGAAGATTTGTGAGCTAATGTTCACTGAAGACTGACCTTTTTTATCTGTCTTCAAACCAAGAGATTTTTTGAAATATTTGAATGTTATTTATAACTGTTATTGATCTTGCAGACTCTTTAGGTAGGTTTAAGTAGGTGGCATATATCTGGTGTAATCTGACATTAACACTGAGCTCTAATCAGATGCTGATGTCATGAAATGAACAACAAGTCAGATGGTCAGTCGTTTGGTGTCCATTTCTATTATGTTATGCTGAGTAGCTCCGCCTATAGTAGAATCTCATTGGTCCACAGCTGTTGTTTAAACATTAACTATGTTCTGATTGGCTGTGATTGGCCCATGACCTTTCTGTTGTAAGCGTCATGCTTTACTTTCATGAAAAAGACTGTAGCACATGAATTTTAAACAGCAGACCAAATACATCTTTTAGTGAGTTTCCCTAAAATACAATCCCAGTCTCAGAGGAGCAGAGACTCTTAAAGAGTCTCACTCATAAATTATTTATTTTTACCGGGGTGATGCTGAATATTTAAAGCTGTAAAGTGCACATTAAAAGTTTTTTAATA
Source organism: Ancherythroculter nigrocauda (assembly GCA_036281575.1). Taxonomy (NCBI): domain Eukaryota; kingdom Metazoa; phylum Chordata; class Actinopteri; order Cypriniformes; family Xenocyprididae; genus Ancherythroculter; species Ancherythroculter nigrocauda. Next base: position 955,022 of record VTFQ01000643.1, read on the forward strand.
TCCAATCAAAAGTAATTAGATTGATTTGGCAGCACTTAAAGCAAGATTTTCATATTGGCCATTTTCATTTTGAAAGGGTTAAAAAATCATAATGGAAACAAAGCAGGGTTAAAGAATCATGATAAAAGCACAAAGGAGTTAAAGAATCATTATGGAAGCAAAAAATATCAACCCTGATCTGTCTGTATCTTAACATGACACTTATTTGTGACTCTAATTATTTAAACTTTATATAAACTTTATATAACTCTCATTACACTATCTTTATGAAAACTGCAATAAAATTATTAGCTTTGCAGAAGAGGAAATGATTGCAGAAAATTAAACAAACAAAGGGGTTAAAGCAAAAAAGAGGTTAAAGAATCATAGCGAAAGGCAAAAAGGGTGGTTAAAGAATCATAACAGAAGGCGAAATTGGGGGTTAAAGAATCATAACAGAAGGCGAACCCGGGGTTAAAGAATCATAACAGAAGGCGAACCCGGGGTTTAAGAATCATAACAGAAGGCGAACCCGGGGTTAAAGAATCATAACAGAAGGTCGAACCCGGGGTTTAAGAATCATAACAGAAGGCGAACCCGGGGTTTAAGAATCATAACAGAAGGCGAACCCGGGGTTAAAGAATCATAACAGAAGGCGAACCCGGGGTTTAAGAATCATAACAGAAGGCGAACCCGGGGTTAAAGAATCATAACAGAAGGCGAACCCGGGGTTTAAGAATCATAACAGAAGGCGAACCCGGGGTTAAAGAATCATAACAGAAGGCGAACCCGGGGTTAAAGAATCATAACAGAAGGTCGAACCCGGGGTTTAAGAATCATAACAGAAGGCGAACCCGGGGTTAAAGAATCATAACAGAAGGTCGAACCCGGGGTTTAAGAATCATAACAGAAAGCAAAAAATGGGTCAAAAATCATAAGAGAAGGCAAAACAGGGGATAAAGAATCATAAAAAAGGGGGTTAAAGAATCATAACAGAAGGCAAAACCGGGGTTATATAATTATAACTGAAGCCAAAAAGGGGGTTAAATGATCATAATGGAAGGCAAAACAGGGGTTAAAGAATCATAACAGAAGGTGAAACCGGGGTTTGAGAATCATAACAGAAGGCGAAACTGGGGTTAAAGAATCATAACAGAAGGCAAAACCGGGGTTAAAAAATCATAACAGAAAGTGAACCCGGGGTTAAAGAATCATAACAGAAGGCAAAACCAGGGTTAAAAAATCATAACAGAAAGTGAACCCGGGGTTAAAGAATCATAACAGAAGGCAAAACCAGGGTTAAAAAATCATAACAGAAGGCGAAACTGGGGTTAAAGAATCATAACAGAAGGCAAAACCAGGGTTAAAAAATCATAACAGAAGGCGAAACTGGGGTTAAAGAATCATAACAGAAGGCAAAACCAGGGTTAAAAAATCATAACAGAAAGTGAACCCGGGGTTAAAGAATCATAACAGAAGGCGAAACCGGGGTTAAAGAATCATAACGGAAGGCAAAAAAGGGTTAAAGAATCATGATGGACAAAAAAGATCAACCCTGATCTGTCTGTATCTTAATATGACACTTATTTGTGAGTCTAACTATTTAAAGTTTAAAAATATTAAAAATTTATTGGATCTGTATTGAGTTAACCAAAGAGTGTTGGCTAGTTAAAGATACAGAAATGATCAGAGCTGAATACAGAGATAACATCTACAACTAAACCACTGCCATCTTCACACTTCATAACTCTCATTACACCATCATTATGAAAACTGCAATAATATGATTAGCATTGCAGAACAGGAAATTATTGCGTATCCATGCAGAAAGTTCAACAGAATTACACAGATTGTATCTGTAGACTGAAGGTTGTTGTCTAAGCTGATCTCCTGCGGTGTCACGCATGACTGCTCAACACTCATTGTTGTTGTTTTTCATTTTTAAAATGAAAATACTAAATGTTTGGAGGGAAGCTGTGATCTACAGTACAAGACTAAAAAACACCAAAGTGAAGATGTCATGCATGAAACGTAATCTATGAAGAGGAGATGTCTATGTCTAGCCATAGATACTCAGACTCATGAGAATATTTTGAGACTATTGATCGGCTCGCAGGGAAACTAGTCAGAGTCCTGCTTTTGATATCAGCCGTATTACCTGTAACTTTAACCTTATGCAGGACGCATGGAGCCTACCATATCACAAAATGAGTTGGGTCAGATAACTGTCCTGAAATCAGTCCTATCAGCCTCAGGCTGAAAACTGAGCAACCGAGAGTAAATACCGCAGATTTCATGTCATGAGGAACTAATGGAGAACTCCAGGTATTATAGGCCTTCTTGTATCCCGTATTGTTTATAAATTACTGATAAATTAACGATGCTGGATTTCTGTTTTTCGAAAGGCAGAAATTATTCAGTGGAGGGTTGTTTGTGCTTCAGCTCCTCTACAGTTAATTTAACACACACAGCTCCCTCATTAATGCTGTGCATGCCAACCTGAATTCACACCATCACACAATGGCATTTATTAACTAGCAAGCAAAAGCATATTTTCTTGTTTTTCAGGGCATTAAGTGCTTGTTTGCCCGTTCTGTACAAACTTTAGCGCAGAAGTCGATTTGTAGTGTGTGATTAGTATGTAATGCTCACCGGATTGAACCACAACAACAACAATGCTTTCAATGGAACTGTAGATAACTAGCTGTTTGGAATGGCACACTACCATACTACTCTTACTATTTCTGCTGTTTAGAGTATGCACTGAATAGCAGTGTCTCTCAGCCGGTGGACTGTCAGTCTCATTATTCTAATGTTATTTTCATAACTTGTTCCAAAATAAAAAGTCCCTCACCTCAGAAGAACGAACTCGACTGTCCTGTCAGATGTTACGCTGGCCAGAGTGCTGGATATATTGTGCAGCATGATGTAGTTTCTATTCTGAACACATCCAACTATTAATCACTGCTCAAATGCGTCGCTTTCATGCTAAGCTTATTTTTTGCTCTACTAATGATGATTTAGTCCTGCATTTTTTCCAGCTGTAATGGTGCCGAGTCAGTGGACGTTTATTTGAATAATTTGACTTAGCCCGGCTCTGTGCTGCTGTTATCAGAAAATATTTGGACTATTTCTGTTTATAGGCTTTGATACAATTAGTGTGAGAAATGAAACTGAGCTGCACTGCAGATATTCCACTAATTAATGACATTGAGTCTGATCACTTGATTCTGCAGTTTAATTCAACAGAAAGAACACTAAACTGGAGGAACTAATTTAAAGCAAAAGTTCAAGCAAAAATGAAAATCAATCACCCTCGTGTCTTTCCAAACCCATATTCTGTTGACAGGAACTTTCATTTTTGGTTGCACTGTGTTTTTCATAATCATCACAGCTGTCATTTCTCACTAATTAAAGTTTCGTTAGCGCACAGGCTGATTTGGCAAACGTTTGGGAGACTGAAAAACACTCCCACACACTTTTACATCTTTAAATATTCAAGGTTACCGGATTCTCTTTCTTGTGCTGTTGATAGTACAAACACCCATCCATATCTGAACTGCATAATTAGTCTAATGAAACAGGTTGTCATAACAACGCAAGGTCACTAATGCATCATATAATTTCAGATGGAGATGTTTCAGATTTTCTTTACTCCAGAGACAAAAATACTCACTGAACAAATCAAGTGTGATGATTCTCAGAGATGAAAATGCTCGATTCATTTCTGTAACTAAATGAATCCATTATTGTCATTCACATCTGTAGATCTTGTTCCATTTTTAATCTTTCTAGGTTTATATTTCTGTGATGCTTCTTTGCTATTGAACTCCTCTAATCTATCTTTAATTCTGCACTTTATCAGGATAGTCATTTTCTCTTTTTTATATCAAAGTTGCCAAGCTTTAAAAGCACTTTTGAGAGAGTTTTTCCTGATTAGACTGGAATTGGTTTCTCTGTTCAGTCCAATCCCGTTACGATGTCAATCTTGCTATTTTTTTTCTCTATATTTAGTTGTTATTATTAGTATTAGTATTATTTGACAATTGTAAAATATGTATTATAGTTTGTTAGTTTGTTAGTTAACCTGTTTATAGTTAGTTTATTAGTTAACATGTTTAAAGTTAGTTAGTTAACTTGTTTATAATTAGTTAATTAATTAACCTGTTTATAGTTAGTTTATTAGTTAACATGTTTATAGTTAGTTAACTTGTTTATAATTAGTAAATGACTTATCCTGTTTATAACCTGTTTACCTGTTTATACTTAATCTGTTTGTAGTTAGTTAATTACTTAACCTGTTTATACTTAGTTATTTAGTTGTTAGTTAGTAAACCTGTTTATAGTTAGTTTATTAGTTAACCTGTTTATAGTTAGTTAACTTGGTTATAATTAGTAATTAGTTAACCTGTTTATACTTAATCTGTTTGTAGTTAGTTAGTTAGTTAATTAGTTAACCTGTTTATACTTAGTTATTTAGTTGTTAGTTAGTAAACCTGTTTATAGTTAGTTAATTAGTTAACCTGTTTATACTTAGTTAATTAGTTAACCTGCTTGTGTTTAGTTTATTAGTCAAACTGTTTATAGTTAGCTAGTTAGTTAACTTGTTTATATTTAGTTAATTAGTTAACTTGTTTATGCTTAGTTAGTTAACCTGTTTGTAGTTAGTTAATTAGTTAATCTGTTTATGCTTAGTTAGTTAACCTGTTTGTAGTTAGTTAATTAGTTAACCTGTTTATGCTTAGTTAGTTAACCTGTTTGTAGTTAGCTAGTTACTTAACTTGTTTATATTTAGTTAATTACCAGATGATTAGTAGCAATGAGTTACACACTGAAATAACAGTTTTAAGGGGTTTAGTATTACTAGTAGTAATGGTTACCCTAAAAATCACCTCTAGCTAGTTTATGAAGGCCCTGATGTTTCATCACTCTGGGGTGTGTTTCCTGAACAACGATGTAACTCGCTGCTGAACTACCATAGTACGATCAAATAGCTAGTCACGACCGTTTCCTGAAACGGTATTGTCGCAAACCTGTCGTTCAACCACGTTGGTGAATGACGTCACGCAGGTGGTGAGTAATAACTTCTTTAAATGAATCCGTTTGAGATCGAATTAATGCTAGAATTTCTGCTATAAATTACAGACGTGACATTAGAGGACTAATTTTCATTTTCCACAGTTATTTTGCTTTATTTCCAGATTAAATCAAATGCTTGTTCTGACGTACCAGAGCACGTACGCACATGCGGACTCTTATAAAACAGTGCTTTAAATCTCTTTACAAACTAAAACATATAAATGACATTTGTATATATTCAAAATAAAAGATATACATTGTACTTAATGTCATCTTGCTTATTTTGCTCAAGATAAGGATTTGTTAAGTCCACATGTCATAAAAACAGGAAACTATGCTTCTCTTGTAAACAATTTTGTGCTCTAATAGTAATTTATTTATTGGTGATGGTAGGGCACATTAGTCACGTACACAACATATAGTAGACTAAATGATCGTTCATAAGTGGTCAAACATGTAGAGTATACATTTAAACCATTAAAAATATGTAGCAAAAGAGGTTACCTTTGTTGAATTAATTTATAATTATTGGGGGCCTGTATCTATACATCTGTATTTGTGGAACGCCCCGGGTTACTTCACTGTAACCCTGTTCCCTGAAAAGGCGGGAACGAGAAGCTGCGCTTTATTTAGCGCTATGGGAACGTCTTTTAGTCGTGACCAGCTGTGAATAAATGTGTAAAACAACGTCAATGACATTGACCTATATTTATAGCCTTGCGTGACGTCATTGGAATGCGTCGTAGCGAGGCTATAATTAGATGATCCACCTGTGCAACAGCAGATATTTTGTCTGAAGAGCAGTCCAGGGACATCTCAGTGCGGCAAAGAAGCGCAGCTTCTCGTTCCCGCCTTTTCAGGGAACAGGGTTACAGTGAAGTAACCCGGGGCGTTCCCTTTCAAAGGCTACACTCTAAGCTGCGCTTTATTTAGCGCTATGGGAACGAGAATACCCACGCCGCCGCACTGTGTGTCCGGACCCCCTGGCTGTGAAGTATGTCACAAGCACAGAGAGTCTCAGACACTAGCTTGTGATGTAGACTCAAGGACATGAGAGCCCGGAGTGACATGAACATCCAAACTATAAAACCTTATGAATGTGTGCGGAGAGGACCAACCTGCCGCATCACAAACATTTTGTAAGGGGCGCCCCCCGCCAAAGCTCTAGAAGAGGCAACCCCCCTGGTGGAATGAGCCCTGATGCCCGTTGGCGAAGTCTGACCACGCGCCTCATAGGCAAGGGCAATAGCATCTCTCACCCAATGTGACATGGTCTGTTTCGTGGCGGCCGCACCCCTGTTATGGCCGCCATGACAAACAAACAGTTGCTCTGACTTACGCCACTGGCTGGTGTGGTGGACATAAGTCTGAAGAGCATGGACTGGACACAGTCTGTGAAGTCTCTCCTGATCCGGCGTTGTGAACGGCGGAGGGCAGAAGGCTTCAAGGGTGACCGGATGCAAGTTCGAGAAAGGAACTTTAGGTAGATAGTCAGGATGAGGATGCAAAATAGCTTTCACCATTCCTGGGGCAAAGTCTAAGCAGGATGGCACAATGGACAGAGCCTGCAGATCCCCAATTCTTTTCAAAGAAGTTATAGCCATAAGAAAGACCATTTTCAGAGTTAACAGTTTGTCAGAAACTGACTCTAACGGTTCAAAGGGGGTCTCGACCAGGGCCTCAAGGACTATAGCTAGGTCCCATGAGGGGATCCTGGTTCTAGAAGGGGGCTTAAGCCGCCTAGCTCCTCGAACGAAGCGAGAGAGCAGGACATGCTTGCCCAAAGGCACCCCGTCGATCAGAGCGTGGCAAGCCGAGAGAGCGGCCACATAAACCCTGAGAGTGGCGGGGCATGTACCTGTCGATAACTTTCCCTGCAGGAAGTCCAGAACTGTAACAACTTGGCAGTTTACTGGATCAGCATTGTGTGCAGTACACCATCTTTCAAAGACACCCCACTTGTTGGTATAACTTGCTCTAATAGAGGGAGCTCTAGCATTAAAAATAGTCTCAAATTCAGGTGAAAGCCCTGTGTCCCTCAGTTGGTTCCCCTCAGGGGCCAAACATGAAGATTCCACATCTCTGGCCGGGGATGAAATATTGTCCCCTGCGCCTGAGACAGAAGGTCCCTCCTGCTCGGTATCGCCGAAGGCGAGCCGTCGAGGAGAGATATTATCTCTGAGAACCATATTCAATTCAGCCAACGTGGCGCTATCAGAAAGAGGCAAGTCACTTGTTGGCGAAATTTGGCTAGAACTCCTGGGAGCACAGAAACCGGAGTAAACGCATACAGGCACATTCTGGGCCACATATGCTCATCACATCCAGATCCAGGGGAAGCTAGGTGACTCCAAAAGAAATAGAGTGGACATTGCGCTGCCTGTTGGGGCGAAGAGGTCCATCTGTTTCATAAAATCTTTACCAGATTTGACTACCTCGGGTGGAGTTTCTACTCCCCCGTCGGTATGCTCTGTCTGGACAGATATCTGGGGATATAAATCGCCATGAGGGACAGGAACTTGTCCTGAGCCCAGAGCAGAATGTGCTGCACTAGCCTGTATAGACGTTGCAACGCAGGCCACCCTGGCGATTCATATTAGAGGCTACCGCAGTAATGTCCACCCGCACTAGGACATGGTAACCCCTTAACTGGTGGAGGAAGTACTTCAGGGCCAGAAATACAGCCATCAATTCGAGGCAATTGATGTGCCAATCGAGATGATGACCTCACCATATCCCTTTGGACTGGACGGCCACCTAAGGCCGCTCCCCAGCCCGTACAGGAAGCGTCTGTTGTTGGCATCTTGCAACATCAACGCACCTAGAGTGGGACCCAGGGTGAAGAACCGAGGTCTGAGCCACATAGAAAGGGAACGAAGCTGCAGCGCGTAACCCTTACCATAAACATGGATTTTAGAAAGTGCACGAAGCATTAGCGCGTGACTTACCATAAACATGGATTTTTAGAAAGGGCACGAAGCACTCAGCGCGTGCCCTTGCCCTTATTTACCGTAGAGTATTGCCTAGACAATACCTCTCGGCTCTGAGCCACAACTGAAACGTCTCATGTGCAAGAGGCCCATAGGAATCACCGAGGACGCTGATGCCATGAGACTTAACATTTCTTAATACTGCAGAACAGTGCAATACTGGCCTAGCCTGACATTGTTCAGGGTGGTTAGAATGGTCTCGACTCGAGTGGGAGACAATCGTGCCCGCTTCATGGTCGAATCCCATATGACCCATAAATATGTCATTCTCTGGGTAGGACAGAGAACACTTTTCTCTCGTTTAATCTCAGCCCTAGAGAAACTAGATGGGCTAGTACGACACCTGTGTTGTAACGCCATCTCTTGTGACTGTGCTAATATTAGCCAGTCGTCTATGTAGTTCAAAGGCTAGGCCGAATGGAAGAACCCGATATTGGTAAGCTTTGCCCCCGAAAGCGAACCTTAGGAACCTCCTGTGTTGTGGCAATATTTCTATGTGAAAATATGCGTCCTTATGATCGATCGTGACAAACCAATCGTGATGTTGGATTTGCGACACGATCATTTTACGATTAACATCTTGAACTCGAGAGCTTTGACTGAACGGTTAAGCCTCGAAGATCTAAGATTGGACGCAGCCCCCCGTCCTTCTTGGGAACTAAGAAGTATCTGCTGTAGTACTTGACTCTCTCTCTAGAGGGGGAACATGCTCTATGGCCCCTCTCTCCAGCAGAGATTGCAATTCTTATGACAGTAAAGTCGCTTGCCCCGGCTTCACGGTAGTGGAGACCACACCGTTGAAACGCGGAGGACGACAAATAAATTGGATTCTGTATCCTAATTCTACTGTCTTTAGAACCCACACAGACACCCCTGGCAGTAGTTTCCACGCTGACAGGTTCTCTGAAATGGGCACTAATTTTGATACTTCCGTTGAGGGGATGTTAGATGTTCCACGTCCTGATATGTTACAGAAATCAACGGAACACCTAACATGTCACTGAAAACCGCTGCCCCCCGCTGCTCCAGAGGTGGCGGGGAAGGAGGGTTTATGTGAAGATATTGAGAAGGGGCGGGTGTTAGATATTATGAGGCTGCTGAACGTGACGAGCTGGTCCCTAGATTTATAAGGGGAAGCACAACTCGCCACAGCCTTCTTAACAGGTCAGCCTGGTCCACCTGCAACACTGCCATAGTGTGCAGCAGTACCAGTCTGATACACTGATCAAAACACCTTCCCACCAGTATGGATGTTAATATGCATAGCTTGGTGGGGAGTGCTGTCTCTTTAAGTGACTATGAGCTCCAGAGAAGAGATAGCTCGCAAGCGTCTCTTCAAACTGGAGCATCATTGTTTAAATCACACGCCCTTGCACCCACGATAGTCAAATAAGTTGACATTGAAGGCACAAAGGCACAAGAAAAATAAGGTTTTCCCCATGAACGAGTTAACGTCATGGAGAACCTATTTATTTTGCTTATATATGCATATATATATCATATAATTAAATATATAAATATAAACATATATTATAAGGCCATTTCACTTAATAAATTCCTCAGAATTAAATGCAGCCAATTACCAGACAAGTAAACACGGTCTGAATGAAAGGCTGTGCTTAAAACTTTCATAGATCAGTCTGATATGCCTGAAACACAGCCATTGTGTACAGCGCAGTAACAGCCTGACCCGTTGTGAAACGCCTCTGATGATGCGCCCCCAGGGGAGAGATAGCATGCAAGCGTCTCTCCGATCTGAGGCAGCATCGTATAAATGCGTGCATTTGCACCCGCGATAGTCGATCGAGTCGACGTCACGGGTACAAAACACATTTATATTAGAAATGTTTGGGGTCTGCTTGTGTCACTGTTTGAATGACCGCCCAGAGCAGTTCACTTTATCATCACAGGAGGAACGCTCAGAGACGGACAAACTCATATTCCATTCCAATGGAAAACACTTAATCGTCCTCTGCCCAAGCCGAAGAAGCGCCGGAGCACGCTTCGGTCTCGGTAAAAGACATTGCGATCCGGAGAGAGAGTGAGAGCAATAAGTATAAACCCGTCTCTCGCTCCTCAGCCAGATCGCCACGCGAGCCCCACGATCACATTGTGGGTGCTGCCCCTTGAATAAGCAAAGCGAACGCGAAGCACTAACTGTGAACATTCACAATGCTCGCACTCGCCCCGTTACAACGCAAGGGCAGCGTGCTCTTCCCCAAACAAATGAAACAATACTGGTGTGTGTCTGATTCGGAGATGGACCGCGAACACGGAGACACACACCGTTTGCTTTGTTCAGCGATAACTTTCTCTCAAATATAATATATATCATATATGCGTGTTCACTTTTCACTTGTCAGACAGAGTTGAAAAAGGAACAAGTGGAGAGAAAGTTCTGCGCACTGCCTGTAAAATCTAACTCCTAACAAAGTAATGAAGGAAGGAAAGAGTTGAGCAGAGCTGCTTCACACACACACTTCACAGTATGGTCTCTGAAGACAAAAGACCTGCTGTTGCACAGGTGGATCATCTAATTATAGCCTCGCTACGACGCATTCCAATGACGTCACGCAAGGCTATAAATATAGGTCAATGTCATTGACGTTGTTTTACACATTTATTCACAGCTGGTCACGACTAAAAGACGTTCCCATAGCGCTAAATAAAGCGCAGCTTAGAGTGTAGCCTTTGAAAGGGAACTAATGGTCACTCTTTGATTTGTTAAACAAAATCCAGAATGTACTAAACACACTACTTCAATATAGAGAAAAACAACAAATGAATAAAAATATATAATCATAAGTTGACCAATAAATAAATAAATAAATAAAATTTAGGTGACTGTATAACTTAGCAGCAAAAAGTATGCTAGCCTAATTCTTGAAAAAAACTTTGCACAGTAATTTTATAAAAATCTAAATATGTTAATAAAAAGTTTAAAATTACTGTTTGTATTCTTATGAAATGAAAAAAAAAACTATTTATATTTGATTCATATTTATATATGAATGTAAAGACATATTTATAATAATCTAAGATTAAAAGACGTTTATTTTAAATGTATTATGCAGCTTTTTAATGGGGCAACAATATATGATAGATACGACAGAACAAAATAGGCTATTAATAATCTTTCAGTGTGCAAAACCATGATAATATGAAACGCTTCAAAACACAGCAGCACAAACCGCTTATGCGCATCCCGGGTGCAGAATGATGTGCTTAAAGCAATATGGAGTCACAGCGCGCAGTTGCGCTGTGCATTGATAAGTTGATAATATGTTTCTTTTCACTTTTAAATTCTAGTTATTGTGCGTGTGATGCCAATTCATAGTCCTTGTGTTGTGCGATCTAAGACACACTGTGGTCAGTATGATGACATCATTCAGAAACACCAATAAACTCCAGCAAGATAAAGCCAAATTTTATGCAAATCCACAACCTTTTATCTGAGACTGTCCTCCAAAAAAAAGACCCTATAGGTCATTTTTCAACCACCTTTTTACGACCTATATTTACGTTTTAAAGTCATGCGCCCTCTAGCTTGTGTAAAAATAATGACAGTGTTGTATTACATCTGTCGTCATGAAATGTCGTTACCAATCAAAATGCGTGTTCATTAAAATGCAATGTGTGGACTTTTTACACTATCTGTCCTATTTCCATTTAGCAAAACTATTTTTTTTTTTTATTAACAACTACAACTACAACCACCCCACCCCTAAACCTACCCTGTGATTTATAGTGCATATAGACTTTATGAGCACATGGGATCGAACCCACGATCACATGATCACATGATTGCATATTGTTATATATTGCAATGCTCGGCCAATTGAGCTACGCGAAACCGGAAATATAATTCAATATGACTTTGAATATGGTGCACGAATATAGTGCACGGAAACTTAATAGTGCTAGTGTTTCTGCCGTATAAAAGAGTGCAATTATCAATCAGTTATTTAAATATCGCGACACGGGCCGTCACAGTCTAGTTAATGTATGGGAAACACTGAAATGATCATTGATGTTCAGGTTCAGGGCTGGTTATTCAGCATTCCCGTACGGCCTGTATTCTCTGCAACATCCCACAACCCCCCCTGCAGATTTCCCAGCATGCCCTGCTCCTGATGCTATCATTTTTCTGGGCTCTGCTGGGAACTCGGGGTCATAGTTATAGTCTCTCTCTCTCTAATGGGTATGACTACCGACAAAGCACAGCCTTCACAGTTAGAGCGCGTTTGTCTGGTCTTCAAGGCTTCATCTCTCATTGTGTAGGGTCTGTTTGAGAAATAATTGTTGTTTTAGATGACGAGCACTGCTTAGCGGTAATCCTGAGGCCCGTGTTCATCTGCGCTTTATGGGAACCGCTCTTTGATGACACATTGAAACCGTAAAGAGCCGTCGGAGGGGTTGAACACAAGCCTTGTTTACCCGTCATGCCTGTGATGAGGCAGACCAGCTTTGTGTTATTGATCGCTGGGGACTGTAGAGGGAAAGATGAGGGATAATTCCCAGGGAGGATTACGGAGCGCTGCTCGTCTCCAGTCCTCCTCAATCGGCTTCATCTCAAGTGCTCTTGTCAAACACCAAAACTCTGCCATCATTTACACACGCTCATGACACTCCAATCCGCTTAACACTTTGTGCTCCACAGAAGAAAGAAAGTCATATGGGGTTTCCATATTGTCTGGCCCTTATTTTACAGTATATAGTAATGTTCCAGTAGTCATATAATAAATAATAAAATGCAAATAATTATAATAATAGTTAATACTGTTGTTGTTGTTGCTGTACAGTCATATTGTTTTGCCCTTTGCTGATCAGATGACTGAAGTAAGTGATGACAGTAGTGTAACTTTGGGGTTAATTGTACCCCTTTAAACACACAGTGTGTGAACGCCTCATACTGGAGCAGATGCGCTTTATGTTTTGCAGAGCATGTTTGAGAGGGTTTCTCTCATGTAACTCTTCTGTCACAGTGCATGATTTTCCATTTTTATTGGTCTGTATTGATGCCTCCTGATCTCTTGGTCTGGTCTGGATAAATAATCAGAAGCCGCTCTGCTTCGCTGCTTTTCCTCTATTGTCTTCTTTCAATTTACACTTGAATGGCGATGGATATTAAGCTTTTAATTTAAGAGGGGCAGCGCAGGGCAGCTGGATGTGAGCGGGGCAGGAGAAGGTCAATGATTTCAGCTCGGCAAAGATGAAATTCATAAATTCATTCAAATTTGGCAGGCCTCACGGTCTGTGAGCTTCAGATGGAGCTGACCGCAGCTCTACACTGGAAGCGCTGCTCCTTTGTTACTGGCCATTTAAACTATTTTAGTCTTTTTTTTTTTTTTCTTTTTTTCATTAAAAGTGACTAACATGGACAGCAAGTCTTTTGCTGAAGGTCATAATGGTGATAAATCAGGGTTAACTCTCACAGAAGAGATTAAATATTAAAACTCGTGTGAGGAGATCCACCGCTGGACCCGAAGCTTTTATCAGGGAGTGTTGGAGTGTTGATGTTTTTCCTGCTGAAACTGGAAGTTTGGGTGGGATTTATTGAAGGGCTTGTCCACTTTTTAAACACTCTGTGACAGCCATGAAGCTACTTCCTGTTGGAGTTAATTGCAAATATTTAAATACATTCTTTTTTCTTTAAGAATGAAAACTTTATTTCTTTAATTTTATTCATTATTTTTATTTTGTTATAATAAATAAATAGTTGTTATAAATAAATGTTTATTTTATTATATATTATTTATAATTTGTATTATATTATAGTATTTTTAAAAACTTCTTTAAAGAATGAAATTGACTTTAATTAATTAATTTATTATTTTTATTTTATTATGATAAATAAATGTTTATTATATTATATTTTTATATGTAATATTTTTTTTTCCCATTATATTATAGTATTTTTTTCTTAAAGGGTTCTTGAAAGAATTAAATGGACTTTTATTTATTTATTTATTTATAAAATAAATGTATATTAAAATTGAAATGTATTTATTTCATTATTATCTATTTATTACAAATTGCATATTTTTCTTTATATCATTTTCTATCATAAATAATTTTTATAAATAAATATGTCTGTTATATAATGTTATTTTATTTGTAATATTTATTATCTTTCTTTATATATTGTATTTTTTTCTTAAAGGGTTCTTAACATACTTTATTTATTTATTTATATTATAATATATATATATATATATATATATATATATATATATATATATATATATATATATATATATATATAAAATTTAAATTGTATTATTATTACAATTGTAATAATATTAAATATTAAATAATATTAATTGTATGTTTTTCATTATAGTATAGTACTTTTTTGTAAATTACTTTTAAAATAATTAAATGTATTTATTTTATTTGTGTATTGATTATTTTTGTTATATATAAATAGTTATTATAAATACATTATATTTAATTATATTATATATTTATTTATTATTACTGTGCATTTCAAATCTAAAATAACTAAATTAACTTCATTTTGTATGACTTTTTCCTTATTTTTCCTCATAATTTCAGTATAGCGGTGTTTGTGCTGTCGTTGAGTGAATATACCAGCTTCTGAATGTGTGTAAGCCGGAGAGGACAGCTGTTAATTACTGAGACGGTCAGCGGTCAGAGGTCATTGTAGTGTGAAAGACATGAGATGCTTGTTCCTTGGAAAGAGCGATCTCTAACAACATTTCAGCCATTTTTAATCATCTTTTCCTCGACAGAAGATGAGCACCGTCAGCTCAGTCTTGTGGTTATGATACTACTTTGCTTCTAGAACCAAAATAAGAGATTCAGCAAGACTTTGTGAATTACCAGGAGAACACAGATGGCGTTGAATCAGTGTGCGGGTGTCTAGCGCGTGAAGATGTGTTTTGCAGGTAATTGGTTTTGTGAAAGTGACAGCAGGGGTGTTTTGTCTGTGTTTGAAAAAAAAGTGTTTGGTGATTTATACTCTCAAAAGGAAAAAATAGCAGCATAAAAGTGTCATAACAGTAGTCCATACAACTCATACAGGGTCTTTTGAATTCATACGATAATTTATGAATAAACGGTGACATTTTAACAGGACGCCATCTTTTCCGGCTTCAGTTTTAATGAATGAAACCAGTCGAGCTGAGCTTCTCCATACCCTCAGCAGATGTCTGCCATCAGAAAACCATTTCCATCCGTGTCTGAACAAGTTCACTTCTCAGAATGCAGTGCGTGAAGCTATAAAACAGTCATGTAACTGTTTAATTGTTTTGAAAGAGTCTCTTCTGCTCACCAAACCTACATTTATTTGATCAAAAATACAGTAAAACTATGAAATATTATTACAAATGTAATTTATTCCTGTGAGCTTGTTGAATAGTCTTACTTTTTAATCTTCAGAAGCCTGAAATATTCAATCTTGATGAAAATGATATTGGCTCTTGATGCTGGTAATCGCGCAACTGCATTTATTCACTCAAAATTGATTGTTTTTCCTGAAACATCTTTAAAATTCAGTGGTTTTAAGCTCAATGCCCACCTGAGAACCTGGAGTGTTCAAAAGTAAAGTTTAATTTAACCGATTTAATCACTTACCCATTCTACTCACTGTTTGCATGTGTGTAATCACGCTTCCCAGTTCACTGGTCCAGAAGATAATCAGTGCTGTCGGTGGAAAACAGCTGAAATAAAGACCACAGGAGCATCTCCTCCTGGACCAAAGCTTCAACCATCTCTCTCTCTCTCTGACAGAGCAAATCCAGCAGTATAGATGCTCACCGTGTCATTCATTATAGTATATAATAATAAATATAATTTTCAATTAGTATAGGGCAGTGTATAGGGCAGTGGTATAGTATAGGGCAGTGGTTCCCAAACTTTTTAGCTTGGAGTACCGCTTGAAGGGATTACCCCCTCTCTTCCACTTCGACTGCAGTCACACCTTTACCATTAAGGGACAATATTTGCCCCCTAAATTGATTTTCCAGTGCTTTTTTTTTTTTTTTTTTTTTTTTACCTTTATGAATAGCTTTTATATAATAAATAATGTTTTAAATAAAAATGTTCAATAGAGAAATATGCAATGATGGTAAAACTAAGTAAAACTTTTAAATATTAAACTAAAACCACCAGTAGGTGGCAGCAAGTCACTGTTTTTATGAGTGAGTCATTAAATCATTGACTCTCACGATTTGTTCAAAGCTGCAGAATTGAAACACAGATGTGTGTTGTAGTTCTGCTGTGGTTTTCATTAGAACTATTATTTCATTGCAAAATAGAGTAAATACTGACAGTACTGTGTTTAAAATGTACGTTTTGTTTTTGACCTGTTGCATAATAATGTCACGTTTGCAGTCATGTGGATATTTGGGAACAAGTGCGTTCTTGCTCGTTATCATCATTAAATACAAGAACTCACACAAGGTATGTTTGTGTATCGGAGAAAGTTTGAGTCTTAAATCGAAATTAATCCACTATCTGTGTCTATATTTGTTCTTCATGCGAGTAAGTGCTAAATCCCCACTTATACAAAGCTGCATTGTCGAGAACGACAGTAATTTAGCGCGATTTAAATCAGCAGACTGCACGCAATCTATCATATGCATGCTGCTTGTGTGGATACAGTCATTTTTGACTGCAAATGATGAGGTAATTTGATTAAATGTACTGGATTTATGACATTTTGGCAGTTAGAAATACATGCTCGATTTTAATATTATTTTAAGGTAGAATTAAATGAACTACTCAGCATTTTGTTCGCGTACCCCCTTTTGTCACCTCACGTACCCCAGTTTGGGAACCACTGGTATAGGGTAATGGTGTTTTGTTTTGTTCTTTTTCTTAAAAGAATGAAATGGCCTTTATTCTCATTTTTCTTATACAGGAAGTTTCCCAAATTTCTATATATAATTATTGTTAATATGTAATTCATTTTTCCAGGAGCTTGTTGCTTCTACCTTCAGTTAAACTGCTAACAGTGACTGTAAATTAATTGCCTAAATTATTACATTATTTGCTAACTGCATTCTTTAAATTGCAATGTTGACATGCATTCTCTGTTAAGCTGCTTTGAAACGATATGTATCGTGAAAAGCGCTATACAAATAAATGTGAATTGAATTGAATTGAAGTTTGACATTGTGAAAGAAAGTGTGCGTTACTGAATCTGTTCTTCATCGTCATATTATGTCAGTGAGAACATTGTTTGTGTGTCGCGTATTACTGCAGATTCACAAGTTTATATAAATAGTGGAGTTGTGATGCAGAACTGTCATGCTGGTGAAGTAACGCAGCTGTTAACCCTTTAAGACCGGATGGAGCGCCGGCGCTCCCATTTGCGTGTCTCTCTTTAAGAGCCAATAAAAACTGAATCCATATAGGTAGGACAAAAATTCTTTTTGCATACAAAACCAGAGACTTTAAACTTTCAGATCAAGCCAACATGCTTCTGTTGCGTTGTTTTCACCCTCTAATGAGTCTGAGTAATATGCATTTACAACAAAAACAGCACAGCCGCTAACTGTATACAAATATGTATATGAAATATGCACAGATCATAGAAAATGACGTAATATAATGTGTTGATCACAAGATATTACTCATGGAATGATTTAACAAACTTGGCTAAAAACATGTCTCTCATCTCTCCGGGATGCAGTGTGTATCCAATGTTCCCGGACCCATCCATGTTCGTTTTCCAACGTGGAATAACACAAAATAGATATCATTTTTAAGCTTAGAATCTTCTCTTTTTAATGCATCTAACCATTTTGAAAAACTCCTAACGGCTGCTGAGAAGTGCCTCTAAACCGGAGTTTACCGCCTGTTGGCGCCACCTGGCTGCAGAAAAAATGAATAAAAATTTATTAAACTAAACTTTATGCTATCACCACAAAATGTGAACCAGTTGCAGCTCACATGTAGGAGAGCATCACCAAAAAAGAATTTTTATCTGATCTTATTGCTTTCCTGAGTTCAAATGTCAAATAATAAATAATTCCATGTCAAATAATAAAAAAGAAAAATTATTTTTAAAAAAAAAAGTATATATTTTTTTGTCTTTTATCAGCTGTTTCTCAGCATGAAAATGTCCAAATGTAAGGTAATTTATATTTTCTTAAAACTTAAAAAGTGTTCTATCAAATGATACCTACCTTTTGACTCTCCTTGCTACAGTTTTGGAGTTACGAGTCTTTACTTTTGTGTGTGTCGCTCAGAAAAAAAAACCTCTAAAAAAGCCTTCAGGTCTTAAAGGGTTAATACACTTCTGCGCAATGATTGGCAGAATGAAGATGAACAAACTCCTGTTGAATCAGTCACAGTATGAATCAGAGACACTAAAAGCACCAATGGCTCGTTTTATTCTGGCGACTGGAAAATGGCCTGTTAAAGTAAATTATGACTGTTTTTGCAGCTAAAAACTTTAATAAAATTACAAGTGGACTTAAGGGAAAAGAGTAAAATGCCAATGAAAGGTGTGATGTGAGCCGTTTAAAGAGGTATTAATGAGTGTATTAACCATCGTTTTTCTTTAACTGCATGATTGTTCTCGTTTTTAAGGGCCATTGGTTTTACAGCTCTTTCATTTCTTTAAATCATCACAGACTTCAGAGGCCAGACATTCCAGAGTTTCCCACTTTTGGACACTCAGCATTGAAGACACTTTTACTATGCTTTAGAAACGAGAGGAATGAAAATGACTGTACGTTGGTTTTTCAGAGGTGCCCTTCGTCGACACGTAACCTCATTGAAGACTTGTCAAGAGCAGTAGTGATTTCTGTGTTTGGCCTTCAGAGATGGCGATGCTGGTGTTTCAGGGGACGTCGGTTTGAAGGTCACGGGTAAAACAGCGTCTTGATTTCGCCTCCCGCCTGCGGTCTGTGTCTGATTCAAGACCCAAAGGTCAGGATTCACAGTACTTCCAGTGTGCAGACAAGCAAGACGTGTTGGTTTGTGTTGTTAAATAAGCTTTTTTTCTACTTTCAGGGTCTATTTGGCCTGTTGGAGGTGAAACACGATTACGGCCACATTGCATCAGAGCCACATTTAGATGTGCATTTAGGCGCAATGTTTGTGTGATTAATTAGTGTTTTTGTTGGCGTGGGACGGTGTTGTTGTTATGCTGCGATATCATTGATGTTATTTGGATGTTGTTTCTTACAGCAGGACCAGAATGGGGTTGGGCTGTTGCGATTTTTCTGTCAGAACTATTCAGTAGTGTGTATTTCCAGTAGCTACTTTTTTGATAAAACTGCTATTTTATTATATATTTTATCACACATGCTGGTTTATACTTGAGCTAATGGAGCAAATGTTCAGATGCTCTCTTTCTCTTCAGTAGCTTTGGGAAATCTGATTCATTTTAGTGAATCGGTTCATTTCAGTGGATTCATTTGAGTGTCTAATAAGAATCCTTTTTGTATAGAAAATGTTTTGACTCATAGGTTGTTTAATGTAATATTATCTGTTCAATTGTAATGCTGACACCCTGATTGAGATCCATACTGTTGTTGTAAGTAATACTGCTCAAATTGTAAAAGTAACTACTTTAACTATATTTGAAGAGTTTGGTTCCAAAACGCGATAAACAGCATTTAAAAAAAAATTGAGTTTCCGCCAAAATCAGTATTGTATCTGGTTGGTATTGAAAAGTAATTTATTAATTTTGCGCAAAATGCGATTTCCGTCTTGTTATTCTGTCATGTTTTCTCCCTTTCTTTCCAAACCGCGACAAACGTCAGTCTCCTTTTTCTGCAGAACGCGATATATCCGCTCTCAACCAATCACAGCGCACCATTCCACCCACTGTAAACATTGAGGGCTTTTTTAAAAAGCTGTTTTTAATACCAATATACTCTGCAAATGTGTTTATTTAACCGTGTGGTGGCGCCAGATACTCTTTAATCGGTAATGACAAATAATTTATAACATTAACAAGATGACCCGTTGAATTCATTTTGGGAGCGACGGCTGAATGTATTTTTAGTCAAATGCCTGTATATAAGATAAACATTGGCAAAGTTTAGACTGTCATATATGTGAATCATCTTACTTTGTTGTGTATTTTTAATTTGAAAAATAACTTTTATATTGATGGATTAATTGCATTTTGAAAAAAAAAAAAGTGTAGTGGATTTATTGCATTTTGGCAAAAAAAATAATACGTTTTTATAATAAACTTTTTAAAATCAAAATGTAGATTTGAATTTTTAATGTTTTTATAACCAAAAGATGCTATGTGAAAGTTTGAAACAGAAAATAGTGGTTTTCATCTTGCTGCTTTCTTGGTAAAGAAAACGCCTTTTTACTCAAATTAATCAAAATGGAGTTATTGCGTTTTGGAACCAAACTCTTCATTTTAACCCTTATTGATTTATCGGATTCTGGTTAACCTATAATTTTTTTTTTTTTTTTTTAATTTAGGGACAGTTTCTCAATTAGGGGCATGAACATGCCTGCAAAGTTTGTCAGACTGACAATCCCTCCTTCACTGATTTATACTGAAGAAACTAATAATCGTAACGCATTTAAGTTAGACTACCCTTTCAGGGCTGGATTTCCGAAATCTTCTTAACTCTACGTCGTTCATAAATTAAGCTGTACCTTAACGTTAATACATGTTTCCCGAAACGTTCTTAGTTAAGTGTACCTTCTGTAAGTCATACTTTCGTAAGGTTGGTCTGGAGCACTCTTAGCTATACCTTCTCACTGTTGACAGTCAATACGAATATAATTCTGAAGCTGTAATACACGCAGTGTTCGATTAGGATTATGGCAAAGAATAAAATGCAAAGATTCACTGCTAAATTCAAATGTGCTTTAGCGCTGATCCAGAGACAGACGTGCTTGTCATGTATCACAACTATTCGGTGTTTTTAACCTCATCAGGTTTATTTTAGGTTTCAGACATTTAAATACACATTTGAATTAAGTAGGCTACTGCATAAAAAAGACATTTGTAGTTTGTTATAATCAAATTCCATACACTGATGTCTACGGAAGCTGCAACAATAACCCTTTCAATTATATAATTTGACAAAGTGTTTTTTTCATATCAGATACACATTGTGTATGAAACAATAAAGTTTACTCTATTCTTCTCCCAGTTCACCGGCCACATACTTTTATGTATTTCGGAGATAATTTCGTAAATCCGACAGCTCTAACTGCCGTGAAAACTGATCGCGCAACAAAACACATTCACTTTCACATATTTTACAACCGGAATATATCATAAAAATTCATGATATAGTTAACAAGTTTGTGAATATTTTGAATAAAAAATGAAAAAGCGATATAAATGCTATATCTACATGTCTGTCAGCTACATGACGCGTCTCCAAGGAATTAAAACTTTGTTCTAAATAACACTCGCCTTAAACTCACGCTGATGAGGGCTCCACTCCCCAGAATATAGATAAATTACAATATAGATTTAGCTTGCAATTTGAATTAGGCTACTTCTATAACATCCCATGAGTCCTGATAAATGCAATTTCTACTTCTGAAGTGCTTCTTTTTATAAAGAACACTGATTTCTCACATCAAGCAGCCCCTGTATAGAGTGAATTATCGATTCTCGAGCCATCAATATCAACCAATTCAGCACCAGCACCATGGACAGCACCTGGTAACGTTGCACTTAAGAAGATATACCTTAAGCAACCTCCTAAGGGATAGTTCGGGTCTACCTTTAGAGTCTTCGTAGTAATGTGTCCTCACTGAATAAAAAAACAAAGAAGGAAAGAAGATCTTGCTGGCCCCAAAAAACAGCTAACGATAAAAGGAATTGCTCAAAATATTATACATCTTTTTTGCATAAATAATGGATAAAATGATCATCCAGCAACAGGGTTTATAAAACCAACCCGCAGCATATAGCAACGATGAACAAAAGAGTTTTGAGACTGAATAAAATGCTGAGTGAGTCGAAACCTCAGTCTCTTTACTGCACTCATTGAAGTCGCTCGAGTTTTATTCTCGAACGTATCATAAAACTGAGGGAATTGGCTTTATGTCTGATGTGAGTGTGATGATGTTTGGAGTCCATTACAGGACATGATGGTCTGAACACCTGCTGTCAGAAAATATGAATGATAGAAACCCAAAAGAGCCACGTCTCACTCCTCTGTCTCTCTCTCTCTGAGCTCGTCTTTCTCCGGTGGTGAAATGAAAGGTTATAAATAATTCAGGCTCTGCTCATTTGCCGTCTCTGCCGCTGAATTTGTTCTGTTTTCATATTACTGCAAACTGACTCTCTCAAAATGGCCGCTGATGCATGAGAGAGAGAGGCAGAGAGCATCTCCTCGCTAATGTTTACCATCTCTGCTTTCTTCCCGACCACATCCGGCACGCGTCTGTGATGCTAAAAACAACCTGACGGGGAAGAAGCGAGAGAATGAATATGGATTATTGTTAGAGTATGCAAATATGACAGTAGGACACAGGGAGGGATCAACGTGCTCAGCTCGAGCTCTGCAGCATAATTCATACTTTACCCATGCCATATAGTATGTGAGGTTTGATCGGTGCATCCCGATTCATAGCTAGTGGGAAAATAGACTGATCTGTATCGGCAAAGGCAGTTCATCGACTGTTTTGACTTTATAAGCGGTTTGCCATAGTTTTCAAAATGCATCAAGCCAAAAGTTAAAGGTGGAATGAGCCAATCAGAACTGCTCATCAAACAGATAGCCTGCCCCCAAACTCATGTCATTGGTTGAGTCAGAAGTTGAAATATATTGGCAGGCCACTCAAACTAACATAAAGCATAACAGAGTTTCAATGTTCAGGAGTTTATTGCCATTTAGCTTTGTCTTTTTATTCTGGCTACACGTTCATCAATGTATCTAATCTGACAAAATTGCTAATTGATGATGTAGTTACTGCATTTTGCCTTTTCAGGATAGTGTATAATATAGCTGGTCACGCTGCATTGTGGGATCCTGTGATGGTGGCATACCCATAAGCCCTTGCGCTTGATTAATTTAATTATGCATGCTAGGGCAATACATGAGGGATTCACGGAGACATGCACACAAGTTGTTCACATTAATAGAGGTTTTAGCGCTATTTAGTGCTTTTGGTAAGTAGTTGTTGTGTTTGAAGTCACCGTTATGGTGATTAGTGTTCCCTTCGGTTGGGACCTTATTAACTTATTAATTAGTTTCCTCCCAACCAGTTTAATACTGTTACAGTAGAATGTGACAGGTCGCCCTGCGCCACATTAGATAAAGTCGGATCATAATTTGAGATTGTCAAAAAAATTGCCATTTTGCTTTTTCAGGATAGTGTATAATATGGGATTAACTTAAGTTTGGGATCAGTAAGATTTTTAATGCTTTTTTAAAAAGAGTCTTTTCTGCTCACCAAGGCTGCATTTATGTGATCAAAAATACAGTAAAACAAAATAAATTTAAAACAGCTGTTTTCTTTATAAATATATTGTAAACTGTAATTTATTCCTGTGATCAAAGCTGAATTTTCAGCATCATTACTCCAGTCTTCAGTGTCACAAACCTTTACCACACGCATTATGATAAATCTATAGAAAAAAAATATTTGACTCTTTTTCTTTTCTTAGAATGGCTTAACGTGAAGTGCTGTAAAAAAAAAAATTGGAAAAAAATATTATTTTAAGGTATTTTATGATATGTTGCCATTTGGCAACATGTACAATAGTGGAAATAAATTAGAATAATTGTAAGTGTATATAGTTAATATTTTTCCTCAGAAATGTTGTTTGTATTGAATCAATTGGTGCTATTATAAGCTTTAGCAGTAAATATAAACAACACCTTATACTTATTTATTACTTTTATTTATTCCATTCTCTTTTGCTAAATAATGCTTTATATTCTTTGAATTGCATTACGTTTTTCATGAATATTATTTAAATTGCAAATGTAGACAGTTAAAAACAAATCTAATACTGTTCATCATGTATCATAAAACATTGACATAAAACCAAAAACATGAAAATTCAACATTACGCAATCTTATGAGAGGAAGGTTATGAACATGAACGCCCCATAATCCTTGAAACTTTATCTTTTTTCTGTATGAAACTTCAAAAAGCATTTTTTTCAGAGGTGAGACACATGTACACATCACATTTGGTGCACTTCACCCTAACAATACACTTACAGCCACTTGCACCTGCCTTTTTGAGACACAATGGTAGGCCAGTGGTAGGTCTGGGCCAGTATACTGGCTGTGATGGCAGGTCTCTGATGTTGATTTAATCCATAATATAAATGCCATGGCAGTCCTTAACATACGACTAATCAACATTATATCACTAGCATTAATGTTTTTATTGTTACAGCTTAACAGACTGCTAGCTATCTAACCTATTATAATAATGTCATTCCATTATTGTGCAGTGTTGCCATATGGCAACACAGACATTTTATCGATTTTCCAAAAACTAATTTCATAAAAACTTTTTTGAGTGGTGAATATGTCATCATAACTTACCTAAGATGACGTTAACAATTTTTTTGTCAATGTGACATGGGCGGGTCCTTGTTTGTTACCGACGTTTTAGTTTGCTTTCAGCAAATACCGACAAGAGACGGCAGTCTGTCAGAAATCGCGCCGCAGAAAAAAAAATGCATGTCATGTGACTTAACCAAAGCACATCATTGGCTAAACTAAGGTCTTCTCTTACCAACAAAAAAACGAGAATGTTCACTTAAAGAGACAGCGGCAAGGAAATGAACACAAAGAGTATGTTGCCATATGGCAACACTATGCGGTAGAGGGTTAAGAAATCATTCTAATATGATGATTTGCTGCTCAAGAAACATTTCTGATTATTAACATTTTTGAAAACTGTTCATATTTTTGTGGAAACCTTGATACATTTTATTTTTCGGGATTCTTTGGTGAATAGAAAGTTCAAAAGAACAGCATTTATTTGAAATGGCACTTTTTGATCAATTTAATGCATCCTTGCTGAATAAAAGTAATTTCTTTCAAGCAACTCTTACTGACCCCAAACTTTTAACATGAACACAATTTTAAGTATGCATGGAGTATTTTTTTAGGAGTGTGTGTTCATGTTTTAACATCTTCTTACGGAGATGTGCATGAAAACAAGCACCCGTTGCACTTTGATACTGATGGCAGCTTGGTAAACATGTGCATGCACTATCCAGGTCACATGGTGTTTAATGCGGTTGTTTCTACATTTAGCCATAACAGGATGCAGAATATCCCACAATGCCTTCAGAGAGGTATCATAGCCCCCCGTCTCTCGGTTCAGGTCCTCAACTCTGTTTCGACTGTTTTCCTCCCATCTGAAGTGCGTCAAACAATTGTTTCCTGCATCCAACACGATGTTTTGAAGAGCGACAAAGTGAATATTTAAAAGTGCTCTTCTTTAACATTTCATCACAGGAGGCGCTCTGGGTTTCTGAAGGTGACATATTCCTCTGCAGCAGCTGCGATGCATAATGGATTCGTCCCTGGTGCCGAGCGGAGCGTGTACAGATGTTTAAGCAGTCCTGCAGGACTTTCTTCGTGCTTTGAAAGGCCGTATTTCTGCCAGAGAGGACAGCCGCCCGCAGCCCTCCGGCGTTTGCCTGTTTGCCACGTGAAACTGCTGAGCGGAGGGGAGTTATTAATGAGACGGGGCGACACAAACACATCGATCCTGCGAGAGCGCGCATGTAGGTGGGCGTACAGTATCTACAGGATCTAATTTTATCGCAGCTTTAATATTAGATGTTCTCTTTTCCCAGAAACATAATCTGATTATTTTCCTTTAATACTCTCGCTCTCACCCTCTTCTTTTCTTCTCTAATTGACTAATTTTTGCCGCTCGTCCTACAGGAATTATCAACTGATCTGAATCCGAAATGGTAAAGACACATGCACCGTATGAAAGGCAAATCGCAAGTGAATCTTTTGTTGAATACAGAAGAGATCTCAAAGGTGTCTCATTATACTCACAGGTACATGAATGCAAATGTTCAAGCTCAGTTTTACTAACAAATTTCATCATGTTTTCCAGCATTATAGTCGAAAGGGAAGTTGCGCTAGTCTTTTCTTCCCTATTGTGACGTATGTGAAACAGCTTTGCAAACAAGAACAAATGTAGGGCGGGGCTTGATTTTCTCCATGGGGAATTGATTGGATGGTTGTGGTTTTCTATTGGTGGATCTCACATGAGTGACAGGTTGCTTCGTCATCAGAGAAGAGATGCTGCAAGAGGGAGAGGAAGTTATTCTGATTCAAGATTACGAGGAACATGAATTTAAAATGATGTGCATGAATGAAACGTTTATAATAAATCCTGCAACAAAGAAAAACAAGTACGGTCAATTTTGATTTCTATTATGCGATGTTGCATTCAATGGTGTAGTACGGGCCTCTATAGCTGTAAATACTGTCGTGGTTGACGTGTTTATAGGAGCTACCTGAATAATCACACATCTGACTTCATTAACCAGACTTCTGAAGGAAGCTCTATCACCCACTGAGAACTGAGGTTTGTGCATGTTAAATGTGTAACATGGGACGCACTTCCAGTGCATTGACGTTCATGTGTACTGTATGTTTCTGGCCTGAATCTCTCCGGAGCAAATGTGTAATGTCATATGATATTACAAATTAATGAATATAATGCATAACGCACACGGTTAAAAATATGCTTGTACAAGCTGTTTTTCTGTGACTAAAGAGAGGGAAATGATTTATAAACAAGACTGAGCCTCGGCTTTGCAGTAATGTGAGCGTTGAAGCGTTGCAGCCCGTGTGAGGAATCACTGTAGCACAAAAACTGTTTGGACTTTGGGAGTCTGAAGCCAGAGGGCTTAAAGGAGACGAGTTGAGAAAATACACCACGGAATGAGACCAGAATGAGAAAAAGCTCTTCACACAGGGTTAAGGAAACTTCTGATTAGACAGAAATATATGGAAGCTTGTTCCCGCCACTGAATAAAAAATAAAAGAGGTAATTGCGACTTTGTATCTTGCAATTCGGACTTTTTTTCTCAGAATTGCGTGATATAAACTCAAAATTGCGAGTTATAAAGTCAGAATTACGAGTTACAAAGTCAGATTGTGAGTTATAAAGTCAGAATTGCGATATATAAACTCGTAATTGTGAGAAATAGTCAGAATTGTGAATTGCAGTATATATATATATATATATATATATATTGCAATACTGATTTTATAATACGAAATTACGACTTTATAACATGCAATTTCAAGTTTATATACATTGCAATTCTGACTTCTTTTCTCAGAATTGTGAGATATAAACTTGCAATTCCGAGAAAAAAAGCATTCTGTAATTTGTAATTTTTCTCACAATTCTTAGGAAATAAAGTCAGAATTGTGAGATAAAAAGTTTTATTCCCCCAACTTAGTCAGGGTTTTCTGCACCAGAAATGGTCCAAATAAGTTTGTCAGAAACATTTTCTACCATCTCATTTTCCCCTCTTACAATTGCACTGTTTTTGCTGCTGTGCCTTTTAATATGGCCCAGTGAAATCTGTTTTATTTTTTTTCCCGGTATTATGTGGTGGTGCTTCACTTGTATAGTCTTATATGTTTGTGCAACTAATGTTTTCAGCTAATGATTATTTCCTGTGAGTCATAGAGTAAAAGCATCAAAAATTGTGTCCTCGTTGTTGATGTGTCAGATAAATTATTTCACATAATTTTTTACAGGCTCTTTAAATGGGCAATTCACCAGCTGCAAAACACAATTTCATTTCAGTTGTGATATAATGTGTGTTAAACTCACAGCACATGCAGAGACAGAGTTTGCATTCAAATGTCAGATAATTTTAGCACTTATTGGAGACATTTGTACTCTAGAAAGCAATTTAGTTTAAATGTATTCATTACAAGGATTTGTTCTTGAGGTTCTGATGGAAATTTGCCCCTCCAGCCTCCAGAAAATGATTTCCAGCTATTCTTATCTAGTTATGTCAAACAATCCTGCAGAGACTCTGATATATTCAGAACAGCCAATCAGTGTTTTTCATTTTCTTAATCGTTTACATTTCTTACATTCTTACAAACAAATGTCCTAAACACTTGTTTATATACTAATTCACGAGTTTGTGTGCCCATATAATCTTAGCGTAAGTGGTAAACAGATTTGGCTTGCTGTTTGTGAGGGGCTCAGAGAAGATATTCTGCTCCAGCTCCGACTGCCCCTATTACAGAGGCAAAAATATACAAAAAGGAGGAGAAGGGGAGGAGGAGGGATGCTGAATGAACTAACAACGAGAAGTGGTAGAGGCTGATTTTATACTTTGGTATTAATTAGAAAATTAGATGGGCGTACTCCTCCTGAAATCACACTAATAACTTCACTTGCCGTTCCAAATGCTTAATCTCTCTCTCTCTCTCTCTGTGTGTGTGTGTGTGTTTGTGACATATCAGGACACAAATTTGTATAATGACATGGGTATTACAAGGAGAGGGTGACTTATGAGGACATGACCCCTAGGGTGACCACCTCCCGAAATTAGGAGCTTTGTCCTGCGTACCGCAAGACTTAAGTAGTGTCCCGCATTTAGTGTCCCGCATCATCAAAGTGGGTAAACACAACTACATGAGCAAGGATTTCATCTCACATACTGGATAAGAACCTCTTGAGCTGCTCAAAGCTGCCCAAATTGATGATTTAAAGCATGTAATCAACCATCCTGATGGCAATATTTCCAACGAACCTGCGGCGATCCCGTGGATACTCAAGCGCCACCCACGGAAATGGTTGAGCACCTACGGAAAAACACGATAATGCGGGTTCTATGGCGTTATTATAATGAAAAAATGTCTAGAGTGCATCAAATGCGCAAACAGGAATCTCTCCACTCACAGGCGGATTCCCTTCTCGCACAAAACTGGACGCACTGTCGCTCAGATATCACATGTGCGTGCTCAAACTTTGTCTTCCTGCATGTGCAGCCGTGAATCTAGAACTGTCTTCTCTCCAGGATTGAATGTTGCCATAAGCGCAACATTATAGTGTGGGCACCCACCGGCAGAAACTCGGCGCATATGCCAAGTTTGCTAGCAAACGTAAATCAATATTTACATAGTGTAATAGTTGTAAATTTATCTGTCTCACACATCACATCAAATCACATCTACTGTCCTGCAACAGATCAGTAGCCTGGTGGTCACCCTAATTACCCCATGTCCCCATTTTTCAAAAGGCTTATAAATCATACAGAATGAGTTTTTTTGAGAATGTAAAAGTGTGCACAGTTTCCTGTGATGGGTAGGTTTAGGGGTATGGTTGGTGTAGGGCGATAGAAAATATGGTCTGTACAGTGTAAACTCCTATGGAATGTGTGTGTGTGTGTTGGCGTGTGTATTGGCGTGTGTGGCGTGCTTGTGAAGGCGTGTAGGTTTACCAGCATTAAGACACATTAAGGGTCTGAGTTAAAACCGGTTCAAGCATCATGACTTCGGCGTCATGGGAACATATCATAATCCTGTGGAGAGATTACACACATAATCTAGAGGAAATTACAAAAGCATCTTTAGGGAATTAAGAAATTGTGAAGCGTAATCCACAGCAGAAAATGCTCTTTACAGGAACACTGTAGCTGCTTTTCTTGAGCCAGCCTCAGTGTTTATCTTTCCAAACAGGATCTTTGAAAATCTGACATTCGTCCAAGAAGAACTTTGAGGATGAACCAAGATTTGTGTCGTAATTTAGCCACTGCCAAACCGAGAATGAAGCCACACAAACATTCAGAAGTACGCCCGCAGCCTTACGGTTCTTCACAGTGCTCAACGGAATGAGCGTTTGCAACTGAAAATAGATCTTGGGGAAAAAAGTAACCGTCGAGCCCTGGTTCTGCTGAGCGACTGTCGCAGGGCAGTAAACACAACAGCACAGAGAGACAGAACGAGGTTGGAGGCTTGTTAAAACAGGTCACACTCAACCATCTAACCGGCCGCAGTACATTCATGCAGATGTTGTATTTATGAGCTCTGGTTTGTTGTTCTAACAAAAAACATCCTGCGATGAAACATTAATGAGATTCCAGCACCTTTAACCCTACAATATTGAATCTCTCTGTGGATCTCTGTTTGGGAGTGACTTACTAAAAATAGCCATTCCGATTTATTTCAGTGAGCCGGTTTAAAATCCATTTGAAAAACACAGCCATCCTGTACAGGGAATAAAATGAATCACTGAATATCTTTTTCATTCCCTGTACAGGACGGTACATTTACTTTATTATTCTTCCTCCTCCCCAATGGGAGTCTATGAACCGTAAGTAGGAAAATGATTAAATTTGGCACACTTGTAGTGATGGTGATAAATAGTAATCTGACCAACATTGGGGTCTTTAGTACCAACTCTATAGCGCCAACATCAGTTCAAAATTCACTGTTGAAATGGTTGTAACTTCTGAACCCTTTGATCTAGAAAAAGATTAAATTTAGTTCACCAGAACACTCTCTTCATGCTGATCACATTCTATATATTACATTAAGACTCCACCAATTGCAGTAGTTGCCATTTTGAAAAGTCTCCTTCAAATTTTGTCCATTTCTTATGAAAATTGATCTTTGGACCGACATAATTCTGATATTCATCTCTTTTCAAAAGTTATGATGTGGCAAACTAAACGATGTTGACCCAAAATTTGTTCAGAGACTGTATCATGGCAAAACTTTGATCAATCGAAACAAAACTTGGTATGCTTCATTGGAGCCATGACCTGAATGTCCATGCCAAATTTGGGATCAGCACCACCTACAGTGGCTGGTTGCATAAACTTATTGTATATGTTAAGACTGTGACTTAAGATCTTGTTTGACCAACTAGCAGTTAGTTAGGGTTAATCAGTCTCACTTTTCTTATTCAAATTAGACCAATCTACCTTTTTATGTAATTGACTTTTCAAAGTTAGGACCAGTCTCTAAGGAAAAATTAGTTGACTTTAGTTTTAAGACTAGTCTAAACAGTTTATGCAACTGACCTCAGGTCATGTGATCTAAAAAATTGTAAACTTTTGAACAGATTGTCAGACAATCATGATCTGGGTGTCTGTGGATTCCTCGTGCCAGTTTTGCCAGGATAGGATGAATCATTGGTCTGCCATTTTGAAATTTGTCATAAATTGCAATATCTTTTAAACAATTGGACATATCGGCACAAAAAAATGGTAGGGATCATTGACAGCATGTCCTGGAGGTGCCTGAGAAGTTTAAACACTGTACCAACTTGTGTTACAGAGAAAATAGGCTCTTTGCTTGTCCGCCATTTTGAAGTAAAAGGCAACTCCTTCTACAAATTTGGTCCGATTTTGTCCTAAAATCATAATGCAAATAATATATTTGGTAACACTTTAGTATAGGGAACATGTATTCACTATTAACTATGACTTGTCCCTCAATAAACCCCTAATTTACTGCTTATTAATAGTTAGTAAGTCAGTTGTATTGGGTAGGATTAAGAACGTAGAATAAAGTCATGCAGAATAAGGAATTAATATGTGCTTAATAATTACTAATAAACAGCCAATGTCCTAGTAATATGCATGCTAATAAGCAACTAGTTAAAAGATCCTAAAATAAAGTGTTACCATATATTTATATATTGATATTTCATGTAAATGACATTGTTGATAATTTGCCAGATATGTTTTCACGTAATTTCACAGGCTCTTTAAATGGGTGATTCACCAGCTGCAAAATTTCCAACTTTACTCTTTTGAATTTGACATCAGTCGGTCAAGGGTCAGACCACTAGATGGTCAGGCCTAGATGTCCTAGATGTGTAAGTGAATGAATTAATGAATGAGGCATTTATATTGCGCATTACTTTTGTACAACTGTACACCCAAAGCGCTTTACAATCATATCAAGGGGTCTCTCCTCAACTACCACCAGTGTGCAGCATCCACTTGGATGATGCGACGGCAGCCACAGAACAACGTCACCATTGCGCTCACCGCACACCGGCTATAGGTGAAGAGGAGAGGGAGTGATAGAGCCAATTCAATGGATGGGGATTATTAGGAGGCCATGATTGATAAGGGCCAATGGAGGGAATTTGGCCAGGGTTACACCCCTACTCTTTACGAGAAGTGACATGGGATTTTTAATGATCACAGAGAGTCAGGATCTCTGTTTAACATCTCATCCGAAGGACGGTGCTTGTTACAGTATAGTGTCCCTGTCACTATATAGGGGCGTTAGAACCCACACAGACCACAGGGTGAGCGCCCCCTGCTGGCCTCACTAACACCTCTTCCAGCAGCTACCTAGTTTCCGCAGGAGGTCTCCCATCCAGGTACTAACCAGGCTCAACTCTGCTTAGCTTTAGTGGGAAACCAGTCTTGGTCTACTGGGTGAAATGGCTGTGGCACAAAGTGAGTTTGTTTTAATATCACCATCCAGCATGAAGGAAAAGAGAGAGATGGCGTTGATGTTGAAATATTCTGACACAGATGTGAAAATAACAGCCGGTCACCTTCATACAAATTGGCATCTGCCTAGATAATAAACTTTCATTTGAACGACACCCTGGCAGATCAGTGACCGATTATTCTGGCATTAATGTTACACGCTTTAAAATCTGCTCCCTGCAAAATAAAACATTCATATGGGTCGTACTGTGGCGATCGGCCAGGAATATTAAAACCTGACTGATGCAGAGACGAGAGAAGAACAAAGAGCCGTTACGACATAAAGTCAGGCGTTGGAGGCGGACGTGTACCAACACTAATGAACCTGTTGTCCGTGGATGGAGTGTTTCTGTGTGAAGTGGCACTCAATGAATTATGAGGAATATGTATGTGAGCTCACGTCCGTGAGCTGTGATCTGCCTGCCAACTTATAGAGCCATTACATCAACACAGAGACGATAAAACACACG
This sequence comes from Ancherythroculter nigrocauda, assembly GCA_036281575.1. Taxonomy (NCBI): domain Eukaryota; kingdom Metazoa; phylum Chordata; class Actinopteri; order Cypriniformes; family Xenocyprididae; genus Ancherythroculter; species Ancherythroculter nigrocauda. The sequence goes on from VTFQ01000643.1 coordinate 987,947, forward strand.
TTAGACACGCTAGAGCTGCACATATGAGTGAGTGTATGTATGCGTCTCTAGTTCTGTACTCCAGGCACTGTGGTGGATAGTGGTGGATAAACTGTAAAAAATGATTTAGGCTTTTATTCACATATAAACATTGATCACCGAACATGTTTACAGCATCCAATTTTGGTCACGGAAGCTCAAGCATGAGAACCAATGAGGTTCGTTCCCACGTGTCAAGCAAATACAGTTGACTTTCTGTTTTTGTTCACTGATCAATGTAAATAAAAGCATTGGCATAATAAAAAATAATGTCAGATAGATATCAGTTCTGTTGTTGTTCATAAATACCAGTAGTGACGATGTACAAAGATGTTGTCAGAATGTTCCAATGTGTGGTGATCCAGGGTCCCGAATTCATGTACGATAAACTGATTCACGACCTATGGTTCTGATTGAGACACACCCCATGTTCAGTGTGCTGAGTGTGAAGAAAATAATTGTAGCTCTTTTTTGATGTCAGCAGATTTCACAGCTAAAGTGGTCATGGTGGGCGGAGCTTCTGAGTAATACACTGGCTATGCAGTATGAATACTGTGCATAGTGTGTGTACTTTCTGTATGCATAGAATGTGCGACATTTGATGTAACGTGTAGTATGCAGGAGAGATCGCTGCACTGGGTACTGTACACATTATGTTATCGGATGGCCAAAAGTTCAGACAAATTTGAATTAAAAAGATCCATGCATGCAATGTAAATCAGGTCATGCGACAACAATAGCATACACCGTTTGAAGCAAGTAATATCAAAATCCCTTTCAAGAAAAGTCTGTTCACTCTGCATATTTGCAAAGCCTCCGAGCAGCTATTTCGGGCATCCAAGACCCTATTTGCTTGAATGGGGGAATCCTGAAATTTCAAAAACTCTTTGCCATACTCAAATCAGCAAACAAATCTGACATTAACTGCCCCATAAAAGTTGTTTCTCATGCTGAAATAGCATTTTAAAAAGCATATATTTCAGATTGGACCATCAAATGCACATGGACAGTCATAAGAACACTGATGATGCATACCAATTTGCATAATATCCAGCCTAAATAGTATTCAAAATTAGAATGAGTGTGTCCCAAATCATAGTATGTTGAAATGAGAGTTCCAAAAATACCCCGATGGTCTACTGTTTCTGAAAAGGCATTTATTCAATGTTATCCACATTATATTTCATCTGCAACAGCACTGTGAATGTTTGGACATTAATTTTTAAATCCATCATCATGCAAACACACGAGGAGAGTCTCAGCATGAAAGACCCACGACTGGCAGATTACTACATTTCTTTCTGATGCAGTAGGAAAATAAATTAAACTGAATGTGGAGGATTTTAACTGTGACCAGATGATTGACAGGGCAGTTTAAACGGTGACAGGATGCACATAACTTAAGTGACAGAGCAGTCCGTTAAAGACTCAATTATGACGATTATTATATTCAAATAAATGCATCCTTGGTTGGCATCCTTATTGAATGTCTTGCTGAAATTCAGGCTTCAATGAAAAGTACAGCAGCACCTAGTGGTGGATAAACTGTAAAAAATGATTTAATGTCATGCTTCTGCTCTATTTAGATCCATTTGTTCATTGTGAGTGCAGAGAAACCCATTGTTATAAGGTCAGTCATATTGCCCCGGACACACAAAGATGGCAAACAGGTCATCTCCATTTTGTCAGTGTTTTTTGGCTTTGCTTTGAAGCCGACCCTGAGGGTCCCGATGAGCTGTGCTGGTCAAAAGTTAAATCTGCTCCTAACCTTTGAAGCGATTATCCTAAAATCATATTTCTGCTGCCGTCTGGAAGCTTGCGATTGTGCCGGAGTTGCAGTGGGTCCTCCGATGGCCCCGTAATTGCTGCTCGCAGCTGTATCTTCACATTTCTGTATGGAAGGTCACGTTTTCCATTTTTACTTTCCAAATCACAGGGATCCTTACCCTAATCCTGCAGAAGGGGATTTGAAAGCGTCCTGACTGTAAAGTGCAGCTCTGGGGAGATTTTTAAACTGCAAACACAAGGGGAGATTTGGCCCTCATTATGAGAGCTGGATAAGAGAGAATAATGTGGTGGCTTGAAGTGATGAAGAGAGGAATAGAGAGTGACGTATTTGAGGAGGAGACGAGCACAAACAGCACAGGAGAGCGTGAAGAGCTCACTTTGATCATCACAGCAACAGCGTTTAGAGATAGAAAACGGCTTGTCCTGTTTGACTGCAAGTTATCTTAGTGTCCCAGAGGAATGTGCGTGTCTGTGTGCGTGTGTGTGTGTGTGTGTGTGTGCATGTGCGTGCGTGCGTGCGTGCGTGCGTGCGTTTCTGACACTAGACAGATTGATCATACAGTCAGTAAGAAAGAGTGATGTTAGCATTGACATTTATCATGATGGCAGCCTCGCAAGTTCTGAGCAAAGAAGTTTTTGAGTCAGTCACAGAGTAATTAGACTCTAAAAAGAAATTCAGGTGACCGCAAGTAATCAAATTAAAAATGTGTGATCATGCAACAAATCAAGTTCCTCTAACTCAATGTAGTTTGTTGGTTGAACATAATTTCATTAGAAGTTGTTATAACTCAAAACGAAACTTTTTTTTTAAGCCAAAACATTTTTAGAGAGTATAGTTGACAGAGAAAACTTGGCATATAAGATGTATATAGCTCCCCTTGTGGAAAAAATGAAAATGCACATGTAATTGCATTGCTTTATGAATTGTTATCTGCCATTTCAGAATGCAATGATGCATGAAATTTAATTGTTTGACTACTAGGGGTGCCACGAGATCTCACAAGATTAAAATGTAACGAGGTGAAAAGCTGTCTCGTGATATTGCCATGACGGAGTATGAAGGTGAAATTAGGATAGAATATGCCACCACTACATTTACATTATGCCTCCACTGTCGTTTTGCTTTTTATAGAAATAAAAAACATGTAATTCAGTTGGATAATGGTCTCTTCAATTTCATCCAGCTCATCTAATACGAGCAGCAGAGTCATATGTAGTGCAGCAGGAATCAGAGTTCATTGATCATGTGACGAGATGACTGACAAGACAATGGCGCAAGGATTTGTTGCACAACATGCATGCATGCTCAACACCGCCACTCCCTATTCACACGATTGCGAATTAGAAAGCGAAAGTAAAATGCGAGTGCACATTCAAACATGACTCCCGTCCGAATATCTCCCAATATGAAAGCTATCTTAAGATAGACTGTGTAGTTGTAAACATCTCTCAGCTCTGTATCATGTTTGAAAGAAAATTTGGTCTCTATGCACTTTAAATATTGAGAGAGTACTTTGATTATGGTTGCATTTAATATTTGCAGAAAATCAAAAATCGGTTATTAATTTTTATTTATACTGTTTTTTGTGGAAAGGAGTTCAGTTAGGAGGTCAAAAGTTGTAGAAGCTCATAAATCATGTACATTTCTAAGGTCTGAAAAGAGAAATGAAATCATACAGGAGAGAAGCCAGTCAGTTGAGTTTGTGGCAAAACCTTTTACAGTGCTTGAGTGTTGTTGTCTTTTACTGCATATGATAATTCATACTCAGAAAGTAGAACTGAAATGACATTCATTATAAGATGATTAGTTAAACATTTCGTATGCATCTGCAAATTATTTTTCTAGTCATGTATTTCATCATCAAGGATTTCTTAAAAATGCTGTGTAAAAATTCTCATGAACTCAGTCTCGTATCTCAGCTCATCTAATGAGCTAACTGTCTCATCGGTCCCCTAATGATTACATTCACGTGTTTTCGCACAGATTCTTAAATAACGATATAATGAAGTGACTCGTTGTAAAGTACATACTGTGTTTGTGATGTTTAAATGCATAGAGCATAAATTGTTTTGTTGTGGGAAATTATGCTTATTGTCGTAAAGTTGAATTTTCAGCATCATTACTCCAGTCTTCAGTGTCACATGATCCTTCAGAAATCAATCTAATATGATGATTTGCTGCTCATTTATTATTATTATCAATGTTGAAAACAGTTCATACGTATATATATATATATATATATATATATATATATATATATATATATATATATATAAAAAAATCTTACTTACCCCAAACTTTTGAACAGTAGTGTGTGTGTTTATCACTAACATTCTATTCTACTTTCATGCTGACTTTAAGTGTCCTTCAGAAATGACAGATGCTTTCCTGTCATTATTCCGTAAAGATACTAGTAGTCTATATAGTCTATATAGCGCTTGCATGTGAAATTTTATATTGCAGACGTGATGCTCAAGATTCTGAACTTTTGCTCTCAGAACAGACTCAGAAAAGATCCTCCCATCAAAAGACACATTCAGCACTCGGCTTGTGTAGAATCAAATCTCCTTCTCTTTCTCCGAGCATCTCATTCTTCTGCAGGGTCTGTTATTAAGGATTGAGATGAGTGATTCCAACACATTCAGCGTCGAGGGTAAATACACTAAACATATCACTTCAGAAGAACCACACTTATGCATTTTGCATGGGGTGGATGAATGGATGCTTTCAGCATATGTTCTGAATTACAAATGAGTGTCAGAGGAGAAAATAGAGAAGGAGAGAAGCTGTTTGGATAAAACAGGGTCATTGCAAAGTGTCACGCGAGACACAGGCAGCTAAAGGACCATCGGATGGAACACTATACATTATTAGTGAAGCTCATGAGATACTTTCTATTAGTCCCTGTAGAGTTCACACACACACCAGACTTTTTAAATGGTAGTATATCATATTTTCCACAAAAATATAAAGTAGCACAACTGTTTTCAACATTGATATTGATCATAAATGTTTCTTGATCATCAAATCATCATATTAGAATGATTTCTGAAGGATCATGCGACTCTGAAGACTGGAGTAATGATGCTGAAAATTCAGCTTTGATCACAGGAATAAATTAAACTTTACTATATATTCACATAGAAAACAGCTGTTTTACACTGTAATTTGATAGCACTAATATACGTGTGTGTGTGTGTGTATACAGTATACACATTTATGTGTGTCTACTGTATAAACGTATACTGTATAAATAGTGCATACTAAGCATGCAAAGAAAATGGGCCAAAACAAAGTATCCTTGAAGACGATAAAATTACTACCCACCTTTCAAATGCGTGTGAACTCGTATCAGAAAACCGTTATTGATTCTTACTGTGCTGTTGAGAGAAATCAGTCACGATTTGAATAATAACTTGATCTTTCTGAAGAAAATGTGAGAGTTTAGTGTGCTGTACTGGAGTGAAGTGGGTGTTTGTTTACTTGACCGAGTCAAAATTGTTGCTAATTGCAACTAGTAGTAAAGTCGACTTAATAAACATAATAATAATCCACGAAGATGTGTTCTCAACACAAGCAGTTCAAACCCACTGTCATAATGTTGTTAATTTTCCATGATATTCTCTTTGGTCTCTTCTGTGCTGATGAAATATGAATAGCGTTGAGATGCCTGTTTCTCTGGAGCTCCAGTTGTTGCACATAGCATTATTTTTAGTTGTTATATAAACACTTCACAATGATGAATGTGTGTAAAAGCTCATAATATAGTCATAACATGACTGCTTAATCATTACTGCTGATGTCTGCTGCTCTTCCAGTTCTCACTTATGTTTCAGCGAAGAATATGATATCTGTATTAAAATACCTTGGCAAAAATAAAAATAGACACGAATGAGACAATAGTACAATAATAGTATAGAGCTATACAGTTCTCTTCTCTCATGTTGATGATGAAATCTGCATTTCTCTGTGTTATATATTTCTCTATGGATCATTAAGCAAGCATCGTCTCTCTCTCTCTCTCTCTCTCTCTCTCTCTCTCTGTTGTCATGGCTACAGGTGGCATCACTGCAGTTTCCCAGAAGCCCTTGAAAAGACAAGCAATGCCCTTTTGAGATGACTGACACTGGAACAAACTTCATATCTGGTGAGTGTGTCGGTTCACAATCACACATTTCCTCTCTCGCTGCGTTTCTCAAAGCGCTGCAGATCATGGTGAACGGTAACATCTGCTGGCAGGTCCCCTGTCACTGGATTTCTGGGAAATAATGGATTGATACACGCAGACAGAAGGAACAACATTGTGTGCTTTCTCACACACAGTTAGTGAAGACGGTCTTGTCCCCTGACAATCAAAACAGCAGAAAAACATAAAATAATATGGTCAAAACATTCACTTCCAGCCATCCTTTACTCTTCCTTATGTTGTTTTTAAACCTGTTTGTCCTCCATGCAACACAAATCAAACTGATTAGCAGAAGGTTCATGCTGCTCTTTCTGTGCAAGTGAATGAAGTCAATCAAACATTAATATGCAAGAGACTGAAATCTAAGAAATTGAAGACATTCGCAGATCTTATCACATTCAGTAATAGCTAATATTAGCAAAAGAGGGGGAAAACAACTAAACCCATCAGTTCATTCATCATACAAAGCTTTTGAATGCATACTGAATAATTTTTAACATAGTGCACAAGTCCTATGCACATTTTATTATACTTTTATGGTGATTATTGTCAATTATTGTATTGTTAATACAAGACACCCCAGCTGAATGGGTAAAAAAATATGTAATAGACATCAGCATATTTCCCCAGTTGATTGATTACATTAAGAAGTGCAAACATTTTTTGCATTGCAAGTTTTCTGAAAAGTTATGTTTAAATATGCAAATGAGGAATTATCTAATTAAATATGCATTAATTTGCATATAATTCTAGAACATAAATCTGAACATTAGATAAAGCCAGATTCAGAATTCTTGCTTAATTTTATTGACGTATTAGATTTAAAGGTTTTTACAGAGGGGATTTTGGATTTCTCTTTTTATCACTCCATAAATCAGAAAACACTGTCAGCAGCCTGGAAAAAGGTGTTTTCACCATGTTTTTAGGAATAAAATGTTGAATATATATCAGGCGAATGATATATGAACAAACCCCTCAGTAAAAACCTTCAGTATATAGATAGGAATAAAACTGTAAATTTTAGTGTATGTAAGTGCTGCTGAAGTGGAGAAAAAAACTCACAGCTTTTAAATAAATGTATTGTAATTTAAATCTACAGATGCAAATTGAGAATAAAATAAACACTTAAAAGTGTATTTTGGATGTTTTCCATGCACTAGTATGAAGCAACATATTACGAAAGCCAAGTAGCCACATACCTCAAAATTGACCAGTGCATGAAAAAGCTGAAAAAAATGTTTCTGCCTGTAGTGCTTTGCCATTTTTTGAAGGAATCACTTTCATTGCATGCAAAAGTGCAGCATGGGCGTCTTGTTTTGTGTTCCATGGAAGAAAAGAAACATCAGGGTGAGTAAACGATGACCGATTGTTCATTTTTGGCTGCACTGAACCTGACAGCATGTACTGTATGTACTACAACCGATCCTTCATCCACACTAATCACATTCCAGCAGTTGAGTGTGTCCGTGCAGAGAGGAGCGGCGGGCAGACGGCAGTCTGATGTTTTCCTGTAAGCTCTGAGCTGTGGTTTCTGTGGTCTGCAGAGGAGAGCAGTAGAGGCGGACAGATGGAGGTTGAGAGCGATGACATCATTTCTGACCACTGTATCATCTCTAATGTGTTACACGCCTTTAACTGCAAGACTAATCGCCCAGCCACAGGGTTTCTGCTATGAGTTCATGGGTCTGTAGTAAATATGAACAACAGGGTGCAGCTTGGTTATGTGACAAGATTGCTGAAAGAAGCAAGCAATGGCATGAAGCACCAGGTTTGCAGGTGAATTGTCCCAGTGATAATTGTGCTTCTGTAACCCCTCTGGTTCTACTTGCCCCCAGATTCTAACCGGCATGGAAGGCATCTCTTGAGGCCAGGGGAGTGAGATTTACTCGCACTAGCTGGCCTCCATTACACTCATTCCCATCCGGGTCACGGCACCAACGTAACCTCTCTGGTTCCACTACTTTGGGTAAAAGCATCTAACTTAGTCTAGATTACTCATTCCTGGTATCAGCATGCAGGTTGCATGTCCTTTTTCAAGGCCTGCTGCATAGTGAACATGACATCAACATTTACTTGCTTAAAACATGTTCCTGGTTTTGATTGTGCACAATTCATTAATGCACATTTTGTACAATTATTAGTTTCATCAATATGTAAAAACTAATTTTCTTTTGTGCAAATTTTACATTTACATCACCTAGGCTAAGTGGACTGTTGTTTAATTTTAATGCAAAGTCCCACACTCTGTTTTTCCCTGATTGAATATCCTGTTAAATTCTGAGATACACATGGGCATAAAATGGGCTGTGAATGTGGTTTTATGTAGGCTATAAAGGTCAGGCTACTAATACAGTACAACAGTGGATGCCAACTTTTTCATCGATGTTGGTTCTGGAAGTATTTTTCCTATTTAATTTTCTCATAGGGATTTTTCCCACAAGGATAAGCTAAAAAAAAAAAAAAAAAAAAAAATTCCTTGATGGAGAAAATCAATGGGATAGCCGCCAGCTCGCATTATTTCAGTTTATTTTTAAAATAATCATGTTTAACAGTGGAATTCCTGGTGAGAAACTACATTACCCATAATGCTGTACAGAAAATTACACCAATCAGAGAGTCACAAGCAAAACTCACTTTAGCTCCGCCCACTCCCATGAAGCACTGTGAATGACGTAACAGAGTCGATCTCACTACACTCTCAAAATATTTAAGTATTTGTGTCTGTGTGCGTGTATATATATATATATATTTACACAATTCTTCATGGGATTGTAGTTCTTTCGCCAATAAAGTCTTTATATACACAAACTTGAATTTTTGTCTGATTTTTAAACACTTTTTTGCTTCAAATCGAAGTTTGTAATGTTATGATTCACCTTGTAGAGGGTTGGCTTGGTTCACGGCTTACAGCGCTTTGACGAAGACTTTAAAAAAAAATTAAAAAAATACGGGAGAAATGAAAAGAAAAAAATACTTCCGGAACCAACGCAGCTGATAAATTGGGCGGACACTGTTGCACTCTATAGCATTTATGTTAAACATGGAACCACTGTGACTGGTTGATTGGTTGCTAAGAAACAACTCAGGTTGTTGATTAGTTTATCCAGCCACTGTGTTTGACCAATCAGAATTCCACTGAGGTCACTTCATCAGGATCCAATTAAAGCATATTTACAGCAGACGTGACAAAACTTGTCAAGTCCAGGCTGTTTCCCTGAGGATTTGAGATCCACTTTAAGATGATGATTCATCCTCCTCCTCCAGCAGATATTACACTTCATCAAATAATCTTCATCAATAAAAATCTAGAGTTGCTTTTACTTTGGCAAAACAAGTTGCATTAGCTTTTTATAGATCGGCAGGGCGTCTTTATCCTGTGATATCAGCGATCACTGCTAATGCCTTCAAAGCAACAGCAGCATAAAGCACTGCTGCCGGAGGATGATGTTTAAGCAGACAGACGTTTGTAACTTCCCGCACCAATCATGAACTATTCATTACCTGCTTCAAGGCATAACAGCTTATTGTATTATTCATAGCAAAAGCTCATGGGTTTATTCTCTAGAATATTGCGGTTTACTCGCTCATCAAGGTGATGGAGACAATTGTGTATGTGCATTCATAATGAAATTCATTAATAGATGTCAGAGACATGCAAACTTCACAAACCAGAAGTCATTGTGACAAAAATAGAGAGGTTTTGGCACTGAAGTTTACTTCACTGGTCTAAGTAAAGATTACTGGTATGGCATCTTTAAAGTTTACTTCTAGTTTAGCATGGGTAGTTTTCAGCAGCTTACTAGTACAGAATCTTTATTAGTAGTCTACTATAGTGTAGTATGTGTGAAGTTAACTGGAACAGTATCTGTCATTTGTTTCAATTTTTTGTTAAGTTTAGTGGTATTTTTAAGGTTTACTGATAGCATTGGTTTACTATATAACAGTACTAGTCAAATCTTTTGAGTTCACTAATATTCCTACTTTTGTACTAAGTTTACTGTTAGAGCATCTTCACTAGTTGGTCTATAACAGTATGTGTGACATTTACTAGTCAAGTGTCTGTCATATTCCTTCAACAACACTTTATGTGTTGAGTTTTTTTTTTCTTTTAAGTTTACTATTAGTTTTCTCAAAATTTCTCAAGTTTACTATAATAGTATTGGCCAAATTTACTGGTACAATAGTATGATGTTTACTGGTCAATTATCTGTTAAGTTTAGTACAACATTATCTACCAGTTGTTTGATTAACGTGTCAGACGTGTGCATTAGTGAAGTTTTAGTAACGTGTGTTGCTTTGCTCTCATGTATGCTGAGAGATGAGGTAATATCCAAAGACATGTGGCTCTCTCAGAGTGAAGTGCTCAAATCCTTATAAATATGAGCGATCTGGGACTTGATTGATATTGTGGCTAAAAGCTTTCCTGCCAAGACTCTGAATCTGAGGGGCCATTTTCTTTGTGTCGGGTTTTGCTTGTTGTGTTCAGTCCTTTCCCTGCAACACTGTGGACATTCAGCTCCATTTATATACTGTATTATGATTATGCTTTTTTTATGCCTAAATTCAAGATTTATGTATTTGAACTGCATATGTAATTTCCATTCACAGTTTTAACAAACATACTAATAAACTTAATATGATGCATATTTGCTCATCCTACATAAATTAAATGGCTAAAATGTCTGTAATAGTGCTAATAAACTGAATGTGTTAATATGCTGTAAGTCTCTGGTGTCTCCAGAATGTGTATGTGAAGTTTCAGCTCAAAATCCCCCACAGATCATTTATTATAGCTTGTCAAATTTGCCTATTTGGGCGTGAGAAAAAACATGCCGTTTTTGTGTGTGTCCCTTTAAATGCAAATGAGCTGCTGCTCCCACCCCCTTTCAAGAAGTGGGCGGAGCCTTTGCAGCTCACGCTTTGGATACTCCGGCAACAACAAAACTGGAGAATCCAAAATGTTTTCACATTGAACATGAGCAGAATAAATGTAATTATTGTCACAATTAACATATTTATGCAGATTCTAAGCAGTTTTAATAAATGCATTTTGTAAAATGATTATTTAAATAAAATCAAATAGATTATATAATAATAAACTATGCAACATTTTTTTGAGTGCATCTTACCCCTTTTTTTTTACCTCTTACCTATTTTTTTTTTTTACCTGTTTCATTATGTAGGATGAACAAATATGCATCAAGTTTATTAGTTTATGTTGAAACTGTAATCCAAATACATAAATCGTAAATGTATGCATCACATGTAGGAGCATTACTGCTTGTTGCTGGACATATTTGACAGGATTATACAGCTAATCTTGTAAACACTGTTCTCTTGAATACATTAAGTAATTGCCATGAAAGTATACAGTCATCTGGTGTTTATCACTAAATAAATCCCCTCAGTATGAGAAAAGAAACTTCCACTTCCATATTATCCCTTAAATAGCAGGATATTAAAAAAATAATAATAAGAAAATAAGAAAAAACACTAAAGAAAACTCAACAGACCTTTGAACAAAAATAAAGTCACTTAAAGTCACTTGATTGTAGATTTATGTCTCTCCTTGCACACTTTGTGTTGGTGAAAGGGCAGCTGGGTGTTTTTATTCCTGCGTGCGGTGCTGTAGTTTATCTGTGGCTGCGTGTGTGTCCACACTCCTTATCTCTGAACCTGAACTGTTCCTATCAAATCTCAAGCGGCCCAGATCCGCTGCTGTATCCATAATCGACCCTTCACATCCTCACATCACCCCGAGAGCTCGAGCAGATAAAAGCTCAAGTCTCTCACAGTCATTCTGTGTGAGTATGAAGAGACCTCGAGGAGTAACAGATTATTTGGAACGGATCAGGGGTGTGCGAGACTGACAAAAATATCTCAGTATTTTCTGGGGTTTTATTGATTTTGATTCAGTTCGAATTGCACCATGACGAGTGGGATTTGAACCGGCATGGGAGGTGGGCACGCTAAAAAGGACGGAGCCTCTAGCGTCTGTTGCTAGCTCGCTTCTTGAGGTGAGGGGAGTGGGGTTTACCCACAGAGCTCTTACTAACTGGCCTCCGTTACACTCACCCTCACTCCCACCCGGGTCACGGCACCACTGCAGTTTACCTGCACAGCTCTTTACTAGCTGGCCTTCGTTACACTCACCCCCCTAAACCTCACTCCCATCCGGGTCACGGCACCACTGTAACCCCTCCGGTTCTACTCACATTGCTCCGATTCAGTCTTAAAAAGAAATAGTATTAGCAAATAGTTGTAAAGAAAATTGACCCTTGACATTGGTTAGTGAACATCACTCAACATGTTGTATGTTATATTTTGACGGACATTTTTTCATGCACAAACTACGCATTCTAAAGCATACACATACAACAGATTCTGACATTCCTGATTTTAATATTTTCAATCATTTTCTATTCTTGACTGCTCTTTATATATATATATATATATATATATATATATAAAATTTTGGCATTATATAGGAACTGTTGAATAAATGAATTATCTTGAGATGAATCCCTGAAGTTGTCCAATTTGACTTTCATTTGCTGATGTAATATATATTATAAACTTGACAGGTGATTTTTATAAAATGTAGTTTGATCACTATCTTCTTGGTTGTTTAAAAGATTAAGTCAGTTTTATTATCAACATTATTATCAAATGTTAATAAACCTCATCTCATTTGCAATAGTGCTGATAATGGGGGAAATTGCACTCTTGCTCGTATGATGTTACTTAATTGCATCATATAGAAAGATAAGAAAAAAACTCATACGGCGCAGTTTTGCCCTCATATATTTCGTCTTATTCTAACTGCATTAATCTACATCACACAGTGAGAGCGAACGCTATCGAGCTCGTTTTTTTGCTATGTGAGTGACATAATCAATAATGTCAGCTTCCAAATCATCAAAACAACAAATATGATATTATCATAGACAATACTGTACATATTACACACCCGTAGAACAAATACTAAAAACCTCTATTCCAAGATATTTTTGGTAAAAATTGGGATTTTTAGCAGGATAACAATTGTGTGCATGGCTGAAAGTGTGTGTTTCAAGAAGATCCTGGTTTAATTGAATGTATTTTATAATAATAACTGTAGTAATTATAGTATTTGGCAGAAACGGTGTTTGCCGTGGTGAATTTCTAAGGGTTAAACAATGGTTAGATGTTTTAAAACAAATGGCTGTAAGCTGCTGTCAATCAAGCCGTCTATCAAATGCACCGACTTTTGTTTGTCAGTGTTAATTATATCAATCAGATGATATCAAATGTTAAAAATACAGTTTCCAGCAGCAATAAAAGACAGAAATCATCAGTATCTGATTAACTCCAGTGTCCTGATTAGGCATATAACAGAGCTCTTTCTGTCTGGCCCTGTAGGGGTCACAGTTTCAAATCCTTCATCTTCATTAGACAATCAGAATTAACTGTGCATGAGAAAAATGACTAATTATCACCTACTGATTTGCTCATTAAAGCTAGGGTAGGCAAAGTTTTTCATAAGCACTTTGTTAGAGTGGTTGAAACTCTCTTCACATCCTGATAGCAATCAATAATAGCAGTGATCTAAATATTGAAAAATGATATATTCTGTGAAAGTCTCAGGATCAAAAAATGTTGCATTCGGTTCATTGACTACTATTAATATGCCATGCATGGGTTTATCTCTCCCGAAAGTGTAAACATTGAGCCTCCCAGACACCATTAAAACACTGCAGATCTGTCAATCGCCTTCCAGCTCAACCAAATTCAGTGCATTTACACCGTCAAAGATTAAACGGGTCATGAACACGTCAAAGCGAACGGGGCATTGAGAAGCTATACGCTACAATGATCGCTTCAATACAGCATCATCATACACCCATTCAGAAAGACAAATGTTCCAGTTTATATTGTTTTCTTTGACTTGTCCAGTGTAGACAAACTCAAAGAATGCTCCTGCTGCAGATACGCTGGACGGGTTTATTATAAGCGAGACGCTCGCAGTCGCTCTACACAGTGTTGGCCTAACTCATGACACATAGCTACACAGATAAAAGTGTTTGCTAATATGTTGGACCTTTTACTGAAAGTAGCTACTTTTACCCGTTGAGACATGCCTTCACAAGCAACGTAAGAGCAGTGATTGTGATGTTTGATTTGAGGGAGGCGTGATGCGAGAAGGGGGGCATTTGCAAAATATCCTATACTATTGTCATTCCGCTAGATGCCACTAGTGCCACAGAAAGTGCATACTTCACTTTTAACTTAATGGCATGCTAACATCAAACTCTAATGATAAGTCAAGTCTCTCATGTGCTATTTGTGTTGCCGTTATTATGTGCTGCCTGTGTAGAGCGTCCCAAATCATACCAGACTTCTTTTCTTGAAGGTATCTGCTTTGGGTTTGGAGCAGAGCTGTTGTGTCCCTAACCTGTCAATAGACTGGCCTTGAAAAACTCTTATTTTAAACATTGATCTTGATAGTTATAAATATTTCACAAGGTCTTCTGGTGTGGCACTTGTGATACAATCCACAGCATGTCCCTACCAAATAAAGCATGAGTAGAGATGTCAGTCTGTCACAGGTGACGGAGGGGTTTCCTGTGCGGTTCACGCAGGGGCACAGGTGACTGAAGCACATGTCACATGTCATGTCTTGTGGGCAGGTGGGCTGGCAGATGGTCATGTAAACACACAGATGGCCAAAAAAACCCAGAGCTGGATCAATAACACCACATGGGAAATCTTAGCACAACAAGAAGCATTTGTATTTTTTCAAAGCAGTGTCACATGATCCTTCAGAAATCATTCTAATATGCTGATTTGGTGTTCATTTTTTTTTGCTCTCTTCCAACATCATGCCATATAGAGACACTTTTCACCATCTTATCAGGTCCCAGAGGATAAAATTAAGTATCGGCCTTCAATTTTCTCTTGTTGAATAGTCTGTTTCACTCTGAAATATGTCAGATTGCAGAGGTCAAACGGGTTACGAATGCCATTTCATATTGATTTAAGTCATTTAGCTTCTTTTCAAATCCTGCGATCAGTGTTCACAGTCCAGATGAAGTGCGTTTGCTTGTCACACGGCCGAATGTTCCCTCAGAAGCGCTCAAGTGCTTCAGAAACCCAAACCCAACATCATTAGAGATGTCTCACTTCTGGGTGTCATTTAACGGGTTTTATTTCACACTATTGCTGAGTCTTGCTGCGGTATTTCATCATGCTGGCGTTAATGCTGACTCTGTATGTTTAGGTGGTGGTCCGGCTCACTTTCCAAATGTCATGTGCTAACTAACCCAAAACAAATGTGTTAAATGTGCAGTGAGTCCATGTTCACCGACTCATGGATGATTACAGTCTCCTTCACCAGCTGTCGACTCCTCCTAATTACAGCTCTGACATCAATGACAGCAAATCTCAGAAAATGTAGCGGAGGAAATTGCACAAATACAGAAAGGAGGCGGAGCTGCTTTTCTAGATGGATGAGCGTCTGGTTATGTGTTAGTGATGTAATTCCTGTGGGCTGGAGTGAGCGCCGTGTAAACAGTACTTTATGAGTAGTTACATCACATCTCGTCCTTGTGGCTTTCTGATAACGAACAAAAGTAACTGGTTTTAGTTATTTTTTTGTGTGTGTGTTAATTTTTCCAGACTTTAATGCTAGTTGTCAGGTTTTAAGGGCGTTGTACAAACTTAAAGGGATAGTTCACCCAAAAATATAATTTCTTATGTTGTTCGTTTTACAGAAGTATCAAGACCTGCACATGACATGAAGGAAAAAAATAGTAGGCTAAATTGTGCAAACAATTTACTAATTCATTCCCTCGATTTGCTAATTTGTGCGCACGATTACTTATTAGTAAATCATGTACACAATTTAGAAAATCGAGGGAACGAATCAGTAATTCGTGCACATGATTAAGTAAATCGAGGGAGCGAATCAGTAATTCGTGCACATGATTAAGTAAAGCGAGGGAACGAATCAGTAATTTGTGCACACGATTTAGCAAAATCGAGGGAATGAATAAGTCGCACACATGATTAGCAAATCAAGGGAACGAATCAGTAAATCATGTGCACAATTTAGCAAATCGAGGGAACAAAATAGTAAATCGTGTGCAAAATTTAGCAAATCGAGGGAACGAATCAGTAATTTGTGCACACGATTTAGCAAAATCGAGGGAATGAATAAGTCGCACACATGATTAGCAAATCAAGGGAACGAATCAGTAAATCATGTGTACAATTTAGCAAATCGAGGGAACAAAATAGTAAATCGTGTGCACAAATTAGCAAAGTGAGGGAACGAATCAGTAATTTGTGCACACGATTTAGCAAAATCGAGGGAATGAATAAATCACACGCACGATTTAGCAAATCGAGGGAACGAATCAGTAAATCGTGTACACAATTTAGCAAAATCGAGGGAATGAATAAGTAAATCGCGCACACGATTTAGCAAATTGAGGGAACAAAATAGTAAATCGTGCGCATTAGGGGTGTAACGGTACACAAAACTCACGGTTCGGTACATGCCTCGGTTTTGAAGTCACGGTTTCTATACGTTTTCGGTACAGCAGGTGGGGAGAAAACTAAACATAAAATAGCTTTTTTTTATTAAACAGTGATTTACTGAACAAATTGTGTTTTTGTCTTTAAATATATTAAATTATAACCAAAAGTTTCTTAAGGATACAAAAATGATCTCTAATGCTATAAACTATGTAGGGAGCCCTTACTTGAACATTATGCTACTATAATATAAAAGGTTAACAACCGAGCCCACAAAAATCGCTTTTTATTTTTAGATTAAATAATCAACACTCAAATAACAAATTGTATGCAAACATGTAAGCTGTACCTATAAGGCAGTTTTTGCATTAACTTCTAAATGTTTTTACTCCAATTTATTGTTGAAATATAATCATTTCTACACAGTGGCTGTCATTTTCACAACAGATTTATTTAAACATACATTAAATAGCCTAATCAGGACATCACTAAAAGGTTAAATAAAATAAAACGATTATAGGCTAATACAGTGCATAAGCGAAAAAGTTCATTTCTCTAGTGAACTAACAAGCTTTGGACACTGAATGGCTTTTCTGAGGTAAATGCTACATGACAGATTGTTTACAAGCTTTCATTGAAGTCTTTCTGCCGTTGAAACACTGAGCAATTCACGAGATATGACTGTTTCAGTAAGTTGTACTGTATCTTTCAACATACTTTCAGATGTTCATTCATGTTTATTCTGTAGCTAGTATTAAAGTGGAAGAGATGATCGCATTCACTCGCGCTGCCGGTGCCTATACAGTGATCTGTCACGCCGCATCAAAGCTCGTCAAAATGCCATTTTCTGTTTAAATTTCATGATTTCATGGAGAGAATTTGAAGGATGACACTTTGTTTCTTATCGAAAGTAACAAAACGCAGAGCTTATTGCGATTATTGGTGGTTAATGGTGGTTAGGCTACAATGTTGCAATGTAAAGCTTCGGTACACACGTGCACCGAACCGAAAGCCCTGTACTGAAAAGGTTCGGTACGAATACGTGTACCGCTACACCACTAGTGCACACAAATTAACAAATTTAGGGAATGAATCAGTAAATCGTGTGCACGATTTAGCAAAGCGAGGGAACGAATCAGTAAATTGTGCACACAAATTCCTTTTTTTCCCCTGCATGTCATGTGCAGGGCTCCGTACAAAAGAAAAAAGGTCATACAGGTTTTGAATGACAGAATGTTCATTTTTGAAAGGAAAAAAAAATGGTGCGGGAAAAATCTTTGTTTTATTTACAGCTTCAAAAAAAAACATTTTTATACAGTGTATCCCTTTAAAATGTTTTTCTGCAGTGCTGCGCTCAGTATTGAAGTTTCCTTCAAATGTCTTTGGCTGTCAGTAATTGACCTGAAACTGACTGTAGAAGAAGACAGTATATGCTAATACCCACCGTAACTCCCTTGCGGCACATTATGAATCACATTCTGACATATTTTGAAATGCAAAACGTGAAATTGAGTTTGTAGCTAGGAGCGTTTGCATTCAGGACTTGTTTTTTTCAGGCTTCATGATTATACATTCAAAACCATGGGAATCTACCTTTCCAGACTTCCATTTTTTAGCGTATTGTTTTAAACTGATGCATGAGCTGAAATGATTTACAGCTCATGTTGCGTTTAAACCTGAATATTCCTTCTGTCTGAACTTCTTATAATCACAGAACCGGCTGCAGAAATTAACATTCTGAGTCTCCCGGTTGTTGTGAGGTCGCAGGCCCCCCTCTAGTCGCCCTGGGGTCATCCTTTATGGTCGTTCTCGGGCTTTAATCGGGAAAGACTGGTGTGAGGGCATTCTGGGTCCCGGCCTGACTCACTAAACACCAACCACACAATCCTGTGTGCCGCTGATTATAGTTGAAGCCTCCTTGTTGCTCTCAATGACTCACATGAGTCACAGTCCAGGACAGCTGCTCCTCCTGAGGATGTGCTGTTTGAGTTTTCTAGCTTGGCAGCAGTTTAAGACATCATACATGTGCTCCAAGAATCAGCTCCCAAAGTTTAGTCTAGTCACCTTTAGTGCTTGGACTTTGGGAGAAACCAGGCTCAGTCAGGTTAGTTGCATTAAGATTCCTTCATTTGGCTGAAACGGAGCTGCATGTATCCCGTTGAGAGATGTCAATCCCAGAAGTGAGGAGCATGATTTGTGTGGCTTGTGGAGGTGTTGTTTCAAATCAGTTCCATTTAAGTTGTCTTAGAAAGCAGCTGCCTATGTAGTCCAGCTCATCATGGTTTGGAGCAGATCTAGTGCGTCGTGTTCAGTTCAGTGCGGTCCAGCAGCTCTCCACACCTTCATGACAATATGAAACACAATTTGGACTTGAACAAATGAAGTTTCCTGAAGCTCTAGGAAGCGAGGAGCTGTTAATTGGAATGGGAGCAACTGTGTTCTTTCACTTCCTGTTTTCCAGTTTATTCATTAGAGAATCTATCTATCTATCTATTGTTCTATCGTTCTGTCTGTCTCTATCTATCTATCTATCTATCTATCTATCTATCTATCTATCTATCTATCTATCTTTTGTTCTATCGTTCTCTGTCTCTATCTATCTATTGTTCTATCGTTCTTCCTGTCTATCTATCTATCTATTGTTCTATCGTTCTGTCTGTCTCTATCTATCTATCTATCTATCTATCTATCATCTATCTATCTATCTATCTATCTATCTATCTATCTATCTATCTATCTATCGTTCTCTGTCTCTATCTATCTATCTATTGTTCTATCGTTCTTCCTGTCTATCTATCTATCTATTGTTCTATCGTTCTGTCTGTCTCTATCTATCTATCTATCTATCTATCATCTATCTATCTATCTATCTATCTATCTATCTATCTATCTATCTATCTATCTTTCGTTCTCTGTCTCTATCTATCTATCTATTGTTCTATCGTTCTTCCTGTCTATCTATCTATCTATTGTTCTATCGTTCTGTCTGTCTCTATCTATCTATCTATCTATCTATCTATCTATCTATCTATCTATCTATCTATCTATCTATCTATCTATCTATCTATTGTTCTATCATTCTGTCTATCTATCTGTCTATCTATCTATCTATCTATCTATCTATCTATCTATCTATCTATCTATCTATCTATCTATCGTTCTATCATTCTATCTATCGTTCTATCGTTCTGTCTGTCTCTCTCTCTATCTATCTATCTATCTATCTATCTATCTATCGTTCTATCTATCGTTCTATCTATTGTTCTATCTATCGTTCTATCTATCGTTCTGTCTCTATCTATTTATCTATCTATCATTCTATTGTTCTATCGTTCTGTCTCTATCTATCTATCGTTCTATTGTTCTATTGTTCTGTCTGTCTCTATCTATCTATCTATCTATCATTCTATCTTTCTATCTATCGTTCTATCTTTCTATCTATCATTCTATCCATCGTTCTATCTAATGTTATTGTTCTTTATCTTTTGTTCTATCTGTCATTCCATCCATCCATCCATCTTTCTATATGAACTATATGTCATATGTATCTATATGTCTTAATTACTGTTAATTTCAATAAATGTTTTTCTACACTGAAATTTGAATTGCAATTCTCAATTCAAACTCAATTCATATTCAGTAATTCTGTTCTGTTGACCACATTATGAGATCTGGTGGTTTGTATGTAACTGTAGGTCCAGTTCAACATCCACAGCAGAGCTTTTTTTAGCCAACATTGTGTGAATATAAAAGGCATTGAAATGTGTTACAGAAACAGTATTGTATTGTTTAGATTGTAGTTGAGACCAATAATTGGGGGAAAGCAGAGGTGGAAAAGCAGCATTATACAGGAAATATTGTGCTTGCCATAGCAAACACCACTAACAAACAAGTATGTTCATCCCTGTATACACACATACACACACACACACACACACACACACACACACACACACTGCAGTCCAGTCCTATTAGTCGCCACATTCTCCCACCTTGCAGGAGCGGCAGCAGAGAATCAGTGCGCAGTGGAAGTGTGTGTGGGTGTGTGTGGCAGCACATCTCGTCTGCTGTGAGAGCGCCCGTATAAATGAGACAGAGGGACGGCTTGCTGTCACCGCCAGACCGAACGAATTAAATTCACTGCGATAAGACGGAGAAACTGGCAGGCCTGAGCGCCTCCTTCTTCGAAAGTATCTCGTTAGTTTTACAACACGTTGATGGAAAGGCTTCAAGGAGAGCCGTGGTGAACATGTCCTCAGAGGAGTAAAAATAGCATTGATAATTTGTCCAGAACCAGTGTGTCCTTTGATGTTTGCATCTGTCTCTGTGCTTCACTGTATGTCAAGCTGAAGTCAGCAGCAGTTCTGTACATTGCAAAATCAGCACAGCGTATGAACAGGTTTATATCACCTCTAGAAGTAGTCTGCTAGTAGGAGAGGTAATGAGCTGCCAGCCAAACTGGTGTAGGTTCACCCCAAACAATCCAACCTAAACCAGCAACTCTTTTAATCGCAAGTGTTCATCTAAGACTGTTTTCAGCCACTATATACTGTACATTTTAATCATTGATCTCTTGAGGTGTTAATATCTGGGATTAACTGGTTTCTAACTGGTTAAAGTTGGTCATTAAATGGTCAGAACTGGTTTTGGTGATTGATAAGCTTGTTGGTGTCTAAACCCTAAAAATACTGAGTTAAAAACAACCCAGTTTGGGTTATTTGGCAACCCAGTGCTTGGTCAAAATTGGACAAACCCAGCACTGGGTTGTTTTTACCTAACATGCTGGGTTGTTTTATTGAACTCAAATATTGTTTACAAATTAAGTTTAAGTTTATTTATTTTTAAAGCACCTTTAAAACAGCCACAGGACTGACCAAAGTGCTGTACATGAGTGAGAAAAATAAAAAAACATTAGTAATAATAAAACTAATAATAGAAACATAAAAAAGCAAATATTAAGTATTAAAGGCTAAATAAAACAAGTGAGTTTCAAGAAGAGATTTACTATATTTTAGAAGAAATGACTATATTGCCGGCTTAACATAAACCCAAAATACATTGAAAATTAAAATCACACACATAATTACTTGAGTAACATCACAGGCAACAGTAATAATCAAAACATTTATTATTAATACGCAAGAAAACCCAGGAATGCACAAAAATAAAGAGTTAAAACAATGTGTATGTGAGTGAAAAACTGCAGAAAAAAAAAAAAAAAAAATATATATATATATATATATATATAATAACTTGCATTAAAAAACTAATTTGACTATATTTTGATTATTTTTTCTCATGCCAATGAACAGACTAAAAGAACTGTGGAACATATTTTTTTAAAAGAACATATTTCAACACCCAAATTAATAATATTCAGTATTATAATGAAAAAAAAATCAGTTTATTCAAGGAAAAAGACATCATGCGAGATGACCGATGCTGACTGACACATTCAGCTGACTGACATCTCATCCCTATATATTGCATTGCATTAAAGGGTTAGTTCACCCAAAAATGAAATTTTTGTCATTAAAGGTGCCCTAGAATTAAATATTGAATTTATCTTGGCATAGTTGAATAACAAGAGTTCAGTACATGGAAATGACAAACAGTGAGTCTCAAACTCCATTGTTTCCTCCTTCTTATATAAATCTCATTTGTTTAAAAGACCTCCGAAGAACAGGCGAATCTCAACATAACACCGACTGTTACGTAACAGTCGGATCATTAATATGTATGCCCCCAATATTTGCATATGCCAGCCCATGTTCAAGGCATTACACAAGGGCAGCCAGTATTAATGTCTGGATCTGTGCACAGCTGAATCATCAGACTAGGTAAGCAAGCAAGAACAACAGCGAAAAATGGCATATGGAGCGATAATAACTGACATGATCCATGATATCATGATATGTTTAGTGATATTTGTGAATTGTCTTTCTAAATGTTTTGTTAGCATGTTGCTAATGTACTGTTAAATGTGGTTAAAGTTACCATCGTTTCTTACTGTATTCACGGAGACAAGAGCCGTCACTATTTTCATTTTTAAACACTTGCAGTCTGTATAATTCATAAACACAATTTCATTCTTTATAAATCTCTCCAACAGTGTGTAATGTTAGCTTTAGCCACGGAGCACTATCAAACTCATTCAGAATCAAATGTATCAGTGCGCGGATAGATAGATCTATCTATCTATCGTTCTATCTATCTATTGTTCTGTCTCTATCTATCTATCTATCTATTGTTCTATCTATCATTCTGTCTGTATCTATCTATCTATCTATCTATATATCTATCTATCTATCATTCTATCATTCTATCTATCGTTCTATTGTTCTATTGTTCTGTCTGTCTCTATCTATCTATTGTTCTATCTATCGTTCTATCTATCGTTCTATCTTTCTATCTATCGTTCTATCTATCATTCTATCTTTCTATCTATCATTCTATCCATCGTTATATCTAATGTTATTGTTCTTTATCTTTTGTTCTATCTGTCATTCCATCCATCCATCTTTCTATATGAACTATATGTCATATGTATCTATGTCTTAATTACTGTTAATTTCAATAAATGTTTTTCTACTTTGTTACACTGAAATTTGAATTGCAATTCTCAATTCAAACTCAATTCATATTCAGTAATTCTGTTCTGTTGACCACATTATGAAATTCTTTATAAATCTCTCCAACAGTGTGTAATGTTAGCTTTAGCCACAGAGCACTATCAAACTCATTCAGAATCAAATGTAAACATCCAAATAAATACCATACTTACATGATTAGACATGTTGCATGACGAACACTTGAGGGTTATATTAGCTGTGCGAACTTTGTTTATGCTGTTTAAGGCAAGCGCAAGCTCCGGGGGGCAGGGAGGGTGAGCATTTAAAGGGGCCGCAGCCTAAATCGGCTCATATTTAATGATGCCCCAAGATAGGCAGTCAAAAAAAATTAATAAAAAAAAATCTATGGGGTATTTTTAGCTGAAACTTCACAGACACATTCAGGGGACACCTTAGACTTATATTACATCTTTTAAAAAGACGTTCTATGGCACCTTTAATTACTCATGTCGTTACAAACCCATAAGACCTTTGTTCATCTTCGAAACACAAATTAAGATATTTTGATGAAATCCGAGAGGTTTTTTTTATCATCCATTGAAAGCAACGAAATTACCACATTCAAGGTCCAGAAAAGTAGTAAAAACTTTGTTAAAATAGTCAACGTGACTGCAGTGGTTCAACCTTAATGTGATGAAACGACAATTAAACAATTAAAAAGGACTGTTTTGGAGGTTGAGCTTGTTGAGCATACTTCAAAATGACAAATAATGTGGTTGACCAGCTTATTTAACAGTGAAGGTTATTTCAGGATTTATCATTATGTTGTATGGCATAATGTTTTGTTGTCATACCATGAAACCTTAATGAAACCATCTTTAGCTGCAGGATACGAACACTAATATATTTATGGTGGATTCTTTTGGTCACACAGAGGTTATGTGTTTTGCTGTGCTATTTTAAGCTGTTGTTGAGGTTTTAAGTGCAGTGTGTTCAAAGCGAGTCTGATTGCATCTGGAGCACCAGTTATCACTGCAGGATGCTGTGGGTTTTTTTTTCTTTCTCTTCACTGCAGGCACTTTTAAATGGATGTGTTGTTATTTTCATTTTGTTTCCAGAAGCCTCCATTCCGTTGCTGTGACGTTCAGCTAACTCTCCTGTACTCTGTTGCTATCATTAGCATTGGGCTAACGCCGCGGGCGTCCTGAGTCAGTTCAATCTGCTGTTCAGGGCCCAGAGCCAGTCAGATTCCTCATCAAAACACTGCAGGACGCCAACTAAAGACAGATCACAACAGACGGGGGGCGCCTCCTTTCTGCTTCGTGTGAGATTAACTCCAAGCGTCCTGGTTAACTGTAGGTAGTTTGGCAGAAAGTAGAGGATCATCTCTGGGAAAATGCATCCCTGTATGCATAATACGCCTAGTTTGGTTGCACTTGCAGTGGCAAAGACTGCAGACAGGCAAAACTAAACTGGCAAAAGCATATAGTAATATGTGAGTTATGTAGTCAGTCCATTTTGCACTTCTTGACACTATTGTTTTCGCCTGCAAATCATAGCTAAAACCTGCAAATCTTTATTTCATACACTTGAAAATTGATTCAAACTTTATAAAGCTTATCTTGCACATGCAAATTTAATTTCCTTGCAATCTTATGTACAGTTTCACAAATCTTATCATGTGCATGCCAATCTTTTTGCCTTTTTTTTTTTTTTTTCTTTCATCATAGTTCAGTTTTAATTTAACTGACCTGCTACAAACAGGCTCACATATCATCATTTCAAGTTCATGTTTATTCAGCAGTGAACAAAAGTGAAGATATCTGAGCAGGTGAGAGGTTTCATTTTCAGTTAGTCTGTCCATTTCCACCAGTTTGACCCATTCAGACGGTTTGGCAGGCCATGTTGTGTTTGAATTGTCTTATTTTTGTTCTGATGATCTGTTTTCTCTCAGAGCAAACAGCCCTGGTGTGATGTCAATCTCTGATCCAGCGAAAGGCAAGAAACTAAGTCAAATATCAGAGGAAAATCACACACAAGACTGCATCTGAAGGAATAATTAGGCAGAAGTGTGTTTTTATAAGCAGATAAACACTTACTACATCTCAAACAGTGTTAAACACAAGAAGTCACCTGTCACTTGTACAGAATTATGGGTGATGTGTGAGGTGTTCTAAACCAGTGTAAACAGAAACATCAGTAACAGCCCCTGATATTTACAGTGTGCTTACAGGATTGGGGTGGATCAAATGTAATAGATTAAAGCCCAGAACACATTTCCCTCAATGACTGAGCTAGTTTGACACGGTTAATCAATGAACATAAGTACTTAAAGGGATCATGGATTTTTAAAATTGTTTCCTTGAGGTTCACTTATAATGTGAGTAAAGTTTTTTTTGCACACACAAAAAAACAAACAAACAAACAAACAAATATATTTAACAGAAACAAATAATTTTATCCTCATTCTGAGCCTCTTTCTGAAATGATCCATTTTTAAGGCACGGCTCCTTTAAGGCTCAACAGTAAACGGCAGCTGTTTTGATTGGTTAACGTCATTACATAGGAAACAGTATCACGCATCATTTACAAAACAAAGTCATTATCATTATCAGTCATTATAATGGCTTCTACACTCACATCCAGTATAGGCAAATGTCAGCTGTTAAAGGGATAGTTCACCCAAAAATGAAAATATATCTGCTTACCCCCAGGGCATCCAAGATGTAGGTGACTTTGTTTCTTCAGTAGAACACAAATGATTATTTTTAACTCCAACTGTAGCCGTCTGTCAGCCGTATAATGCATGTCAATGGGAACTCCATCTATAGGCCTATTTAATGTTTGTAAACATTCGGGATGCGCGCGCATCATGGTTGCAGAATAACCATTAGTGATAACCAGTACGACTAGAGAGTTACGACGAAGCGGTTCAAAGTAGTTAAGATTTAGAAACATTATAGAATATTTTGATTTGTTATTTTTTTTAAATGTTGTCGGCATCTCACAGCAGCTTCACCCAGCGATAAGCACTGTTATTTAAAAAAATTAACATTACCGAGTGGGATACAGCTTACGGATCCGTTTGCCATAGCACCTTGTCAGTGGTTAAATGACGAAACGAAATGGCCAAGCATCCAGTGGCCAGAGATATATATTTACCTGATTGACACATCAAGTGTATAGCCTATACTCAGGAGCGTATAAGTCTTTTGACGCGTACAACTTTGTTTTTTGTTTTGTTTTTGTTTAAGTCATGAATTAAAAGAATAAAAAGTTAATTTCGAGTTTATATCTCACAATTCTGACTTTTATTTCTCGCAAATCTGAGTTTATATCTCACATTTCTTACAAAGAAAAACAGAATTGTGAGATATACTCGTTATTCTGTCTTTTCTGAATTGCAATTTATCCCGCAATTCTGACTTTTTTCCCCTCAGAATTGTGAAATAAACTCACAATTGCGAGTAATAAAGTCCGAACTGGGAGTAATAAACACGCAAATGCAAGAAAAAAGTCAGAATTGTGAAATTAAAATTGTATAGACTGTTTAAAAGTTATCTATGTGAAATGTTATAGGTTTAAATATTATTTCAATGCTGTAACTGCTATGTATGTATGCCCTATGAACTGCATATGTGAATATTATGTAGACTTACTGTTTACATCAAATTCCTGCTTTAATAGTAGACTAATCCTTGCAGGTGTCATCAGTCCAGTCTGTGAAACGTCTCCGTTTAGCTTCAAAGGACGTTTTCAACGATGGTTTTCTTTAAAAATGAAGACTATATTTTTTGCATTCTGATTCCAACATCCAGAGGCACAACAAAACATTTTTCTCTTATTCTGTGGATTTTGCACATTTTCCTCCAATTGCTATCGCTATTT
Organism: Ancherythroculter nigrocauda; assembly: GCA_036281575.1. NCBI lineage: Eukaryota > Metazoa > Chordata > Actinopteri > Cypriniformes > Xenocyprididae > Ancherythroculter > Ancherythroculter nigrocauda. The sequence goes on from VTFQ01000643.1 coordinate 1,014,918, forward strand.
TTCTGCAACCACTATGCGCGCGCAGCTGCACGTGATGTCATTGTGACGTCTGCTCCAAAGTGGTCTATAAGAGTCAAAAAAACACGACAGACAACTCCAAATGAAACCCTGCGGCTCGTGACGACACATTGATGTCCTAAGACACGAAACGATCGGTTTGTGCGAGAAACCGGACAGTATTTATATCATTTTTTACCTCTAAAACACCACTATGTCCAACTGCCCTGCGCATCCGGTTAGTGAGGTATGAACACGCTCTGGCAATGGCAGTGATGTCTAGCACTCATTGAAGCAAAGCGCGAGACATCACTTCCGGCATCAGAACGCATTTTCTGACCTCACTAACCGGATGCACAGGGCAGTTAGACATAGTGGTGTATTAGAGGTAAAAAATTATATAAATACTGTTCAGTTTCTCGCACAAACCAATCGTTTCGTGTCTTAGGACATCAATGTGTCGTCACGAGCCGCAGGGTTTCATTCGGATTTGTCTGTGCATGTTTTTTTACTCTTATAGTTGAAGTTCCCATTGACATGCAATCAAATAAATGATCAAATAAATGCTTTGTTTATAATGAGGAGGATGTTTTAATGGTACAAAGATCTCCTAATCTCTTATGTCAAAAGATCAAGGCAAATTTGATTTCTCATGTCACGACTTCTTTAAAACTGTGACCTCTGCCCTTTGTCCACAAATCAACAATGTCATAATTTTACTCTCCCTCACGTTATTCTTTACCTGTGAGCTGTTTATTTTTCCAGTGGAATGCAAAAAGGAGAATTTTAGCTGTGTTATTGTAGTATTATGTATATACTATTAAAGTATTAAATAATATTTTGAATTAGTGTTTATTTTAAGAATTTTTTTTTATTTTGTTTATTTTAATTTTAATTTAAAATTTTGTTTGCTTTTTAGTTTTAGTTTGCTTTGTCATTTTTCTTTTAATATTTTTATTTAGCTTTATTTTTTCTTTTTTTTTTTTCATTTAAACTTTAAACTTATTTTTTTCAGTTAGTTGCCAAGGCAACATTTCTATTTTTTTATGTTTAAGTTTTCATCTAATATTCATACTTTAGTTTATTTCAGCTTTATTTAAAGGTCCCATTTTTCGTGGTTTTTTGAAGCTTTGATTGTGTTTATAGTGTGCAATATAACGTGTTCATGTTTCGCGTGTAAAAAAAACACAGTATTTTTCACATAATTTACTTATCTGTATACCGCTGTTTCCACTGTGAAGTCCCTCCTTCAGAAATACGTAACGAGTTCTGATTGTGCCAGCGGTTCCTGTGTTGTGATTCGACAGCAGCTTAGCGCTCCTTGCCCGGAAAGGTCACGCCTCTTACCATAACGTGGAGATGCACGCGCTCAGTGTTATTGTAAACATGTCTTTAATTTTACCCTATCAATTTGAGCCGGAATCAGACCCGGTGATTGGACTGCGGGATGAAAATAACAGCGTTTCGATGACATGGCGACAAACACACTCTACAAACGCAACTCTTGTGTATTCCTGTGGGCGGAGGTTAGTCAAAAAACTGTTTTAGTGACATCATTAAAGAAGGAAGTAGAGGGATGTAGTCCAAACTGGCCGTTCGATGTAGGCTCGCTTGGCATTGAACTTTGAGCTTTAAAATTTTACAGATTTTATTTATACTCTAACAACAACATTACACACTAACTAAAGTTTGAAACATGGGATCACGAAGAACGGGACCTTTAAATTGATGAAAACCATTTTGAATAATAAATAAAATATACTTACATGAATAGTAGAATTTATTTGAATAGTAAACAAAAGCAAATAAATTAAGCAAATAAAGCATCATGTGTGAGTATCATGACAGTTGTCCATGACTCTTTGACAATACTCCAGGTCTTCTGAAGTCATATGATGTTTTTTTTTTTTGTGATCAACAGACTGCTTTTAAATCAGTTATGCCACTGTTAGATGTGCTACTTTGGTTTGGACATAAAGATTTCATCACAAGACACGCAAGAACCAACAAAATCTATAGTTTAGATTGTGAAACTAAGCAGGCAGCATCTGCTACTAATGAACTCCAAACACATTTGCTTTAAAAACAGTGAGAGGGAATAAAACAAGCCAAACAAACTGCCAACATCACTGGAATGATTTAGAGGCTCGTCACAACACACCATAATTAGTTAAAACCAGCTTTTAGTGATGTTTGAACTGTTCAAAACACAGATAGATTGATGTCTAAAGTCATTAACTCACAATCTCAAACTTTTTACATTCAGTTGCATCAATGCAAGAAGAAGAATCACTGTAAACATTTTAAGATCAACATGAGAATCTGTTTACTTTGCGAATAGCTTGTGAATGATTCATCAGTGCGCTTTATTCCATAGATGCAAGTGTGATAATAATTTGTTTATGACAGGGAGTGAAAATGAGGATGGAAAATGATCATTTCTACAAATATTTAATGCGAAAAACTTTGCTCTAAACATCTAAAACATAATAAAGATCTGAAAATGCTTTTCATAATGATAATGTTAACTAACATTCAAATATCACAGGGATGATTATTTCTAAATGACTAGTTTTCCAGATTAGATTAAGTAGATGTTCTAAAGAGAATATTTGAATATTTGTGAATATTTGAAAAGATAATTCAGCATGCTGTTTTGCATGTATGCAGTGCTGATAACAGCTGTTTGACACATATAATCACACGCTCACAGATCCTGACAGTGAACTCAGTGGGTGCCGTTACACGGGTAATCATATGATCACACAAGCATTCAGAGATCTACAAACACATAAACACATTAGAGCAGACATCATGTACAGAAATGAGCAGCACCGCAGGGGATGATTATCAGTGAATAATGCTTTAGATTTCAGTCGCTTCCTCACACAAAACAAGTGGTCTCCTTTTTAGAGCTTAAAACTTCTATTATTATTTGAAAAAGAGCACCTTGCATAGTTTTTATTTTGTAAGTCAGGTTTGGGATGACATAGGAGTAAGTAAATAGTGTATGAGTACATAGAGTGAGTAAATTTCTATGAACTTTTCCTTTATTTATAGTGACACACTAGTCGTCTTGCACATGATGTTATCTTTTTTCTCTGGCCTGTGATTGGATGATGGTTTTGGTCTTATCTGACAGAATCAGCAGTTGTTTCTTAGGTTTCTTATAAATCACTTTGGGAGGAGGACTAAGGTGAAAACAATTAATCAGCTGTCAAAGGTTAGTTTGAGCGATTGATTGGATGGTTGATGGGAAGAGAGCTGACATCCACTAAAAGCACATCATCAGCACAGGCCGTGAGAAATGAGGGACGTTCAGGACAGCAATTCACTGGGGTTTTCTTGGTTGTGTCTACATAAATGTGTTGTCACGTTCTTAAAGGAACGGTGCAGCTGTGGAACACAAAACAAAATGCCCATGCTGCATGCAATAAAAGTGATTCCTTTAAAAATGACTTCAGGCAAAATAATTTTTTTCATACCGTGGTCAATTTTGAGCTATTGGGCTATTTATTCTTTTCATAACGTATTGTTTCAGACTAGAGAAAAGAAAACATCCAATATACACTTTTAAGTGATTATTTTTTTGCACTATATCAATTTGCGTCTGTGGATTTCAATTACAATACATATTTTAAAAGGCTGTGAGTTTTTTTCTCCAGCTCAGCAGCACTTGCATACACCAAAATTTACAGTTTTATTCCTATCTATATTCTGAAGGTTTTTACTGAGGGGTTTGTGCATATATCATTTGCCTAATATATTTTCAACATTTTATACTTAAAAGCGTTGTGAAAATGTATTTTGTTTTCCTTCTGCCTGTTGAGAAATATGAATACAAACTATAATAGTATATAAATAATACTAAAACATCCAAATACACTTTTAAGTGTTTATTTTATTGCACTTTATCTATTTGCATCTGTAGATTTAAATCTCAATACACATATTTAAAGAGTTTTTTCTCCACTTCAGCAGCACTTACATGAACCAAAACTTACAGTTTTATTCCTATCTATATTCTGAAGGTTTTTACTGAGGGGTTTGTTCATATATAATTCATCAAATTTTATACAACATTTTATTCCTGAAAACATGGTGATTTATTTGATTTTATTTCCAGCTGCTGACAGTATTTTCTCATTTATGAAGTGATTTCCAAAATCCCGTCAGTAAAAACCTTTAACTCTAATACGTCAACAAAATCAAACAAGAATTTTGAATATGACTTTATCAAATGTTCATATTTATGGAAAAATATTAAAAATGTAGTAGTTGTTTATTCAGTTTTGCAGTGACTGTTGGTGCATGTGTTGTAGTTTGACACATTAATGTGACTTTAAAACAAGTGAGCGTTCACTTAAACACAAAGATAGAGCAAATTCAATCAAGTTTATGTAGTCAGTAATATTACAGTATGTCAATCTGTGTACTGACAAACAACTTAAATCAATATACGTCAGCATGAGAATCGCTTTGATCTCTAATCAACAGTGACAGGACGAACTAGTGCAGAAAGATCCTGAAAACACCTCTGAATTGAGTGAAAGCTTCCAGGAAGCGCCTGGGGACAGCAGGCTTCCTTCATGTTTGTTTACATCATGTGTGCTTGTGAACTCTTCCTTTAGGCAAAAGACAGAAGTCATGGAACAGGAGCTTTAACCTTTGTATTGTAGCACAAACAAACAAACATTAGTCAATAGTCAGACGGATCTGAAGCGCTCTGTGTCACGGACGCGCGGGTCTAATGTCATAGCAGCTCGCTCTATTAAAGAGCTTCTTACAAATTACACTTTATCTACAAATACTGATGGCAGAAGACTTAAACCAAATCAACTTAAAGCTTGATAGGGTTCTCAAGACTTTACAAAATTATATCAATACCTGTAAAAATTCATGATTCCTGATACCACAGCAAAAAAAAAAAAAAAAAATATATATATATATATATATATATTATAATAATAATTAATAATAATGATATTTATTACATTCAAATGATATATATATATATAATTCAAAAATAATTATTTTTAATTTTATATTTAATATTTATTTGTTTTCGAAACGTTTAATATTATAGGGTCAAACAGGAACAAACAGGAACAGCAAGGGACAGGCAGAATCGTAGTCAGGATACAGGCAATGGTCAGGACAGGCAGATATCACTCACAGAACAGAATACCAGGCAAGGGTCAAAGGCAGGCAGCAACAGGTCGATAACGGGTAACAGGCAGGAACGGAAACAGACAGGCAGACAGGATATAAACGCTAAGAATTGCAACACAGGTTAAACAAGACTTCACAATGAGGTGATGTGTGTGTAAGTCTTAAATAGTCCAGAGAATGAGCTAGGCTGGATGTGGCAGAGGGTGATTGGTGTGGAGTGTGAGCATGTGACTGGCAGGGAGGATTATGGGAATTGGAGTCCAGGAACTGATGGTGATCATGACAGTAAGAATGTTCTTGAGATGTTCGGCTCAGTTACAGACTCTTGAGCTCTAATCATCTCTGAGGACTCATGTAAAAGTCAGTAGATTTTCATAGAAAATAACTGTAAAGGTCATGCTTGACAGGTAAACCCAAAGGTTAACTTTTAAACACAGAAGCAACAGTTTTAGAATAAATATCTAAAGTTGAATCTTCAAGGACTTCAGCTCAAATACTAATGATTTCTCTATAATTCTCTATAATTTCATCATGTTTACAGTCATGTTCATGGAGGTCTGTGTGACGTCTGGAGGGTTGAGCAGAAGAAATGTGCAGCTGTGTATTTGTTAAATCTCATGAATTCTTCAGTATAAATGTGTTATTTGAGCTGTAAAGTGTCTTATTTGTCCTTGTACTGATGTCTGACTGTGTGTGAGTTTGATCTGTGTGTGCAGTACTTTGTGATTTTAGTGAGAACTTGGAAAAACTAGAGACTCGCAGCCTATCTAGATCCTAGTTCTTGGGTGGTTGTAAGTTGTTGTTTTGTCCACCAGTAGAATCAACTACGGTAGAGATTAGATGTAAAATTCAGCTACTACATTTTCAGTAAAATTGAATTGCTACTTCACTGTTGGCTTTTCTGATTGGGTTAGTATTATTTTCTGTGAACTGATACTTTTTGTTGTGCAGAAAAGCTCAGCAGAGAGTGTGTCAAGTTCATGAGGTTCTGACACCGAAGTTAATGGATCTACCATAAACAAAGCTTTTTATATTGACAAAATGAAATCCAAACACTAAGTATGAACAAAAATGGCAAATGGTTCTAAATATCAACCCATGTAAAGTGATTGTTCACCTAAAAATGTCAGCATGTCATCATTTCTTCACCCTAACATTGTTGCAAACCTGTATGACTTTCTTTCTTCTGCGAAGAAAACCGGGGTTCAAACAACATTTACTTTAATTGTACGGACCAAAAAGACAACAACACACCTTTTTTTGTGTTCCAGGATGGGTAAATGATGACAGATTTTTTGTTTTTGGATGAACTAAACCAGCTGGCATATGGACTGTAAATGCTTCTGCCATTCTCTAGAGCGAGAGTTTAAAATGCATAATAGTCCTGCCATGTTTTAATACCCATAATGCAGTGTGAAATGCACTTTTAAAGTCAAAGAGCTTCCGATTGAAACGGCCTACCAAAGCTCTTCTCCTCCATGCGGTTAAACCGGGCGGCGGCCAACACAAGTAAAGAAAACGCTGTGGAGAAACGATTGTTCTGCTCATTAACAGAGCTGTGAAGGAGGCAAGAGCTTGTTCTCTCCTTGGATACCGTCACTTCTGCGGGGGGCTCGTGAATAATCACGTCTGGCCAAAGAAAAAGCATTGGGAGTTCTCCGTTAGGTCATTCGTGATGTTTTGATTGGTGAAAGCGTCTTTGTGTTAAATCTCACAGCAGTGTTGCCTGGATAAGAACCGCAGCTTATTAAAATGCTCATTACAGTTCGGAGAGTGATTCATCTCGTTAAATTTCTCATCATAATAGTCCATGACTGATGAGTTATTAGACCACACTCGGACACAAACAAGCACATTCTCCAGAGAAACAGTCTCTGTTTACAAGAGCATGTGAATTGGAGTAAAAAATTATTCAGCGACAATATTTCCCATGAATAAATAGGCAAAATATAGAGTTTTTTGAGAGGCTTTTGAGCTTTAAGCAGTCCAGCTGCTACAGTATCAGCCAAAAGTCAAGTCCGGCCTATGAGAATTGGAATCTTCAGCCTTTATTCAAATATTATTAAAAGATTTTGTAATCATGTTGCATAGTTGAGTCAACTGATTTATTTGTGATAACACAATGAAACATGACAAGCTGTGGAAACATCATTTTTATCCAGGTTTTCATACCAAAAATTATAAACACATGCTACGAAACCAACAAAATATATGTTGTAGTCAATGTATGCTTTTTCCTATGATCTTTTTGTTTTTCTATGCATGTTTTTGCATAGTAAATTAAAACCTGTAGCTGTAGTTTGTCTTTTTGCCAAATAATTGTCACATAAATGCCTTAACCAAGTTTAGTGTTTTGTTCTTCGCTCATATCGAAAATATTTAAAAAATACTTTTGACCACTACTGCATTTACTTTCAAATCAGTGTTATTTTAGATTTATTATATTATATTAATTAGTATATTTAATAATTTAATATTTAAACATACTTTAGTAATTTAACATTTAAATTATTATTAATATTCATTATTTAAAATAATATTTAAATATTCAATTATATTAATTTGTATATTTTCTTTATATTAATAGTTTATTATATTATTTATTATACTAATATTTTGAATAGGCTATTATTTTAATATTTTAAGTTGTCATCTTACTTTAAGTTCAATTTTTAGTCATTTCTTTATGTGCTTTTGTCATTTTATTATTTTTTATATTGATATTTAGTTTTAGTTTATTTCCATTTAATCATTCAAGTGCTTCAACATTTTGTAATTTTTGTTTAGTTTATTTTTTCTGACTAATATTTATATTTTGTTTTATGGCAGATTTATTTTAAATAACAGAAATGTTTTAAAGGGGTCATGACATGAGAAATCACATTTGCCTATATCTTTTGGCATATAAGAGATCTTTGTACCATTAAAACATCCTGCAAGTTTCAGAGCTTAAAACGTCCTCCTCATTATAAACAAAGCTTTTCAGCATATATATTTGTTTGTTTGTTTGTTTGTGCAAGAAAACTTTATTAACATAGTAAGTATTATAAGTATAATTTAAAAAATCCATGTCATGACCTAGATTTAGTCAATGATAAAAGCCCTGTTTCAAAGACCACACAAACACAACACACATCAATAATTGTGCAAAAGTTTAAAGCTTCATGACACAGAGGGCAAGAAAAGTTTATTGGCTTTTGTCTAATTGTTGTTTTGGAGAAGTGAACACACCGGCTGATGAGCTGAAATAAACAGAAATTTACCACTCCTCACACATCTGTATGCTGTTGCGTCAAGATGAGATTAAGGAAATGTAAGTTACAAGAACAGATCTGATGAAAGTTTCATGAATTGAGCCATACATGTTCAGCCGAACCTTTTGAACTCTGTAACATTTAAAAATTTATGAGTTGTATGTGTTGTAATTGAAGGAAGTATTTCTGTGAACAGTACAGCAGACTTTAAGAAATCTTCTTTGATCAAACACGGCCAATTTATTACAGTATTTACACAGTGACAAGAAAGAGCTTGTGCGGTTTTGAAGGAATATTCTGGGTTCAGTACAAGTTAAGCTCAGTCAACAGCATGGTTGATTACCACAAAAACACCTTTTTCACTCATTTCTCACTTCTTTTCAAAGAAGAAATTGAGGCTTCTGTCGTCTTATTGATAGTTAAGACTTTCTGAGCAAGTAAAAGTCATTTTTAGTGTAATTGTACAAACATCCACCTTCATCTTGTGCTTCACGAGTCTTTTTATGTGAAATCTTTACTGATTTTCATCAAGTAAACATATCTTTTATATTTCATGATGAACTGAACTGAAGCAGCTTCAGTTTACTTGATTATCCATACATTATTAAATATTTTTTTAGGAAAATCATGAATATCGAATATGATCATCATGCTTTTGAGGAAGGTTTATTTGTTCATCATTGTATTGCATTGCAGATCTTTTCATCATAAAAATAAGCATTGAAATAACATCTTACTAAGACATATTATTGGCAGATATAGATCGACGACTTATGTTTATATGCACAAGTATCTGCTATACTATTATAAAGATCTCACTGATTTGCATTACAAGCTTCAGAATTTCACATAAATATCAGCATCTGCACCAAATTGCATATTTTTGCTCAGATTGAGCCTCTGAATAAAATTAAGCTGTTTTTTCCTTCATGTCCTCAGTATATCAGACTGTATGAGCCATAAAAACCTGATATATCAAATATGATACTCAACAAAAAAACACATATGCAAAACCTTTTTGTATAAAGGTAAAATGAACTAGATCACATTTTTCAGACTATCATTTCACATATCAGGCATTATATGAAAATGTTCTGCACAGCGGGAATGACTCAGCTTTGGTCAAAGCAAAGAAAATCTATTAACTGATCACAGAGTCCGGAGGTGATGTATCAGACGATGCTCGTGTAGAGGAACAGAAGCGGATTGTTCTCATCCCTCGACGTGATAATGCACTTCTCTAGAACCTCACCGCCGCACTTTGAAGTTAATGGCTGGTGTTTTACACAAGACAAATGGCTCTGGAATCTGCATGCGACATTGCGTGTGTTCGCCCGCTCTTCACGCTCTTTAAAAGCCTGGTTAAAGTACTTGTAAATATTCAATACCTGTCCTATCTCCATCAAGACCTCGAATTCTCCTGCAGCTTAATGGAATTCAAAGACCTACATTCTTCCGCAGAGTTGCCTTGGAAACAAAGTTCTCCGGGCTGTTTTTTTTTTTTTTTTTTTTTTTTTTTGTTCTCTCTGTTACCGGAGATACGGCAGATCAATCGAGCGAATCCTCCAAGGCAGAGACAGGATATGCTCCGCCACACAATCTCCACTGAGAACAGCCGCCAGTGTCCCAGTTAGTACTTGAATACACACACAATTATTCCTCAGTCGCTGGCATATCGGGGCGTTATTGAACTCGGACTCATACGGAGTTAGACTTATTGATTAGCGCCAGCATTTACGAGCACTGCAGAAACTTCAGCACAAGTATCGATACCACTGTTATGCACACATTTGTTTTGTAATTAGATTTGCTAATTTAACCAAATGAACATGTTCATTAGCAGAAAGAAAAAAAAACAGCCAAATGAATTACCAGAGGTAGCGTGGGTAAACATGAAATACATACTTCATCTTAAACTATTTTAAACAGCATTTTCTCATTTGTATATCATTATGCATGCAATTGTGAATATTAATTCAGAGACTATACAAGGAATATTTGTACTTTAAATGAGTATCTTCTGCTCACCATTTATTTAATCAAAAATACAGTTAAAATTGTGAAATATTTTTGCAATGTAAAATAGCTGTTTTCTATGTGAATATATGTTAAAATGTAATTTATTCCTGTGACCAAAGATGAATTTTCAGCATCATTACTTCAGTCACATGATCCTTCAGAAATCATTCTAATATGATGATTTGCTGCTCAAGAAACATTTCTCAGTATTATCAGTGTTCAAATAATGAGCATTTATTTGAAATATAAATCTTTACATTAACATTATAATGTCTTTAATGTCTTGTCTCTCTTTTGAATAATTTAATGTGTCCTTGCTAAATAAATGTAATACATTTTTTAATGTATTTCTTACTAAACCCAAACTATTAAACAATAATGTAAATTATGTATTTTTTCTGCATCAACATTAAGTTTAGGGTTAGATTATAGATAATTTGACTCAATTTATTTGCTTAAAAGTGCATATTAATCATTAACTGTGTGCCAGCATGTTCGCAAGATGTTTATTATACATATTGGCAAAATCAGAGATCAATATAGATTTCTGTACTGGACTTAGAATTCAAATTGTGATTTGCACTTTTCTAAGTAGGATGTTGGAAATTATAACTTTCTGAGTTGTGTTGTGTTGAGTCAAGTTGTGTTAAGTTGAGTTGTGTTGTGTTAAGTTGAGCTGAGCTGAGCTGACTTGTTGTGTTGTGTTGAGTTGAGCTGAGTTGAATTATGTTGAGTTGTGTTAAGTTGAGCTGAGCTGACTTGTTGTGTTGTGTTGAGTTGAGCTGAGTTGAGTTATGTTGAGTTGTGTTAAGTTGTTGAGTTGTTTTGAGTTGAGTTGAGCTGTGTTGAGTTGAGATGAGATGAGATGAGATGAGATGAATTGTGTTGAGTTGAGAGTTGAGTTGTGTTGAGTTGTGAGTTGAGTTGTGTTAAGTTGAGCTGAGCTGACTTGAGTTGTGTTGTGTTGAGTTGTGTTGAGTTGAGCTGAATTGAGTTGAGTTATGTTGAGTTGTGTTGAGTTGTGTTAAGTTGTTTAGTTGTGTTGAGTTGAGAGTTGAGTTGAGCTGTGTTGCTTTGAGTTGAGATGAGTTGTGTAGAGTTGAGTTGTGTTGAGTTGTTTTGAGCGTTGAGTTGAACTGTGTTGTGTTGAGTTGAGCTGTGTTGTGTTGTGTTAAGTTGTCTTGAGAGTTGAGTTGAGCTGTGTTGAGTTGAGTTGAGTTGTGTTGTGTTGAGTTGTAAGTTGAGTTGTGTTGAGTTGTTAAGTTGAGTTGAGAGTTGAGTTGAGCTGTGTTGAGTTGAGCTGTGTTGTGTTGAGCTGTTAATTTGAGCTGCATTGAGTTGAGATGAGTCGTGTTGAGTTGTGTAGAGTTGTGTAAAGTTGAGTTGTTCTGAGCGTTGAGTTGAACTGTTGAGTTGAGCTGTGTTGTGTTGAGTTGTGTTAAGTTGAGTTGTATTGAGTTGTTAAGTTGAGCTACATTGAGTTGAGATGAGTTGTTTTGAGTTGAGTTGAGCTGAGCTGAGCTGTGTTGAGTTCAGAGTTGTGTTAAGTTGAGTTGAGTTGTGTTGAGTTGAGAGTTGAGTTGAGCTGTGTTGAGAGTTGAGTTTAGCTGTGTTGAGTTGAGCTGCATTGAGTTGAGATGAGTCGTGTTGAGTTGTGTAGAGTTGTGTAAAGTTGAGTTGTTTTGAGCATTTTTGGGGGTTTTTTTTGGGTCCAAATGTTTTTTTCCACTGGGTCAAATGTGCATGTCACCCTATCAGTATGAGTTCAGAATCATTTTCATAGCTTAATTTCTCATGGTTGCTGCATACTGTCAGAGCTTTGTGAAGGATGTTGTACTGAAGGTCAGATATTGTCAAGACTTCTGCAGTTCAAAACCTATGAAGCTGTTAAATAATGAACTTTCATAGTGACATTTCCACTAATACATGCCAGAAGATTTATAAATGTAATTTGCTGATGCTGTGCAGCAAACTTTTTTAGTATCAGTTTTTCTTGTCTGTCCGTCCGTCTGTCTGTCTATCTGATAAATAAAGCAGATAAATATGAGCTGCAAACATTGTGTCATTTGTGAGACGTTACTCGGGATGGACAGCTTGGGAAATGTGTTGTTAGGTCCGGTTTAAGTTGATAAACACAGCTAAGATGGAGAGATTGCAGAGAGGAGAGTGGATGTAGTCTCATGGAGAAATGCCAGATGTGCAGGTCCATCGGGGATTTTGCGGTTATTTCCCAGTGAGCATTTTTATGTTTTCTTTTTTATATATTTTCTCCCACCCTTTCAGTGCAGAGCCAAATCTCTGAGCTGAGAAATCAATACGGCTAAATGGGGATCAAAGAGCACGAGTGTCTGCCGCAGCACACGGGAGCCATCAAACCAGATCAAAACCTGATGGATGTAGATCAAAGGCCGTTTTATTTCTCCACATCCCTTCAGGTTTATTGCCACAATTTATAGGACAATTAAGTCACTCCTACAACTGTCTAATTTTCCGGAGTGTTACTTCGGCTCAGAATTGGTCCAGAGCGCACAAAGCTATTACTCTGAAATTTCCACGGACCTTGATTATGAGGTATCAGAGAGAGGATTTTGTCCATATGAAAAACCGTATTGTGGGGAAAAAATTGTTGATGAGGGTATAACAAGAAATACATGGCAGAGATCAAGGATTTGGTCTTTATTTTCAGAAGCTTGTTTATATTGGATGAGGTTTACTTTGGACTCGCACGAAAGGTTAGGAAAACTTTTAATAACCTACTCGGGGTCAGTAACCTCACCGCACATTCCTGCTTTTGTGATGATTCTTGCTTTCTTAATACATGTTCTCGCCAGTGCATGGTTTTCTAAAAGAAAAAATGTTTATCTTCAGATTATTTTCATCTAATGGTAATTGGTATCTTGACTTTCCTTCCCAGCTGATGTCATCAATCCCTCCACTTTCCATATAGAGACAGTTTATAACCATCCAATCCATTCACAATGGATAAAATTAAATACTGCAATCCTGCCTCACAAGCATGTGTGTGTGTTAAGTGTGAATCCTGATGTCTCCATTCTGTGTGTTTCTGCAGGACCAGGAAGCTGATGAATTATGGAGAGGCTGGTGTTTTATGTGCTAGTGTTCGGCGCGCTGGTGAAGGCTCAGCATTGCCCAGGTCGCTGCATCTGTCAGACCATCTCACCCACGCTCACGCTCCTCTGCGCCAAGACCGGACTGCTGTTCGTGCCGCCGACCATCGACCGCAAGACCGTGGAGCTCCGGCTGACCGACAACTTCATCACGGCTGTCCGCAGAAAAGACTTTCTGAACATGACGAGCCTGGTGCATCTCACGCTGTCACGCAACACCATCAGCCAGATTGCTCCCCACGCCTTTGTGGGTTTAAAATCCCTCAGAGCGTTGCACATGGATGGAAACCGGCTGACTGTCATCAACAGCGACCAGCTGAAGGGTTTGATCAACCTGAGACACCTAATACTGGGCAATAATCAGATACACCACGTCGAGCTGTCCTCCTTTGACGAGTTTGTGTCCACCATCGAGGACTTGGATTTGTCCTACAATAACCTGAGGACGTTACCATGGGAGGCGATCGCCAGGATGACCAACATCAACACGTTAACGCTGGACCACAATCTCATTGACCACATCGACGTCGGGACCTTCACGCTCCTCACCAAGCTGGTGCGGCTGGATATGACGTCGAACCGTCTGCAGACGCTGCCTCCAGACACGCTGTTCCAGCACGCGCAAGTGCTGTCGGACCCCAAGACGTCCAGCTCCTCCAAGCTGACCGTGAGTTTCGGTGGAAACCCTCTCCACTGTAACTGCGAGTTGCTCTGGCTTCGTCGCCTGACGAGGGAGGATGATCTGGAGACCTGCGCTTCTCCAGAGCACCTGATGGACAAGTATTTCTGGTCCATCCAGGAGGAAGAGTTCATCTGTGAGCCGCCGCTCATCACCAAGCACCAGGTCACCAAACCCTACGTCATGGAGGGTCAGGGTGTCACCCTGAAGTGCAAGGCAATGGGCGATCCCGATCCTGCCATACACTGGCGCTTTCCCGACGGCAAGTTAGTGCACAACAATTCCCGCACCATCCTGTACGACAACGGCACTCTGGACATCCTGATCACCACGCTGAAGGACAGCGGCGCCTTCAACTGCGTCGCCTCCAATGCGGCCGGAATCGCCACAGCTGCCGTCGAGGTTAACATGATCCCGCTGCCGCTGTTTGTCAACAACACGGGTCACATGAGGGAGGCGGATCCGGGGCTCTCTGACATCACCACATCCACCAAATCTGGCAGCAACGACACCAAGCCGCAGAACAAGAGGGTGGTGGTTGAAAACCTGACCGCCAACTCCGCCGTGATCCACTGGCCCTCAGAACGCCATATTCCCGGGATTCGAATGTATCAGATCCAGTACAACAGCACCGTAGATGACACCCTGGTGTACAGGTAAAAAACCTCATCTTTTATGATACATAAAAACTGACTAATGAAATGGACAGCTGCTGAGATCCCCTATTGTGCCTTTAACTGAAGCACTTAACCTCAGGATACTCCAGACGGCAATTAGTGAGCTGTCTAATCTATCAAGTCATTTTGGATTAAAAGCCACTGCTGAATCCTATTCAACCAGCTTTCCAGACAAAACCAAACAGAGCTAGAGAGATAGAACGACAGACAAAACAGATCTCAGATTATAGGCATCATGATTCCTATTCTTCATAAAAATGGAAAGATCTTTATTTTTATAATAATAAAACTTATTATTAAAAATTATTGAAGATCTTAATAATAATAACAATTAAGATCTTTATAATTAAATTAAATATAATTTAAATATAATATAATTTAATATAACCTAATTATTAATTTATAGATTACATTTAAAAATCTTAAATATATTAATTATATTTTAATATATATTTATATTAATGTAATATAATTATTATAATATACATATATTGTAAATATATTCTATAATAATTACAATAATTTAAATAATTATTAATTTAGTAATTTTATCACAATTAAAATATTAAAATTATTATTTTGATATTTGTATGTCTGCTTTATTTAAAAATATAATGCACACACACATATATATATATATATATATAATATTTAGTCATCATTATTACTATAATAATTTTATTACAATTATAACAAATAAATATTATAATTATATATGTATAACTTATTTACTTTTTTTTTTCTTTAGAATTTCATTTTTTTTTTAAGTTAAAAAATATTATTGTGTTCACAGATCTCCATCAGTGAATTGAATCAGCCAATAGTTGACACTAAACTGGAGCAAATTTGCATAATAACAGATTGTTTGAAGATCAGCTGAATTACTGAAAGACTCTCGAAGGTTTACAGGTCAGATGTGATAACTGTTAAAAGCCCAGATTATGTTGATATTGAACAGGTGCATGGATGGATGGATGGATGGATGAAGATGGATGATGAATATAGATGGATGGATGGATGAATATGGATGGATGGATGAAGATGGATGATGAATATAGATGGATGGATGGATGATGAATGAATGAATGAATGAATGAATGAATGAATGAATGAATGAATGAATGAATGAATATAGATGGATGGATGGATGGATGGATGGATGGATGAATGATGGATGGGAATATAAATGGATGGATTGAATGACTGAATGAATTGGATGGATGGATGGATGGGATGGATGGATGGATGGATGGATGGATGAAGATGGATAATGAATATGGATGGATGAGAAGATGATGGATGGATGGATGGATGGATGGATGTGGATGGAGATGGATGGATGGATGGATGTGATGAATGAATATGGATGGATGGATGGATGGATGGATGGATGGATGGATGGATGGATGGATGGATGATGGATGGATGGATGGATGGATGATAAATGAATATGGATGGATGGATGGATGGATGATGAATGAATATGGATGGATGGATGAAGATGGATGATGAATATAGATGGATGGATGGATGGATGGATGAAGATGGATGATGAATATAGATGGATGGATGGATGAATATGGATGGATGGATGAAGATGGATGATGAATATAGATGGATGGATGATGAATGAATGAATGAATATAGATGGATGGATGGATGGATGGATGGATGGATGGATGGATGATGAATATAATGGATGGATGATGAATGACTGAATGAATATGGATGGTGGATGGATGGATGAATGGATAATGAATATGGATGGATGGATGAAGATGGATGGATGGATGGATGGATGATGATGAATAATGGATGGATGGATGGATGGATGGATGATGGATGGATGGTGGATATGGATGGTGATGAATGAAGATGGATGGATGGATGGATGTGGATGATGATGAATTAGATGGATGGATGGATGATGATGAATATGGATGGATGGATGGATGGATGAAGATGGATGATGAATATAGATGGATGGATGTGAAGATGGATGAATATAGATGGATGGATGGATGAATATGGATGGATGGATGAAGATGGATGATGAATATAGATGGATGGATGATGAATGAATGAATGAATATAGATGGATGGATGGATGGATGGATGAATATGGATGGATGATGAATATAAATGGATGGATGATGAATGACTGAATGAATATGGATGGATGGATGGATGGATGGATGAAGATGGATAATGAATATGGATGGATGGATGAAGATGGATGGATGGATGGATGGATGGATGGATGGATGATGAATGAATATGGATGGATGGATGGATGGATGATGAATGAATATGGATGGATGGATGGATGGATGGATGATGATGAATGAATATAGATGGATGGATGGATGGATGGATGGATGATGAATGAATATGGATGGATGGATGGATGGATGGATGAAGATGGATGATGAATATAGATGGATGGATGGATGAAGATGGATGATGAATATAGATGGATGGATGGATGAATATGGATGGATGGATGAAGATGGATGATGAAATAGATGGATGGATGATGAATGAATGAATGAATATAGATGGATGGATGGATGGATATGGATGGATGATGAATATAATGGTGGATGATGAATGACTGAATGAATATGGACTGCTGAGATGGGATAATGAATATGGATGGTGGATGAAGATGGATGGATGGATGATGGATGGATGGTGGATGATGAATGAATATGGGGATGTGGATGGGTGGATGGGGGATGATGAATGATATGGATGGATGGATGGATGGATGGATGGATGGATGGCTGGATGGATGGATGGATGGATGATGAATGATATGGATGGATGGTGTGATGCTGATGGATGGATGGATGGATGGTAGATGAATGAATGATATGGATGGGATGGATGGATGGTGATGAATGAATATGGATGGATGGATGGATGGGATGGGATGGATGGATGGATGGATATGATGAGAATCTGGATGGATGGATGGATGATGAATATGGATGGCTGGATGGATGGATGGATGAAGATGGATGATGAATATAGATGTGTGGATGAAGGGATGATGATATAGATGTGTGGATGGATGAAGGATGATGATATAGATGTTGATGATTGAATGAATGAATGAATGAATGAATGAATGAATGAATATAGATGGATGGATGGATGAAGATGGATAATGAATATAGAGGGATGGATGGATGGATGGATGGAGTGGATGATGATGAATGATGAATGAATTAATTTGAGGTGGGCATAGATTATTTTTTTTAATCTAGATTAAAATGGCTCATTTGAATTCTGCCGAAGACATTCAGAATATGTGAGATACCCAAATTGTCCCTGCGTCCCAATGTCCATACTATCCATCCTAAATAGTATGTGAGATTAAAATAAGTGTGTCCCAAAGCATAGTATGTTGAAAAGAGTATGCCAAAAGTCCCTGGATGGTCTACTATTTCCGGTAGATTTTTGAAGTGTGGATCCGTGCACACTATAAAGGCTAATATTGCCCACAACCCATTGCGCGTTGTATGAGGATTCAGTTCAGAACTACAAACACGAGTAAAAAGTGTTAAAAACTACAAAACATGGCGAATATGCACGATCGACGCTGAGAGGTTGTTTGAGTGAAGTAGTTCAAACTGATAGAAAATATTTATTTAATGTTATATGTGTTATTTTTCATCTGCAAATACCAATGTGGACTTTTATAAAGATCTGATTGGCCATTAACTTTTAAATGCATCATTATGGATTAATATGAGGTGAGTTCTCCACATGAAAGACTCGCGACTGCAGATCAACGTGCTGCATTTCTCTCCGATACGGTAGGAAATTAGCTAAATGAAATGTGGAGGATGTAAGATGATTGACAGGGCAGTTTACGGTGACTGGATGCGACAGAGAGCAAAGACGCAATTGTATGACGTGATAGTATGTCCCAAAGCTTGTCTACTTTTTTGCTACACACTCAAAAGTAAGTACTTTTTGTTCACAGAAAAAGTACATATTTTAGGGCGTATAAGTAGGCGAATTGGGATGCAGCAAATGACTAAAAGTAATCTGCCATTTTGTCCGACAAAGCAGATAGGAGTTAGAAGATTAACCTCGGTGGAGTTAAACTTTTGTATATTATATTTTGTATATTGACATCTTTCCGCGTTTGAAACAACATTGATTCTCATGTTCATTCATGTTTATTTGATGCTATAAATGGACTCGTAGTAAGAGATGATCGGTTTACGAGCCTCTTGAGCTGAGGCGCTACAGCAATCTGTCACGACCATGGTCATGACACATTAAAGAGCAACAAAACGGTTTTTATTGTTTGAATTTCTTAAAAAACTACACAGTTTTAAAGCTGGGACTTTGTTTAATATCATAAGTAACCTGCTCTGTCTTGTCTGTCGACGTGTTGTCAGGGTCCTCTTTGCTCCGCGATGCATTTATCACGGTGTGTAGCGTGACAGCGCCACGGCTTGTCGACCAAAGCAACAGTAACTAAGGGGGGCGGGTCTTTGCGAAGGGTCAGTTCGGCTAGGTATACATCCGCGCTAAAATATCAAGGTGAAAGTCATCATAGCTTGCGTAGTATAGACCCAGCTCCCAACCCAACTTTGAGAATAGATTAACGGCGATATGTTTTTTATCGCCCGATAAGAGTCTCACGTTAACGCAGCACGTTAACGCCGATAACGGCCCACCACTAATTAATATAGATGGATGGATGGATGGATGAAGATGGATAATGAATATGGATGGATGGATGGATGGATGATGGATGGATGGATGGATGAAGATGGATAATGAATATAGATGGATGGATGGATGGATGGATGGATGAAGATGGATAATGAATATAGATGGATGGATGGATGGATGGATGGATGGATGATGGATGGATGGATGGATGGATGGATGGATGGATGGATGAAGATGGATAATGAATATAGATGGATGGATGGATGGATGGATGGATGGATGAAGATGGATAATGAATATGGATGGATGGATGGATGGATGATGGATGGATGGATGGATGAAGATGGATAATGAATATAGATGGATGGATGGATGGATGGATGGATGAAAACATCTTAATTATTCCAAACTTGTGTCCAGTAGGTGGGTAGGTGGCTCAGCCTGTCTCTGTGATTCAGTGATGTGTACAGTATTCACCCTCTTCCCTCCGACAGCAGACCTGCGGTTGGCGCATGAGACGACATAATGGAATTTAATGTCTGCGACGGCCGCACAGCTAGCGAGCGGTAAAACACTTCTGACATTTATTGCCACTCGCAGAGCCTCACTGCAGGCAACAAGCGCATTATGCTAGAATGATCTGGAAGAATATGCATCTGCTGAGAGCTGTCGCGCTTTTAAACACAATACCTCTATCTTACTAAGTACCGAAACACACAACAGAGCCGCATTAGGCCATCATTAGACACTGACAAAGCTTCAAATTAAAATGGCTTTTCCCTTTTCGATAAAAATGGGAAAACAATCGGAATGTGAATAAGGTGGAAACAAGCAACTACTGATGACTGCTTTCAAGGGCAAACAGTAATTTACAAAGGAAGCCGTGAAATTGCCTCTGGTTTATTGCGACACGTTTAGCGTTAAGCAGCTTTTGTGTTTGTGAGCCGAGGTTGGAGTGGGCGATTCGTCCGAGGTCACGACAGACCATGGCGCTTCTGTGAATGAAATCAACCACAGGGATCTGAAGTTTGACACAGACACTCGTATCGTGCAATCGGAGCGAATTTACATAATAACAGGTGGTTTAAAGATCAGCTGAATTATTGATAACCCCAAAGACGCTCAATAAAGAACCAAACTTTAACCAACAATGAGGCGGATATCTCACGATGAGGTTTAAAGGTCAGACGCAGTCCATGTTGAAAGCCCAGATTAATCTGATATTGAACAGGTCAGACGCATCTGTGTTGGAAAATGGCAGGAAGTTAGATTAGACTAACACTCCTGGGTAAATCTCTCAAAGAAATGTCCAGCTACATTTATATATCTAACTTACGTATCTTATTATTGACTTTATTAAGACAATTAAAGGTGCAGTCCACTTTTAAATAAAATTTTCCTGATAATTTACTCACCCCCATGTCATCCAAGATGTTCATGTCTTTCTTTCTTCAGGCGAAAAGAAATGAAGGTTTTTGATGAAAACATTCCAGGATTATTCTGGAATGTGCATTTGTGATCATTTGTGTTTATAAAGCATATACAGTTGTATTTTTTTTTAAAATGACCGATGGTTTCTCTAGATTAGACTCTTATTCCTCGTCTGGTATCATTTAACCCTCAGGGGTCTGAGGATTTTTGGGACCCTGGAGAAGTTTTGACATGCCCTGACATTTGTGCTTTTTTCAGTTGTTCATAAACATATTAATGGAAAAAGTGTCATTACACTGTATTCAGCACAAACTAGGCTACAATAATATGTGAGGAACATGTATGTACATGTTTGTGTTTTTGAAGGAATAACGTTTATGCGTGGTTATTGAAAAAACAAAAAACTTAAGTCACTGAAATAAGGCCAAAAAATATATATTAAATCTTTGTTCACAAGACTTCTGGGTATTGGAGATTGTAGACTAGAGTTTTTGCTTCAAAATTATGTAAAAATTATCCTTCCTACTCCTTCATATAAAACAATAGAGAGATTTAAATTTTTTAAAACATCTTTGGTCAAGAAACACAGTATGCGTGGAGGCGTGAATCCTCATGTATAATGGGTGATTCTTACCTGAGAAGACAAAAGAATCGCATAAAAGAGCTCTAATGACCTGCATAAATAATGAGGCCTTTCAGTCAGGTAGGCTGTGAAAAAACCCTCTGTTGATCATGTCTCAAGCTCATGGTGTATATCAAACATACAGAAAAAACAGCAACACTGTGAAATATTATTACAATTTAAAATAATGGTATTCTATTATATTCTTTAAAATATAATGTATTTCTGTGATGCAAAGTGTCTGAACAATTATGTTACCTCTATGGCATTTCATATAGGCTTTTAGCTTAAAAGCATGCACATTTGGAGAAATATTGATGGATTATCATATGTTTGTCAATTTTCTATACAGAGGAGTAATATTCAGGATTTATTGTCATTACAATGAGTGCTGGATACTGTGTTTACAATTCATACTTGAAGCCGGAGGGCGCTCTGTACACCTTTAGTCCACAAATGCCTGAGCACTAAAGAATAGGCAATCCAGGAAATAACTGAACTAACAGAGGCCAGAGATCGCTAACTATGGCTATTCAAAACACTTTTCAAGACGATAAATACACGATTGAGACGATGTATGCATGTATTGACTGAATTTGCCTCTGAATTTGCGTCTGAATAGCGCTGGCTCCGTGGGCGTGGCCGCATTAGCGGATAATGAGCTGAATCACTGATTTCTGACATGGCTCTCTTTTCATACAGATTACATAAACACAGAATGTTTGTTTTCGATTTGACTTACATGATTTAAAACCTGACATTTCAACGTTTTTTTAGACATAAGTTTAATTTTTCTGTGATTAGTATTCACTAAGTTACAGTTCATTTTCTGAGAACTATCAGATTGGAGTTTGTTCAGAGGGAGACGATAGATCACGCATCATGTTTGTTTTCTTTATTTTACAAAAAGCACAACATTTTGTTGTTACTCTGAGTGTACACAAATGAAAGAAGATATTCCACAGTTTAAAATGGTGTATAACTCTTAATTGTATGTGCAACATTGACGGAGTATTTTGAGTCTCTTTCACACTGGTTAGAAAAAAAAGCGGTGATCACGCCGGCATGACCGCCGACCCCAGAGTGTTAAAGCCTTTTGAAGCTGCACTGAAACTGTAATTTTGACCTTCAACCGTTTGGAGGCCAGTGAAGTCCACTATATGGAGAATAATTCTGTAATGTTTTCATCAAAAACCTTAATTTCTTTTCAACTGAAGAGAGAAGGAGATGAACATCTTGGATGACATGGGGGTGAGGAAATTATCAGGAAAATTTTATTTAAAAGTGAACTGATCCTTTAAGCACAAAATGCTGGGTTATTTTTTTTTAACCCATACACTGGGTTCAGCCTGTTGGGTCATTATATTGGGTTATTTTTTTAATATTTGTACCCAGGTGCTGGGTATTTTTTTTCTGTAACTCAGCTGCTGGGTCATTTTTAATGTCAATACAAATGATGAACCCCCTCTCATACCGTCCCAGCGCTGGGTCAGTGTGACCCAATGTTGGGTATCTGTGCCAAACCGGTTAAAACTGGATACTGGTCATTTTGTGTTCTGTTCTGAGAGGAAACTTCCTGAATGAAATTAAGGTTTGTATTACATTGCATTCCTATCAAATTATTACTGTACAAACAGGAAAATGTCTGTAGACTCACATTTGACCTTTTTTGTTTACATGTACATCGCAGCTAACGTCTGCTTGGAGCGCTAACCTTCCACAAACACTGCACACACCGGATCTACACACAATGTGAGTGACACGCCAGCGCCAGCCAGACAAATGCACGGAAACACGCCGCGGCATCACTGTCTTGCGTAACAAAGTTGCCATGCGCTTCACTGACTAGCGCTAGCATCGCTGCTGTGGTCGTGCTCTGCGTTTGACGGGTTGAAACGTAAATGTCTGAGAGACGAGATGGCACAAGGTAAAGCTGTTTTTGATGTAACTTTTCAAACATGAATATAAGACTGTCATTTACTGAACTGGAACAGCCTACTGATAGCAGTTTTCTTCCCACAGATTGCATTGGCTGCTCCTGTCAAGTCCTAAAATGTTTGCTAAATGTTTTTGAGTATTTTACGAATGTAAAAAAAATGACTTGCCATTGAATAAAAAATATTGTATATGAACTATTCCTGTCCTATATATACAACTGCATTTATGATTTAAAATGAAAACCCTTTGAAATCAGGTTTACTGAACCAGCACTATGTCAGAAAACAACCCAACAAGTGGGTTAATGTATAAAAAGCTGGGTCAAAATAACCCAGCATGTGTTCTGCCCAATATTTACCCGGCGCTGTGTTGCCAAATAACCCAGAAATGGTTGTTATTAACCCAGCATTTTATGTGCACAGATTTTCATTACTGTAATGCAGTGGCCTTCACTATTTTTTTTTTCACGAGAGCCACACTGATAGGACAAAGTCAATAGAAGAGCCACTTTTACCGCAAAGTATCAAAAGTTACATCCACTACATGAGAAAATACTATTGTAATTTATATAGTAAATACTATAGTGTTTTTGAACCATACTATAGTAAATTGTAGTATACTGTATATTATAGTATTTACAACACTTTGTTAATGAATTAGTGATCTGATAAACTGTAATAATACTGTAGTATACTTTAGTTTTTACTACAGTAAACTGTAGTGTATATTGTGGTATAATATACCCTATAATTGTAGAAAACTGAAAAATACAGTATTGGATAAAGTAATTTGTTTATATTACTATAGTTGTTATATTACCACAGCAACTATAGAATTACCACAACAAATTAATTCAAGTACTTTACAATAGTACACTCTAAAAAATGTTTGGTTAAAAACAACCCAAGTTGGGTTGAAAATGGACAAACCCAGCAATTGGGTTGTTTTAACCCAGTGGTTGGGTTAAATGTTTGCCCAACCTGCTGGGTAGTTTTATTTAACCCAACTACTGATTAAAAATGACTATATGTCTGGCTTAAAATGAATCCAAAATAGGTGAGAAATTAAAAATCAGACACATAATTAGTAGAGGCAACAATAATAATCAAAAGGTGTACATTTATTAATAAGCAATTTAATAAATGTTTATTGTTTATTATTCATTATCTTATTAACAAATGCTCATTTATTAAACATATTAATACATGTTAATTTCCAGCATATTTTGGGTTCATTTTAAGCAAGCGATACAGTAATTTTTATACAACAGTTGAGTTAAATAAAACTACCCAGCATGTTGGGCAAACATTTAACCCAACCACTGGGTTAAAACAACCCAATCGCTGGGTTTGTCCATTTTCAACCCAACTTGGGTTGTTTTTAACCCAGCATTTTTTAGAGTGTATGGTTAAAAAACACTATAGTATTTACTATAAATTACTATAGTATTTTGACATGTTCATAAATAGCATATCTGTGTATCTGTCATCCCTGAACATACAATATGCAATGCAATAAATACAAAATTCATTCTTTATCATTTAACAGTCAAATTTGTAATTGAGACATGATGACTTTGAAATGAAAATTAGCTCAAGCTTTACTCACCCTCAAGCCATCTTATGTCTATATGACTTTCTTCTTTCTGATGAACACAATCAAAGAAATATCCCGACGCATCTGAGCTTTATAATGGCAGTAATAGGGTTCAATGAGTATGAGCTGAAGAAAGTGTCTCCATCCACATCCATCCATCATAAACATGTGCTCCATACGGCTCCGGGGGGTTAAGCGTTTGTGTGTTTGTGTAAAAAAATATCCATATTTTAACAAGTTATGAAGTAAAATATCTCGCTTCCCCATTGAAGTTACGAAGAAAGTGTAAACTGGAGTTAGTTTACACTTTTTTCCGTAAGTTGAATAGGGAAGGCGTAGGACACAGCGTAAGCTTTGTGAACTGCTAGAGTTAAGTTAAATATGAGCAGGACTCATTTTTTGACCATTTTTCATGAGATTCACAGTTCTATTTAAACAATCAGACAATGTGAAGACAGCACCCTGAATCACTACTGTAAAATATGTGCTAATTGAGTCTCTAATTGCTCGTCAATGTCTGATGAGAAGCAGGCCTGGGGACTGATGTAATTTCCTCAGCATCTGTGTCAGAAGGACATTAGGATATCGTCCAGACGCGGTCGAGACGGCCAACGAGAGCAAACATGGGCCGACTGCAGTTCATTCTGATTCAGGAGACCTACACACTTCTAAAGCGGACGTCAATTTCTTAGCTGAAAAAAACATGCAAGCAAACAGCGCAGTGAGTTGATATTTGAACTGAGAATTGATTTCCATCTCTTGAACTGCTCAGACCCACTCTAAATGGCACTCGCAGGCGTCAAAGTCAAATTCCTCTGATGATGTCTTTATCTCCACATTTTGGAGAAATCAAACCGAAGATGTTAACCGTGTGTCGCTGCCTGGGTTGTTTTCAAATTGAACATTAATGATAAGAACTTCTGCAACTAATCAGACTGAGCTAAATGTACATGCAGGGCTTGACAAACTTTTTTTTTTTACATTGTGGCATAATTTTTAAGATAATTAAGCTCATTTTAACCTCTAAATTATCATTACTGTAATGCAAAAAAAAGTTATTAAAATTTGTTCAATAATTATCAATACCGATCAATATGAAATATTATATTGTGATAATTTCATATATAGATAAAGTCATATACACCTAGGATGGCTTGAGGGTGAGCAAAGCTTGGGCTAATTTTCATTTGAAAGTGAACTAATCCTTTAATGTCAAGCCTTGTATACATAAACTCTTTCCACACACACACACACATATATATATATATATATATATATATATATATATATATATATATATATATATAATTTTACTAAATATATCCCCAAAAGCAGTGGTTAGCTGTCACTACAGGATCATGGGAGTTGTAGTCCATAAAAATGAAGAAATATCCACTGTAATATCTTGAATTTTTACTTTCTTTTTATGGAGAAAGATGTTTTTGCCAGCAGAATGATCTGGGAATGGTTGGCTAATTTCAGCGGTTAGCCGGAGTGGACATGCTAAGTAAATGTCAGCAGGACGAGGAGACACCTGTTAGAGCAGATATTTATCAGGAGAATCTCAATATTAGCAGGGTATCAGGCAGCAGAGACATCTGTTTACTGAGGCTCTATGTAGGAGGACATTAATACAGTCTGTAAACCTTGAGCAAAACGCAAGCGGATGTTTGAACAGAACGAGAGATAACAGGTAAAAGTGTCTGCTAAATCAGTGGTTATCAACGGGCGGCTGGTGAAAACAGATCCAAAAAAAAGGAGTTTCTGGTCTGTTCTGATTCAATCAGCAGGGAAAAAGCTGTCCAATCAAACTCTAAAGTATTATGGTACAAATGTAAACATGAATAACATGGATTATTATGCTTGACCAATTATCCTTCTTCTCCGAAATGAATTGCATTTTTGAGGGCCTAAACATGCTCAAAAACTCATGAAACTTTGCACATGTGTCAGAGGAGGTGAACAATTATGTCTGATATGGGTTTCAGAATTACATGTGGCAAAATGGCTCAACAGCACCACCTACAATATTTCAATTAAGCGCCCTCTGCGCTACGTTTCACATACAAGTATGAAATTCGGTAGACACATGTAACAGCCCAGTACCTACAAAAAAGCCCTGGTGATAAATCTGAAAACCCAACAGGAAGTGAGATATTTTGAATTTTCTCTGCAAAATGTTTGCATTTTTTGCCATTTCCAGACGTTGTACTTTAACAAACTCCTCCTAGAGCTTTAATCAGATCAATGTCATATTTGGTCAGTCTAATCTAAAGGCCTTTGAAACGTTAAATTGTGAAGATCTTAAGTTTTCACTGAAGGGCGTGTCTGTGGCGGCCTGGCAAAGTTCGATGTTTCGCCATGAAACAGGAAGTTGTTGTAACTCAGACAAACAATGTCCGATCTGCTCCAAACTTCACATGTTTGATAATAGTCCTGTCCTGAAGACATCTGCATGACAATATTCAGTTACAGTCAATGTGCACAGTTAATAATTGTGGGACTGTACTGGTTTTATATATATATATACACTGTAAAAAAAATCCCAGTAAAATTTACGGTAAAAAACCGGCAGCTGTGGTTGCCAGAACTTTACCGTAAAAAATACAGTAGCAGCGTAAAAAAAAATCTGTTAAATTTACGGTAAAATAACGTATTTCATTAACTGATATAATGTTAATTTACCAACCTAATGAAGTACTAATATCTGTTTTGTACCTTTATAATACACTGACAGTCACCAAACACAGTGGTGATAAGAGTCACATGATGAATCAAAGTTCATCACAAGCAGATTTTCCACAAGCTGAGAAGGACAACACTAACATATAGAAGGTGCACACAGTGTCATTCACACACACACTAAACACCATCATGGTAACATGCATGAAATTTTAAAAATGCAATAAACATTAATTTAACAACATTAGATGTAACATAAAACCCTAATGTACATAACTGATTAGAAACAAAATGAGAAAAACTAAGAAGAAAGAGTTATTTCAACGAAAATATATCAAATGTGAAGTGTCACGCAGGGAATTGTGGGAATGTGGGAATGTCAGTTTACGGTTTTTCACTGTAAATTTTACAATGAATTGTTATTTTTCACTTCCAAAAACTGTATTTTACCGTAAAATTACATTTAATGTACCGTTAGATCTATTACAGTTATTCACCGTATATAGTACGGAAACTTTCTGTAAACCAATTGACAGTTTTTCACTGCAGCATTTTTACAGTCTTTTACTGTTAAAATCACGGTCATTTTTTACAGTGTATATATATATATATATATATATATATATATAGAAACACAGTGAAAAGTATTTCTAATATGTTGGAACTTTTATTGAGAGTAGCCCATATTTACCTGTGGGGACGTGCCTTCACAAGCATCTGTAAGAGCTTTTGTGATGTTTGAGTCGACGGAGGCGCAACATGCGAAAGGTGTGTTTGCAAAATATGCTGTATTTTTGTAATCCGCTAGGTGCCGCTAGTGTCACAGAAACGACATACTTCAACGTATCAGTTTAGGACACAGATCTAAATCAGACACGACAAATAAAAAACACCATGGCGTCAATTTAAATGTATGCCAGAAGTACCTTTTAAATTAATTATTAAAAATAAGTGAAACAATTAGTAGCCTATTATAAATAAAAAATAAAATGTAATTATAATAAATATAAGTAGGCTATAATAAATAAAAATATCAGTAGGCTTTAAAAAAATCAGTTCTTCTATCAGTTCTTTAAAAAAAAAAGTTGAAATTATGCAAACGCAAAAACTATATCGATTAACATCCTTAAACTATTTCTAAGTTTTCATAAAAAAATCTCTATGGAGAAAATGAAATACTATGAAAATAGTTTTAGTTATGATTTTTTCCTAGGTCTAGTTAGTTTTGTATCAAAAAAAATGTGATTTTCGGTGATCGAGATCTGGCAGTAGCTATTTTTTCCTCTTGGGCGAGCGGTCCGCTCATAGCTTATCCTGCCCATGTAATTTGCAATAGACCAGCAAACCAATGAGAACGCACGACAATGATGACGTTCCATAACAAAAGCGTGAAGGCGCAAAAGCTGCTGCAGATCAGCTTACCCGGAAGTCTCCGTAACTGGCAGATTTAGGGAAAATTACCGTCGTTTGGCAAATAAATAAATTACGGACAGTTACATACGCATTACCAATCATGTAGGCTTTATGATACACCTCAAACAAGGGATTTAATAGTAATTTATAATGTTAATATTAGTTGCCGAGTCCACGAATGGCTTGGGTATGCAGAGCATTTGCAGCTTATATATATAATGTATGAAGAGTTTGGTTCCAAAACGCAATAACTCCATTTTGATTAATTTGAGTAAAAAGGTGTTTTCTTTACCAAGAAAGTGGCACGATAAAAACCACTCTTTTCTGTTTCAAACTTTCACAAACTTTCACAAACTTTCACATAGCATCTTTTGGATATATTTTGATTTTAAAAAGTTTATTATAAAAACGTATTATTTTTTTTCCCAAAATGCAATTAATCCATGACACTTTTTTTTTTTTTCAAAATGCAATTAATCCATCAATATAAAAGTCAAATTGAAAATACACAACAAAGTAAGTTGATTCACATATATGACAGAGTCTAAACTTTGCCAATATTTATCTTATATACAGGCATTTTACTAAAAATACATTCAGCCGTCGCTCCCAAAATGAATTCAACGGGTCATCTTGTTAATTAGGGGTGTGACGAGACAGGAGGCTCACGAGACGAGACAAGATTTTTACACACTATTTTTAAGAAATCCTCAATGGCGAAATACATGATTAGAAAAAAAATATTCTGCAGGCGTATTTGAAATGTTTTAACTAATCATCTTGTAATGAATGTCATTTCAGTTCTAATTTCTTACTATGAATTATCATATGCAGTAAAAGGCAACAATACTCAAGCACTGTAAAAGGTTTTGCCACCAACTCAACTGACTGGCTTCTCTTCTGTATGATTTCAGTCTCTTCAGACCTTACTGTACATGATTTATGAGCTTCTACAACTTTTGACCTCCTAACTGAACTCCTTTCCACAAACTGATCATAGAAATAAAAACAGTATAAATAAAAATGTTAACACTTTACAATGTCTCATTAACATTAATGCATTAACCAACATCAACTAACAATGAGCAATATATTTGCTACAGTATTTCTTTATGTTAGTTGATGAAAATAGTTATTCATTGTTAGTTCATGATAGTTCACAGTGCATTAACTAATGTTAACAAATGAAACCTTACTGTTTGTGCTTAATAAGATTAAAAGAAAACTGTTATTCATTTTTTATGGTTACACTTTACATTAAATGCAACCATAATCGCACTCTCTCAATATTCAAAGTGCAAATAAGACCAAATTTTTCTTTGATACAGAGCTGAGAGATGGTTACAACTACACTGCCCAGCCTAAAATAGCTTTCATATTGAGAGATATCTGTATTCATCAGGGAGCCGCTTTCAAAATGCGGGGTATTAAGATCGCATTTGCGAGACTACTTTTCGCCTTGAGAAATCTCGTCAGAGTTTAGTCTCGCGAGATCTCGTGACACAAGATCTCGTCACACCCCTATTGTTAATGTTATGAATTATTTGTCATTACTGATTAAAGTGTATCTGGCGCCACCACATGGTGAAATAAACACATTTGCAGAGTATATTGGTATTAAAAACGTCTTTAAAAAAGCCTTCAATGTTTACAGTGGGTGGAATGGTGCGCTGTGATTGGTTGAGCGAATATATCGCATTCTGCAGAAAAAGGAGACTGACGTTTGTTGCGTTTTGGAAAGAAAGGGAGAAAACATGACAGAGTAACACAACGGATATCGCATTTTGCACAAAATTAATAAATGACTTTTCAATACCGACCAGATACAATACTGATTTTGGCTGAAACTCAATTTTTTGAAAATGGCGCTTATCGCATTTTGGAACCAAACTCTTCATATATATATTACATATGATATATATATATATATATATATATATATATATATATATATATATATATATATCTCATATGTAACCCACTTTAATTTTACAAATACTTTTATTGTGTCATGGATTGTAATTTTAAGAGTTTTTTTTTTTCAAGCGAGAATGTAGTTGTTTAGACCTTTTGAAGAACAACTGAACTAAATGCTAATTTAATTATTGTTAAATTCATACCAGCATCCATAAAAACCTTCTAAACAGAAATATAAAAGTAATTTTGTCTGAATCTAATCGTGAGGTGAGCAATAGTCAGGTCACTGTTCCCTTCTTATACCCATAATTCTTCTGTCCTTCTCGCTCTGTCACGCAGTGAGGTCTCTATCAATGAATGTCCATCTCATCTTCCCCACCTCTTAGCCTCTGACCTGTGACTGAAAGCACATCACCAGTGATGACAGAGCGGTTTGTCACGGTGACCCATGACCCCCGAGACAGTCTCATGCATCATCAGCCACTGAAAATGTCCCATTTCAGAGCAGCCAATCAGACAGCAGAACAGTGCTGGGATCTGAGGTGGAGAGAGGCGTAAATCCAACAAGACGTTTCATTTAGAGCTTGTTGTTTAAGTCTCACCCTGGCTCTGATCCCAAACTGAGGACTGAGGAAATACTACCACACAGCTCCCAAACGGGAGAACAACAGAACCACTCGAAATGATGAAAGACGAAGAGCTCATAACAAGCGAATGTGAGCCGGTTCATCTTCACAATCAAATGTGACACGTCAAATATTGATCTGGAAAACATTTTGAAATATAAACAAATATAAAAGCCTGACGCATGCATACACACGTTCACTGATAGACAGCATTGGGTTGTAACTAACTATATTTGTCAGCAGTTGTGACAATATCGCAGCTCGTTTCATAACTACGGGCCACTTGTTCCAGCGATTAGAGGTGTAGCATCACAAAACGCCACACGGCTGATTTTGTAAGATTGGGTGTCATTCATGAACACATTTCTGTGTAAATCATTTGTAAACCCATTATGTAAATCATTACAGTGAAATGCATGCAACAATTTACAAAATAATGGTTTTATGAATGATTCATTCTGCTCATGTTTGATGAATGAGACTTTTGTTTTGCACACATAAAAATGTCTTTCTCTTTCTCTCAAATGAAGCATTATGAAGTCTGAATCACTTCATTTGGGTGGTTTATTCAAATGAACAGCTTCAAAACAACAATTCACTGATTCAGCTGATTCCCTGTGCTGCATTTTAGGAGTTCCTTTTTGTAAAAAATGCAGAAAATTATATAAATTACCATTTATTTTAATTTATTTAAGCATTTATTTTAAATGTTGCTGTTCATCAATAGGTTTTTGATTCATTTTAGTTTATCATTTTTTAATTATATTTTACATTTTCAGTTTTCATTTTAATTTTAGTTTTTTTAATAGTTTAGTTTAATAGTTTTTAATAGTTTAATTTTTTTTTTTGTCATTTTTACATTTTTTATATTTTAAAATAGTTTTTTAATTTCAGTTTAATTATTATTTCAACTTAATCTTCTTTCAGTTAGTGGCAAAGGCAACATTTTATAGTTTTGATTTAGTTTTTCATCTAATACTTATATTTTGTTAATAATTCATATTTTGAATTAGCTTATATTTTCAGTTTGATTTTAATTTTAGTTTCATTTTTAGTAATTTGTTTTTGTTACATGTTTATTAGCATTATCTTATTACATTTTTATTATTCTCTCTCTCAAATGAAGCATTAGGAAGTCTGATTCATTATAGTGAATCAGTTCATTCGGGTGGTTTATTCATATGAACATTTTCAAAACATAAAGAGGTTCAAAACAACGATTCACTGATTCATTTGAATCCCTGTTTATAATTTTATGTTTTTGTTACATTTTTATATCTTTTTATTGCCATATATATAATATTATTTGTAGCCGCGCGATTGTCCAATTTTAAAGATCTTAGTTTTTGACACGGTTCTTGAATAGATAAAATGTCCATACCTTAGAAAATTTAAGTTGGATATTCCAATCCGTTTATTGTCGCTTTGCTCAATTCAAACAGCAACAAACAATAAAGAAAAAAAGAAAACAAAAACTCAAGTCCCTTACGATGATGGTCAAAAAGTGACTATAGACAGCATAAATACATTGTGCGCCCTCTAGTGGCGTGAAAGAAAAAACTATATAAACTGAAACGAATGGTTCCTACATTATTATTGTAGTTCCTATTTGAAACTCAAAATTTCAGTTAATTTGTCTGAATGACTCTTTTGTAAAATGTCTTCCTGTGGTGTTTTCTGGTGTTTCTCTGTGCAGGATGATTCCCTCGGCGAGTAAGACGTTTAAGATAAACGATCTGGCGGCGGGTCGAGAGTACGAGCTGTGCGTGTTGGCCGTGTACGACGACGGCATCACGTCTCTGACGGCCACGCGAGTGGTGGGCTGCGTTCAGTTCCACACGGTGGTGGAGGCGGGTCAGTGCCGCTTCATCCCCAGTCAGTTCCTAGGCGGGACCATGATCATCATCATCGGCGGGATCATCGTGGCGTCCGTCCTCGTCTTCATCATCATCCTCATGATCCGATACAAGGCTTACAGCGGGGCCGACGCGGCAAAGACAAAAGCACAAGGAGACTCTTCTGTGCATGTGCATTCACAGACGAACGGAAGCAGACCGGGTCGTTCTGGCTCGAAGCAGCTGGCACAGCAAAGCGAGGAGCGTCCCGAGTCGCCCGCCGGGAAGGACTGCAAGGCACTGGTGCTCCTGAAGATGGACGAGATTCAGGAGGAGCTGAAGGTCGAGCTGCCGCCGCTCTGCTCTGAGAAAGCACCGCCGTCCCGGCGGGCCAGTCTGTGCGGGCCGCCCTCCGACGACACGCAGACGGACAGCAGCCTCACGGGCTCCACCATGTCCCTGTGCCTGATCGGGCCCGGCGCCGGCCCGACCGAATCCCCGCGGAAGGGGCCGCTGGCGAACATGGGACTCCTGCCCAGCGAACTGGCCCGGACTCGGCACCGCTTCTCCTTCGACGGAGACTATGCTCTATTCCAGAGCCACAGTTACCCGCGACGGGCTCGAACCCGCCGACACAAATCCACCACCCAGCTGAACACGGACGTGTCGCCGCCCTGCAGTCGGAGGGTGACGTTCAGCAGCACAGAGTGGATGTTGGAGAGTACGGTGTGACCGAGTGAACTACACGCATGTGCAGACATTAACGGCACGTCTACACACACGTTTGGACATGTCTACTTATTAACTTTGTTGCAGTAACACACAGTCTGAAACTCGACACGGGAGCTCTGCTCCGAAACCTAGTGAGCCTGAAAGAAATTTAGGGGAAGCGTTAAATTGATCAAAAGTGACAGTAAAGACATTTATAATGTTGCAAAAGATCCCTCTTTCTTTGAACATGCTGTTCATCAAAGAATCCTGAAAAATAAAATATATCACAGTTTCCAAAAAAAATCATTGATAACAATCATAAATGTTTCTTGAGCAGCAAATCAGCATATTATAATGATTTCTGAAGGATCATGTGACACTGAAGACTGAAAATTCAGCTTTGATCACAGGAATAAATTACATTTTACTATATATTCACAAAGAAAACAGCTGTTTTACATTATAATAATATTTCACAATTTTTACTGTATTTTTGATCAAATAAATGCAGCCGTGGTGAGCAGAAGAGACTCTTTTATAAGCATAAAAAATCGTACAGACCCCAAACTTTTATTTATATTTATTATTTCAGTGGTTCTCAAGTGGTTTTACATTAAAAGTGGTGACACAAGATTTTATTTTATTTTTTATGCTCATGTACCAATCATACAAAATTGTGATTTTTAATTCTTTCATGTTCCTGGCACCAATAATTCACTACTTATATATTTCATGTCTGGGTTGTATTTTCTTCTCCGTTATGCAGTATTGTTCAGATATGTCAAAATGCAGTTATTAGTTGTGCTTGCAAAGTAAAGCGCGCTATTACTGTCTTGCATTCTTATTATTATGATTGAGGAGAGGTGTGCTATGACTTATATAAGCGATTGGGCGTACGATGTTTGCACAGCGTCATATCTCCACGTCAGAAAGTTGTAGAGACTTGAGGGTGGGCTCATTTGACTCAGTCGGGAAAGCAGCCAACAAATCGTGACATTTAAACTGCATAGCCAGCAGTTGCAGCACCCTAGCAACCACCTCATAGACTTCCACTAAAAAAAGGTGCGAGGGATATCTCTGGATCAGAACATCGTAGAGACAAGTGGGCGGCCTCTTTTGACTCAGACTGGCAAGTAGTCTTTAGTCTGTCTTAAAGGGTTAGTTTACCCAAAAATGAAATTTCTGTCATTAAGTACTCACCCTCATGTCGTTCGACACCCGTGAGATCTTCGTTCATCTTCGGAACACAAATTAAGATATTTTTGATGAAATTCAAGAGGATTTTTTTTTTATCCCCAATAGAAAGCAAAGAAATTACCACATTCAAGGTCCAGAAAGCAAATAAAGACATGGTTAAAATAGTCAACGTGACTGCAGTGGTTCAACCTTAACATTATGAAGTGACGAGAATATTTTTTGTGCGCAAAAACAAAACAAAAATAATGATTTTATTCAACGATTTATTCTCTACCCTGTAAGACTCCTCCACAGCTGACGCAGTGAAGGCAGTATTGGCCGGCTCCTGTGTCAGCATCACACGCATACGTCGTGGTGCTCACGTGTACAGTGTAATCATGTTAGCATTGCCTAGCTACATGTTAAAACATGCTAAAAACATGCTAGCAACATCCAGTGATGCTAGCATCATGCTAATGACATGTTAGCCTTGATAACATAATGTTAAACTTATTAGTATCTTGTTAAAAACGGTAAGAGACATTAGTAACATGTTAAAACATGTTAGCTTTGCCTAGCTACCTGCTAAGAACATGGTAAAACATGCTAACACATGCTTGCGACACCTAGTCAAGCATTTAAAAATGCTAATGACATGTTAACGGTGTTACCACAATGTTAAACTTATTAGCATATTGTTAAAAAAGATTTAAAAAACATGTAAATCGTGTTAGCATAATGCTAATTGTGTTAGCATTGACTAACTACATGCTAAAACATGTTAATGCATGTTATCAACATCTAATGAAGCGTTAAAACATGCTAGCATCATGGTAATGACATGTTAACTGTGTTAACATAATGTTAAACTTATCAGCATCTTGCTGAAAAGGTTAGAAACATGTAAATTGTGTTAGCATCATGCTTACAACATGCTAATTACGTGAACGTGATGCTAGCAACATGCTAAATATGTTAGCATATTGCTAAAAACAAATGAATCATGCTAATCATGTTAGCATCATGATAAAACAAGACCCATATCCCTCTCAAAATATCGTAGAGACATGGGGGTGAGCTTTTTTGACTTGAGGCATTGTGTAGTTGTGCAGTTCATCAGAAAATGTACACGTCTAGTAGTTATTAGAGATTTAATTAATTTTTGCATTAGCTATTATTTTTTATATTTTCATTTTTTTTTCATTAAAAAAATTAAAATCACATTAAATTTATCTGTTTTGCTTTTGTCATTTTTATCAGCTTTTAAAAAATATATCTGAACATTTTTAACAGCGTTTTATTTGAACTGTAGTTTTATTTATCAGTAAATTATGTTTGAACTTATTTTAAGCAACTTTTTTTTTTAAGTTTTCCATCCAATATTTATATTTTATATTATTTCAGCTTTTTTTTTAATCAACAAAAAAGTTTGAGAACCACTGTGTTGTTAACTTGCAACATACTAATGTCGAAATTAGTTTGCGATCTGTTTGATGAGTCTGTGATCAGTGTTATACGTGTGCCACGAATTAGAGTGTTGTGGTTTAGAAGACAGCTCCCTATGTAGACGGCTCACTAGGGTTTGGAACGGAGCTCGTGTCCAGTGTCATATTTGAGAGCACAGTCTGACCTTGTCCTGCCTCCTCCTGCGGTCCTAAAGAGAGTCGGTTACCATGCCCTTTTCTGTAACGCAGCGGTGCCTTATCTAACAGACCGACCATCGGAGGATGCTGCTAGCTGTGTCACAAACACACGTCCCGTCCTGCTAGGGAAATGTTGCAATCTGTCTCTTTTGTTAGTCTTTTTGTTTACTATGTGATGCCAAGAATGGAGAAGGAGGAAGTGACTGAATTTGTCCAAAAAAAAAAAAAAGCGGTGATGATACACTCGTGAACATCCAGGTGAGCGCTGTGTGTGAATGTGTATGTCCAATACTTTTCAAAGACTTTTGCACAGAAGACACGAGATATATACGGATACGTATCGCACCAGTCTATACAACAATAACAAATAAAAAAAATAGATCTATACAAATAACGTTTGCTCTTTCAGGAAGAACGGACCGGATTTTCTATGAGGACGATTCACAGCAGGATGGACTGTTTCTAAACCGGTCTTGTGCTGATGTGACTGTATCCTAAAAATCAGTTTTGTATCTGGCTGGTCTAGATAAAAAATAATAACAATTACAAAAAAAAGGAAACTAAGAAAAAGACATGACCAATAACGACAAATACATATATAAGTATATTAAAATCTCTCGGTGTATGTGTTCTAAATATGTAAGTCATAAGTGACATGGCTTTTTACGAAACATTTGGCGTGTTGGCGTACGGTTTTTACATTAAAAACCACTGTCATCACGGATCCCCACGTTTAGCATATTAAAGTTTGGAGCATTTATGCCTCACGAAAGGGGATTAAATTTTTTGTGTGGGTTGACTGTACGAGGTGTTTGTGTCTTTTGTTCTTGCCGTTTTCAGTCATTGCACATTTTCTTCACACGTTTCTCGCATGCTGAATGTGTTTGTAATGATGGGATGCAGCAAGCAACGAAGCAACCAAAAATACCACGTCTAATTATGGTATTGTGATCATTTCTGTTAAAGGATTAGTCCACTTTTAAATAAAATTTTCCTCACCCCATGTCATCCAAGATGTTCATGTCTTTCTTTCTTCAGTCGAAAAGAAATGAAGGTTTTTGATGAAAACATTCCAGGATTTTTCTCCATATAGTGGACTTCAATGGACTCCAAAAGGTTGAAGGTCAAAATTACAGTTTCAGTGCAGCTTCAAAGAGCTTTAAACGATACCAGACGAGGAATAAGAGTCTTATCTAGAGAAATCGAAAAAAAATACAACTGTATATGCTTTATAAACACAAAATATCCCCTTGCACGTGCTTCCGCTTTCCGCATTCTTCAAAAAGCTTACGCTGTATGTCCTACACCTTCCCTATTCTACTTACGGAAAAAAGCGAAACTGGCGCCGCGTTCATTCCGTAAGTTGAATAGGGAAGGTGTAGGACATACAGCGTAAGCTTTTTGAAGAATGCGGAAAGCGGAAGCACGTGCAAGGGGATATTTTGTGTTTATAAAGCATATACAGTTGTATTTTTTTCGATTTCTCTAGATAAGACTCTTATTCCTCGTCTGGTATCGTTTAAAGCTCTTTGAAGCTGCACTGAAACTGTAATTTTGACCTTCAACCGTTTGGGCTCCATTGAAGTCCACTATAAGGAGAATAATCCTGGAATGTTTTCATCAAAAACCTTCATTTCTTTTCGACTGACGAAAGAAAGATATGAACATCTTGGATGACATGGGGGTGAGTAAATTATCAGGTACATTTTATTTAAAAGTGAACTAATCCTTTAATGCTTCGGTAAACCAATCCAGCCCTGATCTTACACTATCATTTCTGCCAGTGTTATTTTATTAGGGGCCAAGCATTGAATGTGCAAAAGTTATGAAATTTGGCACACTGATAGAGGACAGTCCCAACATTAACTTCAGCAAATTTGGTGTCTCTAGATCAAACTCTTTAGCGCCACCACTTGTCCAGATTTTCAGTCATGTTTACGCTAATAACTTTTGAACCATACACGTTAGAAACAAAATTCTTTTCAACTTTTCAAATTTTCCCCTTGCCAAATTTTCCCACCAAAAAAACAAAAAAAAAACAAACCTTTTTTAACTTCTAGATGGTTGCTCCAATTTTTCAAATCAGATCATCTTCAGACTATACTGGCAAAAAGTTATCAAAAGCATTTTGATAAACCCAACCATTCTTGAGTAACACACGAACAAATTTGAAGAAGAGCATGACAAATTATCTCCGCAATACTATATCGTATTCTAAACAAACTTGTCATCACAAGCATGACCTGAGCCTACATGCTGCGTTTCGGCATAGTGCCACCTACTGGTCCGGAAATAGCAAAAATGGCTATTTGTGCTTGTAACGTCTGAGCGGTTTGGCCAAAATTGGTCTTGTTAGATACAGGACAGCATGCCAAGTTAAATGATAACCAATTTTACCATATCGGCCATTTTGGGCGTCTGCCAATTTGCATTTTGTAGTAAAATGCTGTATTTTTTTTTAACAAAGTTTTGATGTGGTTGACTTATTTTCATTGGGGTCATCTCCTTGGATTCCTGAATCCTTGCCAACTCCAACGATACCAAACATGCTAGGTTTCGCCTTATGGTTTGTACAACGTTGGTGTTAAAACAACGTTTGCGAATACCTTTGAAACCAATAGTTTGATTGAGATGAAACCACCATTGGAAATTTGCTACACAGTAAAGCCCAAATGCCAAAATTTTGATAGTAAGTGGCAAAAAATGCAATCAAAGTTGTGAATGGGTCATTTTTCATGTATTCATACATGTCTACAACTCCTAAATGAGATATTTTCACCAAATTAGACATTTACTTATGGGCACATTGAAGACACATAAAAAAGTGGTGGGATTGCGCCTGTTGGTGGCGCTATAACTGAACAAAATATTAAATTGCCACTAACTACAGTAAAGCATATGAAATAAAATATTACATTTTACTGATTACTTTACTTCTTGCTTTCTTGCTTTGTGCTTGGCCCCTTAATGGCCGCTTGCAGCTATATTTATTATTATTATTCAGTATAAGTGGCCATTCACATCGCATCTTTTGTTTTGTTATTTTAAATGTAAACAATAGAGCATCAGTTTTTTTCAGACGCTTCTACACCGAAAAAAATCCCAACTTTTCAGAATGCCGCAAGTGCACCGCAGGTCATGTGACAAGAACCAACCAATCAGTTTCACCCTTTCCATAACAACAAGCCAAGATGGAGCTGATCTTATCTGTACAGGGATACCAAAAGCTGTACAATTTGTCAAATAAATCCAGTAGTAGAGCTACTGAAATCGATTTTCGGTGCTGGAAATCTATTTATCCTTTGTTGAAACTTCCTCGTCATCATGGAGAGCACAGCTAGTCTTGTTTTCTGGAAAATGCATCAAAATAAACTGATTTTATGCTTACAACAAGAAAAAATATCTGTCAACGGTATCTGTCAATGGGGTAAGAAAAAAAAATATTTTTCCTTTTTTAAGCATCCCTTTTTTTCTTTTTTTTTTTCAGAAATCTTAATATCTAAAGTCATTTTGCTTCTCCAGTAAACATATCTGTAGATATTTGTACTGGAAAACAAGACAAAAATACTGAGGAAGAACTTTTTTTGCAGTGCATTTGAGAGCATTGTGATGGCTAACATGATATTTAGAACATTATCTGCTGGGAAAATAGCTTATACAAAGAAAATTTAAAACAATGCAATGAAACCTAGTGCAAATGAACAAGTTTGCTCAAGTGTGTGTATATACATGTATGTTTGTATGTGTGTGTGTGTGTGTGTATCTTTTTTTCCACAGCTCAGATATGTTTTGACTTAATTCTGTGTTCTGCATCCCTGAACGTTTGAAGATTACGGAATCTTCATGGAATCTTCTGAAACAAGGTTAGAATGTTACCAGAGCATCATTTCTGTTACATTCTGTTTTATATTTCCCCATTGTGCGTCCAGAACTGAACTGAGATGTTTTCTAGGAATCCAGTTGCTAATTGTAGTTTCATTCCCTACAGCAACAGACCGAATTAGAGTTTCCTCTATTAGAGTTTCCTCCAGCAGACAGTGATGGATCAGTGGGCGCAGATCTACGAGCAAAAGACCCCAACATGCAGTGTGAGACATGAACGCAATTTGCAAATCCATTAACATGTTAATGATTCTTTTGACAGTTACGTCCCTAATTATCCTTTTATTGCACTAAAAAGGCAACTTGAAATTGAACCATTTGTTTATTGAAGAGATTCATTTATCATGCTGAGAGTATTCAATGAGCTCTTCAAATGTGTTCAAATCTGCATCGGCTTTTAATAGTTCAGATGCAGCGAGAACAATTCCATTAGTTGACAGAAACACTTCATTTTTAAAGTGTTTTTACAAATTATGAATAATTATGATAAGTTATGAACAATGCAAAATGATTGCCACTATTAGAGTAAGAAATATGATAGCAGCTATTTACATTTTCTGTAAAAAAAAAGGTAGATGCTATAAGTGTAAATAGATACAGATAGCTTCTTGCAAACAGTTATAGATGCAGTGTGAATAGAAGCAATATCTTTTTTTTTTAATCATGCAATTAAACATGCCCTCTGACCAGTGTTATTTTAGTTTTTATTTTAGTCGTATTTTAGTTTTTTTACATATATATTTTGAATTAGCTTTTGTTTTTACATTCTTAGTTTTAATGTTGGAGCAGGAGTTCATTTTGATTAATTTCGAGTTCTGTGTGTGTGGGAAAGTGTTGCTGTGTATTTTTATGAGTGTATGTGTAAATGCGCTCTATAAATACATCATTCTTTGGGTTTCATTGAAGCCCAGTGAGATGAAGTGAAGGGTGTGATTATCTGCTGTGTGTTAAATCTGTTGTCCGGTGGTGCAATATGACTAACACTTCCTGACACTTTATGCCTCGCAGCAGTAAAGGTCAAGTGGGAGGTGTTTTACCGTATTTCAGCATCTCATCCCCACCCCTGAATCCTGTATGTGAATCCTGTAAACTTATATGTGCGCTGGAAGCTGGAGAATGAAATGAGTCGTGGCATTTCGCAAAATATAATTATCTAATAATAACAGCACACAGAAGTCTGGAACTGGAGATCTGAAGCATCATATGTGAAAAAAAAGGGAAAAAATTGCCTTTAGACAGAATGAGACAGAATCTAACCGGACTGAAAAATAAGCGTAACTTGTCCAGGTCATATTTCAGAAAAAGAAGGCAAGAATATTAAATATTCTGTTTGAATCTGGAATATAAATAGTGAGTTGCAGCATTGTGAATGCCGCTTGATAATTTCAGACAACTGTGTGTGTGTGTGTGTGTGTGTGTGTGTGTGTGTGTGTGTGTGTGTGTGTGTGTGTGTGTGTGTGTGTGTGTGTGTGTGTGTGTGTGTTAGCAGCACAATCATCAGAGAGCTGGAGTGAATGTAAATTTTCCCTACATGCTTGTAGCTCTTTCTTTTCAAGTCTTTGTAAGTCGTTGTTTTAATTCCATTTGTCTTTTGACAGCATAATC
The DNA here is from genome assembly GCA_036281575.1 of Ancherythroculter nigrocauda. Taxonomy (NCBI): domain Eukaryota; kingdom Metazoa; phylum Chordata; class Actinopteri; order Cypriniformes; family Xenocyprididae; genus Ancherythroculter; species Ancherythroculter nigrocauda. Next base: position 1,057,619 of record VTFQ01000643.1, read on the forward strand.
TGACAGCACAGTGTCAACAGACATGCATTTATTTCCTAACAAAACACTAACTAACTCATTTCAGATGGGAGGATGTTGCTGTTCTGTTTGCTAAAATAACATTTAATAGTCAAGTTGTGGAACAAAAGCTCTCTGTGTGTTGAAGAGTCACTGCAGCCTGACTCTGATTATTCTGTTGTTTTCATCAAGAAGACTTCTACTCTACATACTTAGTTGACTGTAGCTATTTTCCATCAACATATTTTTATGCACATTAAAAAAGAACACTGGATGTAAAAGCCACGATGCACATAAAATCTTAAATGTGCATAATGTATGTGCTCAATTGAGACTTGCGCAACTATAATGGAAAGACATTTATGGAACAGATTTCTCAATGTGCAACAAAAAAATCATGTGACTTTGCCTCAAAAGATCATGTGATTGATCTTCGCAAATGTCTTATATGACTTTATAGCTATACAATTCTATTACTGTAATTCATCTTAATGGCAGACAGGAAGTATATGACATAAATATTGCCGACTTTACTTGTGGACACTCGCTTAAAGAATCTTTATTTATGTATTTATTTATATTGGCACTCATTAAGAGGCCCCTAAAAGACACTGGTGAAACTTTAAATTTATAACTATAAATAACTATACATTAAAGGTGCCCTAGAATTGAAAATTGAATTTATCTTGGCATAGTTGAATAACAATAGTTCAGTACATGGAAATGACATACAGTGAGTCTCAAACCCCATTGTTTCCTCTTTCTTATGTAAATCTCATTTGTTTAAAAGACCTCCGAAGAACAGGTGAATCTCAACATAACACTGACTGTGACGTAACAGTCGGGATCATTAATATGTTGTTGATATGAGCCACACCCTGTTTCATTAGGAAATGCAACTTTTCTATGCTACTTGTACCTCTTCAGCTTATAAAGAATAATGATGACAACACAACTGAGAATTAAGAAAAAAACATTTATTGAAATAGGTGATTTATAAGTAATGATAATGACAACACAACTTTGACTTGAAGATAAACAGAAGTAAGCTGTTTATGAGATACAGCTATCATAAAGAGATACCTTGGAGGAAGAAACATGTTCAATGACATGTTTGTGTGTAAACAAGTGAAAAGAAGTTAGCTGTTTATGAAGAACAGCTGTTATGAGAGATATATAGATAACTTGTTTATGGGTAAACAGTGAAACAATTGGAAGCGATAACTTTTGTATAAAAACAAACTGTTGATAAATTGGAAATTGATGTGTAAAGAGAAAGATTATGAGAGATAACTTTTGTATAAAAACAAACAGTTTTTGAATTGGAAATTGATGTGTAAAGAGAAAGATTGTGAGCGATAACTTTTGTATAAAAACAAACTGTTGATAGATTGGAAAGTAATGTGTGGAAAAAGAAAAAGAAACCCCAACAACAGATGTTTGTATTAAAGAATGACAGACAAGTGGTATTGTAACACCTTTATTAAAGCATATATTAATTGCTTATTAAAGAATGACAGACAACTGAAATTGTAATGCCTTTATTAAAGCATATATTAATTACATATTAAAGAATGACAGACAACTGGTATTGTAACGCCTTTATTAAAGCATATATTAATTGCATATTAAAGAATGACAGACAACTGGTATTGTAACACCTTTATTAAATCATGTATTAATCACTTATTAAAGAATAAAAAACAACTGGTAATGCATTTGTTAGTAACATGTTAGTAGATTAAGGAACTAATCTGTATTAGAAAGAAAGGCAGTCTTACTGTTGAAGGATGTCTTGATCAGAAGCACAGGACGCAGCAGAGGAGAAGAGTCCAGAACAAAGAGACGAGGCCTCTATATATAGATATATGAGGGGAATTCCCAAGAAGATGACATCAAGTGGTCAGATAGTCTATAAAAGGCTGGACCATGAAGAGAGCAGGAGGGGCTGCTTCACACCTGAGGCTGTACCTCCGACACCAGAACCAGCTGATGATGCCTCCATCGCTGATATTGCCTTGACTGAAGAACTTTTTAATACTTATACTTTATTTAATTACTTGTATAGAATGTTAGTAAAATATATGTAATGCTAGTAGTATTAATGTAATAAATAAATGAACTTATAACTTTATAACTAAACTCGGCCTCATGTGGCATTAATTTAAGTTGTTGAGCCTGAACAGACCACGGAGAAGTCTTCTGTCTGATTGTAAGTATTTTTAAAATGCTTATAATTTAAGTCAGATTTGACTTTCTTACCTAACCTGAGAATAATAAAAATAAGGTAAAGGTGCTTAGAGACGCATCGCAAAACAATGTACACCCCCAATATTTGCATATGCCAGCCCATGTTCAAGGCATTAGACAAGCCAGTATTAACATCTGGATCTGTGCACAGCTGAATCATCAGACTAGGTAAGCAAGCAAGAACAATAGCGAAAAATGGCAGATGGAGCAATAATAACTGACATGATCCATGATAACATGATATTTTTAGTGATATTTGTAAATTGTCTTTCTAAATGTTTCGTTAGCATGTTGCTAATGTACTGTGAAATGTGGTTAAAGTTACCATCGTTTCTTACTGTATTCACGGAGACAAGAGCCGTCGTTATTTTCATTTTTAAACACTTGCAGTCTGTATAATTCATAAACACAACTTCATTCTTTATAAATCTCTCCAACAGTGTGTAATGTTAGCTTTAGCCACGGAGCATAGCCTCAAACTCATTCAGAATCAAATGTAAACATCCAAATAAATACTTTACTCACATGATCTGATATGCTGCATGACGAAGACTTTGTAAAGATACATTTTGAGGCTTATATTAGCTGTGTGAACTTTGTTTATGCAATGTATTATAGAGATGCGAGCTTGTGGGCGGGGAGCGCGAGCGTTTAAAGGGGAAGCACGCTGAATCGGCGCATTTATAATGATGCCCCAAAATAGGCAGTTAAAAAAATGAATAATAAAAAAAAATCTATCTTGTGAAAAAGTGTTCTAGGGCACCTTTAAAATGATACATTTACTAAATGTGTACAGTACAGACCTGTATATATCTTATTTTATTATATTCTTTATTTATATATTATTAAATTGTTTATTTATTTGATGTGTATTTATTTATTTTAGATTAATTATGTCTTTTATTATATAAGTATGATATATACATTCAAGTAATATATATATATATGTAAAATATTCTTATTTATTGATTTATTTTACATATATATATATTGGTGTGTATAAATAGTATAAATAAAATATATACATTTACATAATACAATATAAAAATATATAATTCTTATTTGTAGTATTAGTAGTATTAATATATACATTTAAATAATATAAAATTAATAATATGTAAAATAGGCTTGTTTATTTTAGATTCAATTATGTATATATAAAATAATAATAGATAATAATTAATTTATCAGTAGTAGTATCATAATATGTAAAATTAACTTTTTAAAATTTACTTCTGATTGTCACATTTACTGAATAATTCCCTTGATGCACAACAAAGAAAAAAAAAACTTAGCCTCAAAAGATCATGTGACAGACCTTATGAACACATGGGTTGGAAACTGCTTTATTTACAGACGTTTTCATCAATATTCCAATTTTCAAATAAGTTAAATACACAGCTTTGGATGAATACCGTATATAAATGTTTGTGTGTAGATATATGTTAATGAGCTCAAGGTTATGATGTCAGGATTTCTGAAAGGGTTGCTTTTGCAGTTTAGTTTCATCAAACATTCTGCATGAATCCCATCAAACTGTTCAGCCCTAGAAAAGCAAGAAACACCGTTTCTTCTCACATGAGCCTTTGAGGCGGAACTGTTGTTTCACATCCTGCTGTTTCAGACTTGTTAGTTGACAAGTTATTCTAAACCTTTTAATTTCCTGAAATCATCAGTAGTCACCTGCGGCTCAGACTGTTCCCTTTCCCAGCATGCACTGCTCTTGAACCCTCATTATAACAGGATAACGATTTCCTCTGCATTCCACCCTGTGGGGCAGACGACCAATCAGCTTCAGAATAAACGCCCACATGACACGCAAGGAAGAGTGTCAGGTGCCCCGAGCAACATCCTGCCTTGTTTTATCTTGACGTCCCGCTATAGGTGAACATGTCAACTAAAGCCTTGAGGAACACAGGTCATGTTTGTGTCAGACACACAGTCACTGTCTGATGCGTAATGAACACGAAAAGGGCAAGAGGTCTCAAAACTCACAAGCTGTAATCTGATTAACAGGCTTTATGCAACTTCTAGACGTCAATTAAAGATTGCTTTCAATGAAGAATTAGTCACTGCAAAAAACTACAAAGTGCTTAACTTTAGAAATTGATCTCAGGTGAAAGAAGCAACTCTTAACAATAGCACTAATCTGTCTGCTTATTAAAGTTTAAAGATGAGTCCATAATTACCCAAGGCTCCTTGCATGGTCTTCTGAATTTAAGGACAAAGGATCTAACTGGGTAGATAGAGATGACGAGGAAGGGCCTATAGTCAGAGCCTCTGTTTTGCTCTCATTTAATTAAAAGACATTATTAGATAGCCAAAGCGTAATGTCATTATAGCACTCACAAACATTATCTAAAGGATATTTGTTATGTAAACTTATTGGAAGATACTGTACTTCGCAAAGGAAGCATATTTAGGGAAAACAACATTGGTCCCAGAATCGAGCCCTGGGGGACACCGCATACTAACTTTACTTTATTGTCCTCAAAAGGCAATTGTTATGTAGACAAAAATGTTATGCAGTTTACACACATGTACAGCAACACACACAATAACACACATTTTATAATAATTCATTTAAAAACGTGATAGTAACAGGTATAAAGGAATTCTTGTATCTATTTGGGGGGCTGATTTGGAGGAAAATAAATCAGCAAATATCCTATCCAATAGGAGGCAAACCACTGGAGAGCTATCCAGTTAAAGGATTAGTTCACTTTCAAATGAAAATTAGCCCAAGCTTTACTCACCCTCAAGCCATCCTAGGTATATATGACTTTCTTCTTTCTGATGAACACAATCTGAGTTACAGTTGTAAGAAAAAGTATGTGAACCACTTGCAGAATCTGTTAAAATGTGAAAAATTTTAATAAAATAAGAGAGATCATACAAAATGCATGTTATTTTTTGTTTAGTACTGTCCTGAGTAAGATATTTTACATAAAAGATGTTTACATATAGTCCACAAAAAAAAAAGCTAAATACAGGTGCTGGTCATATAATTAGAATATCATGAAAAAGTTCATTTTTTTTATTGTAAATTATTTTTAAAAATGAAACTTTCATATATTCTAGATTCCCTACATGTAAAGTAAAACATTTCAAAAGTTGTTTTTTTTTTTTATTTTGATGATTAGAGCGTACAGCTCATGAAAGTCCAAAATCCAGCATCTCAAAATATTAGAATATTTCCTAAGATCAATCAAAAAATGGATTTTCAAAGCAGAAAAGTTCAAGTTCTTTAAAGTATGTTCATTTGTGCACTCAATACTTGGTCAGCAGCACATATTACAGCAAATGACTTGCTTCTAGCACAAATTACAGCATCAGTGAAGTGTGGCATGGAGGTGATCAGCCTGTGGCACTGCTGAGGCGCTATTGAGCCTTCAGATCATCTGTATATTGTTGGATCGACTGTTTCTCATCTTTCTCTTGAAAATATCCCATAGATTCAGGGGTCAGGCATGCTGGCTGGCCAATAAAACACAGTAATATCATGGTCAGCAAACCACTTGGAAGTGGTTTTTGCACTGTGGGCAGGTGCTAAAGTCCTGCTGGAAAAGGAAATCAGCATCTCCATAAAGCTTGTCAGCAGATGGAAGCATTAAGTGCTTCAAAATCTCCTGGACGATGCTGCATTGACTTTGCACTTGATAAAACACAATGGACCAACACCAGCAGATGTCACGCCCCCCCAAATCATTACTAACTTCAGAAATCTCCTTAGCCCAGGTAAGATGCTTCTGACGTTGTTTCTGTTTCAGAAGTGGCTTGGTAGTCCTTTTCCTGAAGATGTCTGAGTGTGGTGACTCTTGATGCGCTGACTCCGGCTTCATTTGACTCATTGTGAAGCTCTCCCATGTGTTTGAATCGGCTTTACTTGACAGTATTCTCAAGCTTGTTGTCATCCCTATTGCTTGTGCACCTTTGCCTACCCAATTTCTTCCTTCTAGTCAGCTTTGCATTTAATATGCTTTGATACATCACTCTGTAAACAGCCACCACATTCAGTAATGACCATCTGTGACTTACTCTCTTTGTGAAGGGTGTCAGTGATTGTCTCCTGGACCATTGCCAAGTCAGCAGTCTTCCCCATTAGTGTGGTTTCAAAGAACAAGAGATACCCGGAATTTATACTGTAGGGATGGTCATTTAATGAAACTCAAATGTAAATATTCTAATATTTTGAGATACTGGATTTTGGACTTTCATTAGCTGTACGCTCTAATCAACAAATTAAAAAAAAAAAAAAAAAATTTAAAAAAACTTTTGAAATGTAGGGAATCTAGTATAAATGAAAGTTTCATTTTTTTAAAAATAATTTACAATAAAAAAAAAAGAACTTTTTCATGATATTCTAATTATATGACCAGCACCTGTATATTAAAATGACCCCATTCATAAGTATGTGAACCTTTGATTCTCAATACTGTGTGTGTTACCTGATGATCTTCGACTGTTTTTATGTTTTGTGATGGTTGTTCATGAGTCTCTTGTTTGTTCTGAGCAGTTAAACTGAGCTCTGTTCTTCAGAAAAATCCTCCAGCTCCTGCAGATTCTTCAGTTTTCAAGCATCTTTTGCATATTTGAACCCTTTCCAGCAGTGACTGAATGATTTTGAGATCCGTCTTTTCACACTGAGGACAACTGAGGGACTCAAACTCAACTATTAAAAAAGGTTCAAACATTCACTGATGCTCCAGAAGGAAACACAATGCATTAAGAGCAGAGGGGTGAAAACTTTTGGAATTTGAAGATCAAGGTAAATTGTATTTAATTTGTCTTCCGGGAAACATGCAAGTATCTTCTGTTGCTTCCGAAGGGCAGTACTAAATGAAAAGCAATGATATTTCAATAAAATAAGAAAAATTTGGACATCTTCATCCTGTTCAAAAGTTTTCACCCCCGACTCTTAATGCATCGTGTTTCCTTCTGGAGCATCAGTGAATGTTTGAACCTTTTTTAATAGTTGAGTTTGAGTCCCTCAGTCGTCCTCAGTGTGAAAAGATGAATCTCAAAATCATTCAGTCACTGCTGGAAAGGGTTCAAATGTGCAAAAGATGCTTGAAAACTGATGAATCTGCAGGATCTGGAGGATTTTTCTGAAGAACAGAGCTCAGTTTAACTGCTCAGAACAAACAAGAGACTCATGAACAACCATCACAAAACACAAAAACAGTCGTGGATCATCAGGTGACCACACACAGTATTGAGAATCAATGGTTCACAAACTTTTGAATGGGGTTATTTTAATAAATTCAGCTATTTTTTTGTCTTGTGGATTATATGTAAACATCTTTTATGTAAAATATCTTACTCAGGACAGTACTAAACAAAAAAAAACATGCATTTTGTATGATCCCACTTATTTTATTGATTCTGCAAGTGGTTCACATACTTTTTCTTACAACTGTATATTAATAAATATCCTGACACATCCGAGCTTTATAATGGCAGTGAGCAGGGGTCAAGAGTATGAGCTGAAGAAAGTGCTTCCATCCACATCCATCCATCATAAAAACACTCCACACGGCTCTGGGGGGTTAATAAAGGTCTTCTGAAATGAAGCGATGCGTTTGTGTAAAAAAAAAAAAAAAAAAATCCGTATTTAACAAGACCACCTTCCATAGTCAACTTACAGAAGAAAGTGTAAATCTCTCACAGTTCAAAACGCTTACGCTGCGTCCGACGCCTTCCCTATTTAACTTACGGAAGGCGTTCTGGCGGAAGCTAGATATTTTACTTCATAGATTGTTAAATATGGATATTATTTGAACACAAACGCAATGTAGAAAGATGATAAAGAAATAAAAAAAACTGTGGTTGGTCACTTTACGTGTCAGTCAGACGGTTTCTTCCGGTCATGTGGACAGTTCTTGGTCAGAATGAGCTGCAGACTTTATACAGAGAGTCAGATGATGTTTGGATATGCAGGTGTAAATATAAATGCAGTTATTCTGCAGCTTCAGCTGGTAATGATGGGCTTGTTTGCCGACCTCAGCTGAGACGAAAGGTCAAAGTGAGATGTTGATTTACTCTCTTATCATTTTACTCCCAGCAAAACATGTTTACTTTCCTAACCTCTTGTTTTTTGGCAGCTTTCTGTGGGGCTTTAAAAGCAAAGCTAACCTCAGCGTGTGAGTGAAATGACACAATTATGTGTTTTTCTGAGTTAAAAAGGAGGCTACTTTACATAAAACACAACTGACTAGTAATCTCAATGAACACTTTATGGAGAGCAAGTTTAGTGCCGTCAGGGAGCATATCTGTTTATTACTGCGTTTGTGATTTAATTTCACCTTGAGAATGAGAACACGCTCATTAATGCAAACTCACAGATGAGTCGTTGCAGGAGTAGCACTGGTCAGTGTGGACGCATTAACGTCTCTGTGCTTTCTTTAGCAATAACCATCTCAATAACCTTCATCTCCTTTCTAGACATTAACCAGCATGAATCACACTTAATCTGTTTCATCACTATGCAGATTAATAACTTTGTCTCCATTTCACAACAGTATTATTTTTATTGGTTATATGTCATTTAGCAGACATGGGTTTTTATCCATTATGACAGGACACCCACCACAGGGTTCAGTGTCGTGCTCAAGGGCAAAATAGTAACCAGGAATCTCAGTTAAAGGATCAGTTCACTTTCAAATAAAATTTTCCTGATAATTTCCTCACCCCCATGTCATCCAAGATGTTCTTGTCTTTCTTTCTTCAGTCGAAAAGAAATGAAGGTTTTTGATGAAAACATTCCAGGATTTTTCTCCTTATAGTGGACTTCAATGGACTCCAAACGATTGAAGGTCAAAATTACAGTTTCAGTGCAGCTTCAAAGAGCTTTAAACGATACCAGACAAGGAATAAGAGTCTTATCTAGAGAAACGATTGGTCATTTTTTTGAAAAAATGTAAATGTATATGCTTTATGTTCGCCTTCCAAGTGGTTCCGCTAAAACTGCACTTTCATATTCTTCAAAAAGCTTACGCTGTATGTCCTACACCTTCCCTATTCTACTTACGGAAAAAACGGAACTGCCACTGCGTTTGTTCCGTAAGTAGAATAGGGAAGGCATTGTATTTTTATTTCTGGAATGTTTTCATCAAAAACCTTAATTTCTTTTCGACTGAAGAAAGAAAGACATGAACATCTTGGATGACATGAAGGTGAGTAAATTATCAGGAAAATTTAATTTGAGTGAACTAATCCTTTAACTCCAGGCAGAATATCTGGGATGTGCAAAATCTATGGACTTATGCAAGTATTAATATGCATGTTTTCACAATTGACTTATTGGTGGGTTGTTTGAGTGTTAATTTGGCAACGTTAAACCAGCTAGAACAAAATGAAAGAGATGCAGGAAATTCAAGAGAACAACATGTTTGAACATGTGCAGTGTGTTTTTGTTCTGGAAAATTATATTATGACTTTTTGGTGCAAGAAACATTTCTGATTATTATCAATGTTGAAAACAGTTCATACTTTTATGGAAGCAAATCAGCATATTAGAATGATTTGTAATAATATTTCAGAATTTTTACTTTTCTTTTACCATACTGTACAGCATTTAGCCTTGGTGAGCTTCTTCAAAAACATTAAAAAATCTTAATTATTTATTACGTTTGACTGGTATAAGTGCAAATTAAGGAAAGTGATGCACTTTGGAAAGTTTCTCTGATCTGTGTTTGTGCGATTAGAGAAACTCTTGATCTGAAAGACTTTTAATCAACTCGTCGGATGATGAACACAAACTCCAGGGCTGAAGTTCAGATCAAAGCTCTACACTTGAATGCTTTCTAAAGATGAACCCGCAGGGCCCGTCTGTAACACGGACCCTCATATCTGATTCTGTACAGGCAGAGAGAAAGAACAAGGGCTGCGTCTGTGGATCTGAATCCTGAAACGCAGCCTTTAAACTTTCTGAGACACTCTGGCTCGGTTTTATGTTGTTTATGTGAACATTTTTGCAGTTAATCGCATTTTGGCCAGTGTCTAATGTATCCCAGAAACCATTGCAACAAGCTCAGTGAAACAATATCCATTAAAGTTGATGGACAAAATGAGAAATATTTTGCGTTATATGTTTGGAATCTCTATTGAAAACTCTATAGAGTCAAGTTGCATGGGCACTTCACATACAGAGCACTATTTGTGTCAGTAATTCAGTGTAATATTAAATTCAATGGGCAGTTCCACGTTCTGGACTAGTAATGCTTCTCTCATGTGTGAAATATGATTGAATTTGCACAAGAGAGTAGATTGAATTTCTTGCACATAACACATGACCCTGACTCTCTTCAAGGCTTTGTTAGATTTGTTTTTTAAATCCGATCTTTAGGATTTACTGTCAGTTTTCTTCCGCAGCTACTGTGAAAACTGTCATCATAGAAAGAAAGCGTGGAAAATTTAAAATGCTGTCATTCCCTGCTGAACCTAAACCGATCAGGCTTGGAGACCAACTAGACCAGCTTAGACTGGTTTAAGCTGATTTTTCAGTAGAGTTGTGTCCATCTCGCATCTAGAACTCGCAAGTCAACACAAGCATTGCTGGCATTAGCCTACTATGTTTTACACATTCATACGCTGGGCCTTAAATCTCATACACATATCGCAAACACATATTGGCAGTGTCTAAAATGTATGCATTTTACAGATAAACAACATGTTTAGACAAATGTTTTTGAGTCATTTTAGCTTTATAGAATATTGAATAGGTTGACTTTATTGTATTTAATCAATGGCATAAAATGTGCCATCACATTTATTTAACACGTTTAAGTTGATATTATATCAGTTTCATTTGGGTCTGTATTCAGCTAGTTTCAAAGGATTGCTTATATGATTGTAAAATGTACATTCATGCACTCCTTCATACAAATAAAGGTTCTTTGTTGACATTGATGGTTTCATGAAGATCCATTCAAGGTTCTTTATAGTGAAAATATAGATTTTAATGGTCTTCAGACTGAGAAAAATGGTTTCTGTTAAGAACTGTTCTTTGGAGAAACTAAAAATGGTTCTTCTGTTGCGTCACTACAAAAACAACCTTTTGGAGACTTTATTTTTAAGAATGTAATATTCAGGATTTACACGATTTTTACATTTCTGAAGTTGTGCTTTTATGTTTCAGATGCAGTCAATACTTAGGCCTTGTTTACAGCTGGTATTAAGATGCGTTTTGGTCGATCGGATCAGAAGTAGATGAGTGAGACACATTCCCATTTACACCTGGTGTTTCAATCATTCTCTTTTGTCCACTTTCAACCACTTCTGTCCTGATTTCTTCCAGGGGAGGGTCTATGGGTGGGTAATTGTATGGATTTTTTCAGATCTTTCAATCTAATGGACGAAATAAGCTCACGTAATTTACATATGAACTCGACCGGAGCAGTTTGATACGCACTCCGAACCAGTGATTCGAAACAAAAGATTCGTAAAGCTCTGAAGCTTCATGAAGCAGTGTTTTGAAATCGCCCATCACTAAATGTTGAATAGTCGCAATTGGGTTTTTTTTTTTTGGTGCACAAAAAGTATCCTCGTCGTAACATCATCACATAAACCTTTTAAATATGTCTTTAGTAGCATTCTGGGCATTTGAAAGTGTCAATGCAGGCCTCACTGAGCCATCGGATTTCATCAAAAATATCGTAATTTGTGTTCTGAAGATGAACGAAGGTCTTACGGGTGTGGAACGACATGAAGGTGAGTAATTAATGACAGAATTTTCATCTTTGGGTGAACTAACACTTTAAGGCGATAGGCAGTGAGCAGGTGTCTTTTGTGGCTGTTTGAACACATTCGACCACATGAGCGTTTCCACTACGAAAGCAATCCGGTCGAATGCAATTTTAACTACCTCTGGAAGTGGTTGAAAGTGGAAAAGCGCAATTTTAGACCCCATTTACACCTGTATTTAGCGTCGTCCACTTGTGATCCGACTGACCAAAAGTCATCTTAATACCAGGTCTAAACAGGGCCTTAGTGTACGTTTCAATATATATCCAAAAAAACAAGTTATGAATTCTTATAGGATTAGCCTGGAATGCTTTCTCCGAGCTACTTGGTTCACAATAAAAACGAAATACATAAACCAGAATAAAATCAGACTTTGCTGCCCGCCTTAACAAGATCTGAGTCTCTTCTTAGGCCGGCATCTAAAATGCCTTATTTCAGGCTCACTGCAGGCTCATGGATGATTCTCCTTCAATCTGTGGGCAGCACAGTGATGAGAAACGCTCTGAGAGTTTTCCCGAAGGCGTCCTCTCTCTGCCTGCTGGGAGTCATTAATTTAAGTCAGTCCTCTCCACCGTCAGCCAATAGAAACGTCCGTCATCTGCCTCGCTCGTTTGCAAGAGCCATTAACTTTTGTTGCAATACGCAAGTTTCTGGCTGCAATAAAAAAGGCGCATTAAACATGCATGACATGTAATTCTCTTCATTCTTCAGCCGTTAGATGGGAGAGCGAGAGAAAGATGTTATAGCGGCAGAGAGTTTGTTCAGCGCCTGAGCGAAGCGCTCGCAGCGTAAACAGCACGTTTATGGTCATTTTGCTAATGTGCCAGGCAGCTGGGTCACGTACAGCAACGCTGGCTCTCGGCGTACAAGCCATACTGTCAGAATAAAGGGAGAATTGTCTCAGTCTCTCTGAATAATGTTTTTTGGTTTTGGAGGCTGTTTGTTTGACTGTCCTACTTTGAAAAATCAGCTAACAAGTGCAAAATTCTGTCTACATAATTACATACAGGGGCCTGTTGCTGTGAAAATCAGTCTAATGGCAGAGTTTTTTCCCTCCCACAATTTCCACATATTCATTTTTTTATTGCACTATTTTTACTTAAGGAGTTCTTGAGAAGGGATTTGAAGTGCAATCTATCAATCTACAAGCTTCGAGCGCTCTTGAGAGACTCAGTTATTTTTCATTTAAGTAGCAATTTTGTCTCTGATGTTTCTCTTAAAATACTGTAACAGGAATAAAACTAAAATAAGTCAATTGTTAAAACGCTCTTAAAAAATAAAGGTCCCAAAAGGGTTTTGAAAGCAATGGCCCAGAACCATTCTTAAAATAAAAAAGTGTGAAGAACATTTTAATAATCCGAAGAGTCTTTTTCCACTTTAAGGAACTGTTGAGATTCAGTGGATGTTAAAGGTTCTTCATGGAACCATCGGTACCAGTAAAGAACCTTAATTTAAGAGGTTTTTTAAATGTTTTAAGTTGCAGAGTAATGAGAGAGTATAGAGTTATACAGCGAATGTCAATGACAGGTCATTTTGGCTTGAAGAGTTGGATGAGAAATATTTGAGTTCATATTGAGATTCTTGACTTTTGATTGTAAATCTGAGTGCAGTTGAGATGTTTAAAAGTTCTTTATTGCCATCGATGGTTCCATGAAGAATCTTTAACATGCATGGAAAAAGCTTCTTTTTATGATTTTTTTTAAATGTTCTACACACTAAGAAAAAATGGTTCTTTTAAGAACTCTTCACTGAAAGGTTCTTTGGGGAACCAAAAATGGTTCTTCACTTGCATTGCTGTGAAAACACCGTTTTTGAACCTTTATTTTTAAAAGTGCTGACTCTCTTCATTAGACAAAAGGTCCTTTATAAAGTGAAGGAAAAAATGGTTCTTTTAAGAAATGTTCACTGAAAGGTTCTTTTATGGCATCAATGTGAAAACTGAAAGACTTCCATCCCTCCGTTGAAAGTCTATTAATCAATAACGTTCATAAAGACATCGCAGAGATCTGAAGACACAATCACTTTGAACCGATGAGGTTTGTTCGTCATACGAGTACATATCTGTTTATGTGAATAAATTCATAGAAGACTTGGATTTGACCGTTTGATTCAAAAGAATTTATTTTACAACCACTTTATCAATGTTTGGAAGCATCAGAGTTTTGATTAAACCGACTTTCAATGGAGGACAGAAATCGTTTAGATATCATTAAAAAAATATCTTCATGTGTGTTCCAAAATTAAAACTAAATCTTGTGGGTTTGGAATGAGTAAATGATAACAGAATATCTTAATTTAGGGGTGAACTAACCCTTTCCAAGTTTATTTTTAAGAGTGTAGAGACGAATTTCATATTACTATGGTCTTTTTCCAGGAGAAAGTTTTCTTCATCAGAAAGTCCTTAATCGCATTACTGTCTGTGAGAAACAATAGGGATTTTGTTTGGGATTTTATTTCCCTTATGGGGCCAAACAAATCATCAGACTTTGGAGCCGGTGTGTCCTCTGTCTTGTTTTAATATTGTCGTTGGAACGGGATCTGTAGGATGCGCTGCATAGGCTTTGCTAGTTTATTACTAAAGCAAATATTTACTCTGTTCAACTGCAGCGCAGACAAAATCAGAAGCCTACGGCGTTCATTAGAACAGCTCGTCTGGCTCATAAATAAATGTAGAATATTTACAAATGTTTCTAACCATGTATTTCCATTTCCCAAGCAGCCAAGAAAAAAGAGTGTCATTGTGTAAATCATAAGGTATAATAAGGTCATAAGGTAAAATGTGCCATCTACTTTCATCATCATTCTCTCTCAATCCCTGATTGAGACCAGAATGTTACTGGTTCCAGTCCAAATGCATGTCAATCGATAAATGCCTGACAGACATTTAACCCCCAAAACCAAAACATTAATAATAATGTGTTTGCCAGTCACTTCGGAGGTCAGATTTCATGGGGCGTCAGGTATTTTTATGCATCTGTGTGCACTTCTTAGAGGAAGTATTGTGTGATATTCAATCCCTCTGATTAAAACCATAAATCGTCATCATATCAAAGAGGCTTTGCCTTTTTCTCTTGTAATCATATACCTGCCTCCTCGTGAGAGACGCACAGCCTCCTTTGTGCAACACAAATCACTATGGCAACAGCAGGGACAAAATTACCTCTCCGACAAACTGGATATCGACAGGAGGAGACGAGGGCGAGAGAAAGAGGCCGTGTAGGCTTTGCGGTGCATTAGGACCCGACAATTTCACTAAACACACTCGCTGACGGAAACTATCCAGTAAATGTCACCTGACTATAATCATCTACCTCTGTTCTGACGCTGTACGCACACGCAAATCATGAAATTCATGGTTGTGAAAGTCTGGCTTCAGGAAACTGTAACTATAATGACAGCAGTGATGTGCCAAGAGGAAAAACAAAGGCTGTAACGAGTTGTATAAACTTTCAGTTCCGCATCAGTGGCGTTTTTACAGAATATACAGTAGAAGCGTGTGTGTTTTACAAAGCAGATGTGTTTATGTTAATATATACAGTATAGCTAAAGGAAATTGTGTGGTGTGGTTGATAAAGATCTGGGCTGTTAACTGAAAGGTTGGAAGTTCAGTCCCCAGAAGGTTGCTCTTCATCAAGACACTTAAAGCATTATGCAAATCTATACTGTTTAAAATCCACATGGTTAGTTGTACTAACACTATTGATTCACAGCCATTTTTATTACCTTAACATGATGCAGAAGTCAAATAGGATATTCAGTGGGAAAAAAACAATGCATTTCAAGTTCAGACAGACAAAAACATTGTATGCAATGCAACTGCAATTACTTTATCTCTGTTATATTTATTATGTATCTCATATTTCGCTTTTAATAGCCTATTTATAAATGCATTCTATGCGAACTATTGTTACAATCACAATCACAAAACAAAAACAGCATTCAGTCTTCCTCCCGTAGTCCCTCAGCTAAAATGAAATGATACTAAAACTGCCAGTAGGTGGCGGCAAATCATTGTCTTAATGAGTTAGTCATTGAATCATTCAGTCAAATGATTCATTCAAAACGGCTGATGCATTCAGAGACAAAGCAGAAGTGATTGAGTGAGTCGAGTCATTAGAATGAAGTGTTCAAAAATGCAGATTCATTCAATGAAACTGAAACTGTGTTACTAAAAGACGCGCAATGGCTCTAGTGTTTGGAACTATTTTAATTGTCAAAATAGAGGAAAAACAGACAATATTGTGTCTAAAATGTAAGTCACTTAATAGCCAGTTATTAGCCTTATTGTTTACTGAATTGTATAAAAAATTGCAAACATGCTGATATTCGGGAAAACAGCACTTTTGCTCATGTGAAATTGCTTTTAAATTTTAAAAACAAGAACTTGTACGGAGATTTTTTTGCACTTTGTTTTTGGAAGCATTTTGATTATTTTTTGGTGGCATTCTTGCCCCAAGCCCCCGTTATTTTCCGACCCTGGTGTAAGCGCGCAGCGTGATGGCCGGAGGCGGGGCTCTTTTTCAAGCGCGAGCGGAGGCCCCTTCTGTTGCGAGGCCCGTTTCAAGTGAAACGGGTTAAACATAGCAAAGGCCACTACTGCTCATATTCTAGCACAGTTTTATTATTGGTAGAACATAATATGTGTAAAATATGTCAGTACAATAATTTCAGTCAAATATAATTTAAGCAATGTTTGAAACCTTTAACTTGCGGGGAGGAAAACAACCAATAGCAACAGAAAAAACATGGACTTGGCAACCTTGCTAATGGTGCTCATCAATGTCAAAATGAAAATGATTGTGACGGCCAATCAAATCGAAGCGGGGTATTACTGTTCACAGACACCGAATGAGAATTCCAGTGCAGCGCTTCATGTTTAACGTCAAATAGCGTGAGGTAAGATATAAGTAGCTAAACATTTAAATATTCAACAACTCTTATGATAGAAATGTTAAACTAGATGAGTAAAGTTTGATGACAAACTTTGATGTTGGCTTGACAAAGTCAGGTCTGAAAGTTAACAATAATTTTGAAAAACTTGAAGTTTGATGATTTTACTTAGAAAAAGTCAAAAAAGTTACTAACATGTTGCTATCATTACTTAACACGTTATTAGCATGTTGCTAGCATGATTAGCATGCCGCTACCATGTTGATTTTTTACATTGCTTACATGTTGTTAGCATGATTAGTTTGTTGCTATCATGTTTCTAACATGTTGCTAACATGAATTACCACATTGCTATCATGTTTTAACATGTTGCTAACATTATTAGCATGGCGCTAACATGATTAATATGTTGCTAACATGTTGATAGCATGGCTAACTTGTTGTTAGCGTGATTTAACACATTTTAACATGTTAGCATTTTGCTAACATGATTTAACACAATGTTAACATGAGTTACCATATTGCTAGCATGTTGATATCATGATTTAAAATTTTGGTAACTTGATTTAAAGGTACAATTTGTAAGATATGCGCAGTAAAATATCCCACAACCACTAGGCTAGTGTTATATATTTTGTCCAGCTGATTACTAACAATATCTCTAATGTTTTCAACTACTTGTAAATCATGAGAAAATTCCCATTCTAAACAGTGACACGGGGCAGTGCAGTCGCCTGTCAATGACGTCAGTTACCCTTTGTTACCGCCTTTAATGACGTAGAAACCACATGACAACAGTGCTGTGGACAAATGTGGAAGTAGTGTCTAGCGTCCAGCAAACCACTAGCTTGCTTCAAGCAGTTCCTTATTTACTTCTTGCACATTTTATGGTGGATTGTGTTACTTATTTATGGAACATAATTACTGTTTACCATCTGCCGCTGGTTCTGTCGACAAGGACAGCTCATGTAAACTTAAGCGTACGGGCCAACCAAACGACCCAAGAAGAGTTTGGGACAAGAGGAGAGAAAGAGCGAGGATCAATATCGGTGTTGCATTTTCTAGATGGAGAGAGCTTCGCAACAAACTTCACCTAGAAAGAGATGCCGATCTCGCTTGTGTTTTACTCGACAGGTGAGCTGTTTTGATTCGTATCTTTACAGAAAACGTATGCCATTATAACGATCAACACGATTAGTATTATGGGGGATACACGCCAAACGCGTGTATGTTTTTAATAGTTTACATAACTATGTGAAGTGCATATTCTTAGGTCATAATGAAGTTGCAATTCATCATGCTTTATTTTATATATTAAAAATGTGTTTTCTTGAAGACTGAAGTTTATGCAGGTGCAGTGTTATTGCATTTGGTTGCATTTGCATTTGGTTCACACTTAACGACTAGCTGAAACATTCTAAGACTGAACTCAACACACTATATGATTTTAAATGCTGGCTATAAACACCGACTGAACGCAACTGGCTCTGACTCGGCACGTTTGGGTATGATCAGTCGTTAGTATCAAATTACATTCATAATCGGCCTTACAATCGTTAAGTGTGTCCCCGGCTTTATTTACTGCTTTATTTACACTGCCTTTGTAGCGTGTCTGGACCGGTCTCTCTCTCACTCACACAAGGACCACACGAACACTTATTGAGATTCAGCAAAGAATATCTGTAATTAAGAGAAATAATCAGTGGAGCAACGGGGCGACAGCTTCTCCCACTCTGGTACACACAGGATAATTTTCCGGGGAGAAGAGAAAATCACATGCGTCATCGGCCTCAAACATGACTAGACTGATATTATACAATAATGGAAAATAATTATATAAATGTAAATCAATTATACTGCTTATAAATATATAAATATATTGTTTTTCTTATACATCAGATCAATATTCTTATTCTATTACAATAAATATATTACAGTAGTGTATAATATAAAATAATTAGTATATTACAATAGTATATTAAATACAATATCTATATTACATTATTAACATATACATTAATTCAAATATTTATACAATATAACTTCCTATAATAACATATAAACAATTATAATACCATTGGTTACATATAAACCCATATTTCACACATTATGTATCAAAAATAGAATAAAACATGGGATATATCAGCACCGTACCATGTGCAGGCCGCACAAAGTGCGTCACAGACAGCATAAACGATTAAATCCGATTGTCTCTCCCGTAACACACTCTCTGTACAATATACATTCATTATCAGTCAACTAAATCTCTTTTCTTTTTGAAACAGAACTGATTGATCGAACATACCTGTAATTAAGAGAAATAATCAGTGGAGCAACGGGGCGACAGCTTCTCCCACTCTGGTACACACTAAGCATACAATGCTAATTAGTTAGCGTCATGATATACATGATTTAAATCAAATAACACATTAAACGATACATTTTTATCATAGCTAGCTTAATCAAATGTTACTATAAGTCAATCACATTCTTCCAGCATCAAATATACGTTTTAAACAAGAAACATCGTCATACCAGGATAATTTTCCGGGGAGAAGAGAAAATCACATGCGTCATCGGCCTCAAACATGACTAGACTGAGGCAATCGCATGTCGCACAAGAGGAAACCCCGCAGGTGTGTTCCACTGATAATGTTCCCTCTCCACAAATTCCCAAAGAAAGGTTCTGCTATTTTAGTGCTATTTTCATTTGTGAACGATAATATAAGAACAAAATTTCGTGAAGTTCACTATACCAATCTTTACAAATGTAGAAAAATATAGCATTTATAAACCGATTTAAGAGAAGAAGAAAGATAAAAATAATACAAATACAGAAAGAAATAAACAAGCAAGTTAGATTAAATCAATAAATTTTTCACACCAGTTACATTCTCCCCCCTGAACTTCACAAATTTTGACTATTACAGGGATAGTACACACTGGAGTCATTAGACAAACTGTTACCCAGAATATTGTGCAACAAAGAATGTTTCCCACTCGCAGGGAAGGTGAGTACGGCAGGTTGATCAGGCCTACTGCAATCACCCGCAAAGGGTGCCTTAAACACCATTCATCTCGGATGAGACTTCATCTCTGATCTGGAACAACAATGTACTGAGATACATTAACTCACAGATGTTTAATTGTACAACTCAAAATGATAGAAGAAAATAAAGTTCTAATGTACTGTACATTCTTATTTCAATAAAGATCTTACAACCCCACCAACTGGATTCAGAGATTTGATAGATTGAGTCATGTTCTCTATCAATCTGTTGACGGGTTTCACAATCCTACCCACTCTGGTCCGGACTCCCATTTCACCTTGACCAGGAGGTGGCTCAACAACTTCAGCAAGTGAAACATGACTGTCACCATGGAGAACTGCCTCAGAAAGCAAACTGCAAGAATCACAACTTTCGTCTGGATTGACTACATTGCTGCTCTCCTCGGTACAATCATCTTTTGACACAGGTTGCTCCTGTCCCGATGACTCGGGGACTATGTCCAATGATGCAGCACTATCAGGACTGCAGGAAAACCTCTGAGAATCCTCAGAAGCTGCGGTCTTTTCCACCCAACTGGCAACTCGATCAGACAAAGAACACAACTCGGATGCAGGACCAACATCATCCATGGACACACTTCTACTGCTAAGAACAGATCCGCCACTATACTCGGGTAATTCAGGTTCTCCCAACTCAAGTGGCAGGAAATTAGCTTGTAACAACAAATTGCGGTGAACAGTTTTCTCCTGACCCGTTCTGGTGTTACGTATGCGGTAAATGTGGCACTGGGGGTTCAACGCAACTACCCTATAAGGCGTGGACTCCCACCTGTCTGCCAGTTTTCTCTTCCCACGTTCACCTTTGTTGGCCAGCAGAACTTGATCACCCAACTCAATGTTACGACCTTTCGTCCTTTGGTTGTACAACTCTGTCTGACGTTGCTGACTAGAGTCTATGTTCTTCTGAGCAACAGTAAGTGCCTCTTTCAGGTCAGCTTTTAATCTCTTTACGTACTTGTCGTAATCAACAACGTCACAGTCTCTCTCGATGTTGCCGAACATTACATCTACGGGCAGCTTTGGGATTCTACCGAACATTAAGAAAAAGGGAGCGTAGCCGGTGGACTCATGCGCGGTACAGTTATATGCAAAGGTTAGAGTCTGAAGCAACTGTGACCACTTTTCTTTGGACCTTGGTGGGAGTGCTCTGATCATGTTGCCCAAGGTTCTGTTGAACCGCTCAACGCTCCCATTTCCCATTGGATGATAGGCAGTTGTTCGTGACTTTTTTACTCCGGCAACCTGCAGCAACTCTCGAATCAGTTGGCTTTCAAAGTTGGCCCCCTGATCCGAGTGGATCCTGTCAGGAAAACCGTACACACAAAAATAACGATCCCACAATTGTTGTGCTACCTGCTTTGCGGACTGGTCACGGCAAAGGAAAGCATGAGACATCCGAGAAAAATGGTCGGTCACGACCAGCACATCAACATTACGACCTTTTGAGCTTTCTGCTGTCCAAAAATCAATGCATACTAGCTCCATTGGACTTGATGTTTTCACGCTCTCTAAAGGGGCTCTGCCTTCGGGTTCAAGCGTTTTACTGACGACGCAGCGCTTACAACACTTAACGTACCTACGGACGTCTTGTTCCAACCCGACCCAAAAGAACCTTTGTCTGGCCAGGTACATAGTTCTACCTTGGCCCTGGTGCCCTGCTTCGTCGTGAACGCCTGTCATCACTTGCGTAATTAAAGAAGATGGGACAATGTACTGTAACCGTTTCTTTCCTGTCAAGTTATCTTTGCTTACGCGATACAGCACACCATCGAGTAACTTTAATTTGTCCCACTGTTTCAAGACTCTGAGCACCTTATATGTCTCACCAGCACGCTCACGACGTGAGGCTCTCTTGCCCCTATTGACATAAAACAGGACCCTGGACAGACAAGGATCGTTTTGTTGTCTGTCTCGAAGCTCGTCTAACGAGAAGACTGGTAACGGGCACTGTCCAGGAGGCAATAAATGTTGGGTGTCTTGGGCAATCCAGGAGATTGCCCTTGACTCAACTCCTGCTTCCCAGTCACTGTGACCCTCCAACACTGCAGACACTTCAGCACTGGAGAGTGGACAACGACTTGGTGTTACACAAGGAGAAAATTCAGCACTCTGGATACCAGCACTAAGCCTGAATGCGTCCTGCACTGTCTCTCTCTCAAATTGCTCTGCTTCATTAAGCAACACACTGTAAGGTTCATTCAGCAACCTCTGACTGACCCGGTTATGAACAAAGGGTTGACGGCTTAAAGCATCGGCCACTACGTTCTTACTGCCGGGTATATACTTGATACTGAAACGATAGGGCGCTAACTTGGAAACCCATCTCTGCTCACACGCGTCGAGTTTAGGCTTTGTAAGGATGTAAGTTAAGGGATTGTTGTCCGTCCAAACAACAAATTCGTGGCCTTTCAGCCAGTGGCTGAATTTGTCGCAGACGGACCACTTCAAAGCCAAAAACTCTAAGCGGTGAGCAGGATACTTCGCCTGAGCGCGCGTAAGGGCTTTGCTTGCAAAAGCGATCGGACGAGCTCTAGTCTCACCCTCTGCAACCTGTGATAACACAGCACCCAAACCGTCCATGGACGCGTCAGTGGACAAAATAAACGGGCGACAGAAATCAGGATGCGTGAGTACCACCGAATTGATCAGAGCAGCTTTTAACTGCTGGAAGGCCCTACTGTGCTCTTCCTTCCAGTCACCAGGACTCAGCTTTCTGAACGCAGCAGCACCCTTCCCCAGAGGCTTCTTGCCCCTTGGCGCAGCTGTCAAAGCAAAAAGAGGTTTCGCGATTGTGGAGCAATTTTGGATAAACCTCTGGTAATACAGCACCATACCAAGGAACGATTTGATCTTTCTTTGGGAGGGAGTTACCCCATCTTCCATCATTAAATCAGACTCTGTCACTGCTCCAATAGCGCTGACCTTATCTGGGTCAGTCGCTACCCCTGAACTGTCAATGACATGCCCTAAAAACCGCACGCTCCTCCGGAGGAAATGACACTTTTTGGGCGCTAACTTTAAACCATGCTCTCTGAGCCTACTGAACACTAACTCGAGCCTCTTAATGGCCTCGCTCTCGTTTGGGGCATACACGAGTAGGTCATCCAGATAGCAAAGCAACGTCAGGAAGTTTTGATCGCCGAAGATGTTAGTCATTAGGCGCATAAAACTGGCGGGGCTATTGCACAACCCTTGCGGTAACCGATTAAACTCAAACAGCCCCATCGGCGTTGTGAAGGCCGTAAGCTTTTTGTCCTCCTCGGCCATTGCGATATTATAAAAGCCAGAGGTAAGATCCATCGCGCTAAAGATCGCATTTCCGCCTAAGGCCGCCAAGCAGTCTGCTTGGTGAGGTAAGGGGTGAGCGTCTTTGATGGTCCGGGCATTAAGCCAGCGGTAATCAACGCAAACACGAAGATCACCACTTTTCTTCCATACCAGGACCAGCGGAGACGCCCATTCACTACAAGACTTTCGGATAATCTCTTGCTCTTCCATATCAGAGAGCACTTTTCTCAGCGTCTGATGAGCTGGAGGAACACGCCGATACGGAAGTCTAAACGGCCGGTTATCAGACAGGTGGATCCTATGGACAAATTCTTTGGCCTTACCACAGTCTAACTTATGTTTAGAAAACACATCTTGATGTTTCTGAATCAACTGCAGAAGCTGGTCTTTCCAATATGGAGTCACCTCGCAGGACTCAATGTCAAGATCACTAAGACCGAGCTTCTGCAGTGCTTCACGAATACCCAAGGAAGAACTCACCCCCACGTCTACGCTAGAGGAGACGGACTGGCTCTGCACGTTTACATTCTCCAAATCACAGTGTTCGGGCGGCACGTCCAGGTCTTCAACTGCTAAAACAGGAGATACGTCTGCTATTTTAGTGTTACGTCTCAAAGTGACAGGCTTATTGGATGGGTTAATCAACTTAATCGGCACCCATCTATCACCAGGCAATGTGGCTATAACACGCCCGACAAGAACACCTTTCTTATGAGTTTGTGCCTTAGATGGCTCAACTAACACGGTACTACCCACAGAAATGATGGAACTGGTCGGGAGTCTGCCCCACACAAGGTGCTCTTGTTGAGGTAAAAGCGTGACAGCTTGAGTGAGCTTAGCGGTACCGACAACGGTTGGGATGTTACCACCTTCCCATCTGTCATGCCCAGACAGCATACTCAAAAAACGCTGAATTTCTGGTTCTCCTGTTGAGTTTGGCTGGTTCATAACGCGCCAATAGCTTTGGGACTGCTTAAGTTGACCGAGAACATACTTGATGACGTTAGTACCAACAATTAATTGGTCTTTTTGCCCTGGTACAACCAAGGTAGGCACAACGACTGAGAATCCATACACACACATCTTTAGCTGATGGATACACTTGGTTTGACCCGAACACCACCACACCCTACAAGCAAAACATCGGCATGGGGCTGCCCAGACTCAAGAATCCCACATGCATCCAGCAACTTGCGCTCGATTTCCTCATTAATAGTACATGCCATAGAACCCGTGTCTAACAGGCCTTGGCAAGTGACTGTATCATTCACCAACACATCAGTATAAAACAAACTGTCAGCTTTTTCCAGCTTCGCGATGTTTTGGAACAAAATGATACTGCCACTTGACTCAACCTGACAAAGGTTGCTATATACGACCATTGGATCATCTTCGCTGGTGAGAGGCTGACTCTCAACA
The DNA here is from genome assembly GCA_036281575.1 of Ancherythroculter nigrocauda. Classification (NCBI taxonomy): domain Eukaryota; kingdom Metazoa; phylum Chordata; class Actinopteri; order Cypriniformes; family Xenocyprididae; genus Ancherythroculter; species Ancherythroculter nigrocauda. The sequence continues at coordinate 1,082,277 of VTFQ01000643.1, forward strand.
CTCACACTGCCCTCTCCCCAGTGTGAGTGGTCTAGTTTCCCTGACCGTCGCTGGTCTGGGCTGCACCTTGGCCAACAACTCTGTGACACTGTTTACGCTGATGTCCAAACTCTAAACAATCAAGGCATCTTCTTTCTCTCATGCAGTGTGAACGGGTTGAATGAGATCGGTTTCCGCACACTGCACATGGGGATGCTCGATACCACGGTGACATACGAGGCTTTGGTTCTGAAACAGGTTGAGTTGTGCGTTCCAGCACCCTTTCTAGCATTTTCAGTACGCGCTCTAAAGTGCCCAATTCTGCGGCTTCACTTGTTTTAGGGTGTGGGCTTGCAGTACACGCAGCAGAGGTTACACCTGCACTTTCGCTTCCCACTGCTACCTGCATGCTGATTGGCTTTTCGGCAACAACAACCTGATTTACTGCAACTTTGGGCACAGATGGAAAAGGATTTCGTGACTTAAAGTCTCTCTCATGCTCGTCGATGGCCTCTTGGACCTCCTCAGCTGACCATTTGCTTATGGGCTTACACCTGAAAACATTGGAAAGATCAAGATTGGGACAGTTCCTGATAAACATCATTGCTATCTCTGAGCTCATATTTTCCATCTTGCTACCACATCTTTGCAGGTGAGCATCTGCTAGCTCAGCTGCCTCGTTCAACTTGACCCAATAGTCAACAGGGTGCTCGTTATGCTTCGGATGGGTTGCATAAAAATCGGCTAGCGGCTGGCACGAGCCAGGACTCTCACTGAAATAGCGCTGCAGTACTTCGTAGACAACTTCAGGGCTAAGCACAACAACCGGGCTACTTTTTAGTTTAACCTTGACAATGCTCTTTGCACGGCCACTGAGATGGTTCAGTATTTCCTCTACCCTGTCGACTTTGCTGCAGCCCTTTTTGGACAAATACACATTCATCTGTTCAATCCACTCTAAGATGGAACATTTGTCACTACCGTCCCCTCTGAACATTTGTGGTTCTTTAATGTCAGCTTTGACTATGAGGTTTAATTTGGACAGATCAAGGCTCGTAGAAAGGGGCATTGTGCTAGAGGGTTGCTGTTCAAATAATGGAACGGAACCAGGTGATGTTGAAGTCTGGTTTGTTAACAACCGTGTGACAATGGAGTCACCTATCTGGCTTCCGAGCTCACCAATAAGGTCACGCAGTTGCTGCGTAACACTGTCAGGACCAGCATTGGCAGGGGTGGAAGACTTTGGTTTACTCGACTCATTAAGCACAGTCGGATCAGTCGCAGAATCATAGACCAAGATACGTGGTTTGCCAACTACAGGCTCGGATACCCCAAACAACCCACGCCCCCTGCCAATGTGTGGCGTCACTAAATCTTCATTCCATCCCCCTTCGGCCATATTGTCAATTTTAGATAGTGATAAGCATAAACAAGGGAAAAAAATTAAGCCACCCCACAATTACTGTATGCTTAAACAAGCAGAAATGAGGAAAAAAAAGTCAAAAAAAGTGGAAAACAGTTCAATGTGCGCAAAGTGTAAAGTCCGATGTGTGTGTAATGTGGAACGAGAGCTCAGTTACTCAGTTCAGTTCAATGTCCAGACACCGCCACTAGAGCGTCAACGATGAAGATCCTTCGTCCATCAGTTGCAGAAGCGTTGTGATCCAGCGTTGTCAAACCCCAGCGATCGGCTGCAGCAGATCTGGCGCATCCGGGTCACGGCACCAAATTATGTAGCGTGTCTGGACCGGTCTCTCTCTCACTCACACAAGGACCACACGAACACTTATTGAGATTCAGCAAAGAATATCTGTAATTAAGAGAAATAATCAGTGGAGCAACGGGGCGACAGCTTCTCCCACTCTGGTACACACAGGATAATTTTCCGGGGAGAAGAGAAAATCACATGCGTCATCGGCCTCAAACATGACTAGACTGATATTATACAATAATGGAAAATAATTATATAAATGTAAATCAATTATACTGCTTATAAATATATAAATATATTGTTTTTCTTATACATCAGATCAATATTCTTATTCTATTACAATAAATATATTACAGTAGTGTATAATATAAAATAATTAGTATATTACAATAGTATATTAAATACAATATCTATATTACATTATTAACATATACATTAATTCAAATATTTATACAATATAACTTCCTATAATAACATATAAACAATTATAATACCATTGGTTACATATAAACCCATATTTCACACATTATGTATCAAAAATAGAATAAAACATGGGATATATCAGCACCGTACCATGTGCAGGCCGCACAAAGTGCGTCACAGACAGCATAAACGATTAAATCCGATTGTCTCTCCCGTAACACACTCTCTGTACAATATACATTCATTATCAGTCAACTAAATCTCTTTTCTTTTTGAAACAGAACTGATTGATCGAACATACCTGTAATTAAGAGAAATAATCAGTGGAGCAACGGGGCGACAGCTTCTCCCACTCTGGTACACACTAAGCATACAATGCTAATTAGTTAGCGTCATGATATACATGATTTAAATCAAATAACACATTAAACGATACATTTTTATCATAGCTAGCTTAATCAAATGTTACTATAAGTCAATCACATTCTTCCAGCATCAAATATACGTTTTAAACAAGAAACATCGTCATACCAGGATAATTTTCCGGGGAGAAGAGAAAATCACATGCGTCATCGGCCTCAAACATGACTAGACTGAGGCAATCGCATGTCGCACAAGAGGAAACCCCGCAGGTGTGTTCCACTGATAATGTTCCCTCTCCACAAATTCCCAAAGAAAGGTTCTGCTATTTTAGTGCTATTTTCATTTGTGAACGATAATATAAGAACAAAATTTCGTGAAGTTCACTATACCAATCTTTACAAATGTAGAAAAATATAGCATTTATAAACCGATTTAAGAGAAGAAGAAAGATAAAAATAATACAAATACAGAAAGAAATAAACAAGCAAGTTAGATTAAATCAATAAATTTTTCACACCAGTTACACCTTATTTCACCTGACAAGTTAAACAATGTAAATAAATACAGTTGGTGTTATACAGAAATATGAATCAATCATTATTGCAAATGATATTGGTAAGTTCAAAATAACATTTATTATTATTGATTTGAACACTTGAAACTGTGCTGTGTATCACACAAAAATTTCGTTGTAAACCTTCCATTACTCGGGTCTAATTCAATATAATAAAACTATGACATCAAACACAACATTTATAAAACTTTACCTCATCCGTTAAATCCATGATTTATCTTTCCGTCTGATTGATGGCCGTCAGCGGTTGGGTAGAAGACAACAAATCCCATCATTCCACGCACCTTCTTAGCGTCATCAAACCACGCGATTGTTATTGTTTTGGTAGTGCGCCCTCTAGTGGCAGGTATATGAATATGCAATTTATGTACTTCATAACTGAATGTGACGAGACAAACATTTTGCTGTTTTGTGTCTTCAACATGTTAGGCATATAGTGAATGTGCATTATTTAAAATAAAAACATTATTTACAAATAGTTCAACTGGATTCATTTACGAAAAAAAAATCGTAATCTTTCTTTTTCTTGATTCCCTTAAATCGATTTAAATCCTTTAAATATTTTAAATAAAAAAAGACCATATCAAAAGTGGTCCAGACTGGAACATGCACTGATGAATCATTCACTAGCAGGAATGTGTTTTATGAAAAGTAAGTTTCAGTTTTGAGTTCATGGTGACTTTCTGAATTGTGCAATTCTGTCCACAGGCTGAAGCAGTGCACCCTGGGAATCAAGTGGGGCATTTTTCCCCAATCAGACTCTGATCATGAATGCGAGAGGACCCTCAGCCAGAGGATTGATGGTTCATCTGTCATTTCCACACAGTGGACACACTTGAGTTTGTTTGGCAGCTCCAGGAGAGGCCCTCTGCAGCACTGGTGAGCTAAACAAAATCAAACAGCTCACAGTCAGCGCGGTGATCATGAAAACCATATTCACTTTTATTAAAGCTCATCTCTGCGTGTAATTGGCTCAGAGATTTCTGATAATTTGCCGTGGTAGATATTTGTCTCCGACTTGTTCCGTGTTCTTCTCTGCTAGAGCCAAATAATCGTTCTCTCAAAATAAAGGCTTATTCCTGGAACAACATGTTCAAAATCGTCCAGACGTCTGTGCAGACGGATTGCATTAATATTGCGCTTTTAATTCTTCACATCTGCACACCAAAACCTCTGAAAAACTGAACAATAATCAAATATTCATGCCATCTGGAATCGTAGCGTCTTGATAGTTCAGGAATTGGAACGGTTATACAATATCTGCAGGTTTAGGTCGGGTTGGTCTTGTGTAGCAGAACTTTGAAGTCTGGATTTATTTCCATTAGTTAACATGAACCAACACTGAAAAATTATTCTAAATCCTTTATTAATCTTAGTTAAAGTTAAAAAAAAGTAATTACTTTACGACCATATGTTCTATATAGTATGAATGTAATCTGGACGTACCATTTTCACGTGATCTACCAGTGTCAGTTGCATCGCTTCACTCATATTCACAAATCCTCTCCCGTGGCCTCATGGGATAGTAAAGTGTCCATTGTGTGCACACTTCAGAATCCCGCCAGAAATAGTAGGTCATCTGGGTACTTTTTCTCAAATTATTTATGAATACTGTGAATTCAGATATACTTCTTTTGTCACATACTGTTTTTGCCTTCTATATAGTGCGATTTCAGATGCAGCCTATATCCCCACAATGCTTTGGCATATTGGGGCGAATATTGGTACACGTCGTCACAAGCATGACGTGAGGCTACATGCAGCATTTCGGCACAGCGCCACCTACTGGTCAGTTTTTTACTCATAACTTCTGAACAGTTTGCCCAAAAAATCATAAAACTAGTCTCTTTTAATTCAGTGCAGCATACGGAGACAAAGTCATTTTTTCCATATCATCCATTTTGAATTTTGCCATAAAATGCTAGATTTTATGAATGCATTAGCATATCATTATGAAACTCAGTATATGTCATTGGCATCAATGGTACGTAAAAGATTTTGAGACAGTGCCACCTTCTGGTCAAAATCTATAATAAAATTTTTAAAAATGCTAATTTACCTATTGTAATGAAACTGGTCTTGAGACATAACTAGAACAATGATACCAATTATGCCATATTCAGTCACACTTGCTGTCCACCATTTTGAATCTTGTGGAAAACATACTTTTTTGAATACCTACTAGACTGTTTGTCCGATTTTCGCCGGCAAAATTTTATTAAAAGTTTTTTGATTGACCAAACTGTTCTCGAATAACAAATCAGGAGATTTGCTGGAGTGATGCCAAACTCATTCTGATGCTGTAACCCTGCATATTAATACCAAACTTTGTGTGTTTGATTGACACCTCTCACTGACCGCACAACATCAATTTGATGATAGCGCCACCTATTGATCAAAAGTTAAGCAATTAAATCACGTTACAAACAATTTTATCAATGATTATTCAACTATTTTGACAAAAATAGTGTTTAATTACTATTTTTTGCAGTTAAAATGTTTGCAAAACTACACTGTAAAACCGAACAGTGAAACTAATTAAATTAAATGAGTTTGTTTCACTCAAATAATAATGAAAGTTCATTGTACTTAATAGAAAAAAAGTTGCATGAACTCAAAATTTCATTGTAGTAAGCTGAACTTAATATGATTGAGTTGAGCTGCAGCAGATTTCTAATTCCCAACATGCTTTGCGTCAGACCATATAAATAACTGTTGAAATTAAATGTTATTTTGTGTGTTTTTGCACAAGATTAACATATGGAGATATAAGTTAATGTTTCATTTTGTATTATGTTGGGATTCAGGGGGGTTCTGTTATGTTAGTTTTGTAGGGTTACCACTGTGGTGAAGAGTAGAGTTATAATAGCATGTGTTATTTGCTATGTAACATTTAACCAAGATCTGAATGTGATGTTTATGTAAATTAACTGTATGTAATTAACATTATGATGAGTTGGGAAAGGGATGCTGGTGACAGGATTGTTAGTGAGAGACACCTGTGCACCACACTGGCCTTGATCCACTTCCATGGCTCTCAGCCCCGCCCCACTTGTCACAAAAATGTTAAGTTCTACCAACTTTAAAAAAATGAGTTAGTTTACTTAAATGTTTTGAGTATTCTGAACTTATTGCGTTTTACAGTGTAATCATGGATTATATGGCCCCTTAATTGCTGCTTGCAGCTAAATTTAGTTTTGTTTTTATTATTTTTATTTTTAATTATTATTGTACATCAAGATAAACTAAATGAAAATGAAAAATGTTTACTTGGCAAAATAAAAATAATTTTATTTATTTCAGTTGAATTTTATTTTATTTTATAGTTTTAGGTAACTATAATACCATTCTCATTTCTTTTGCACTCAAGCAAAACAGCAGATGATGATATTGATGACCAGATTTATGCAAAAAAATAAGTTTTTCTTCTGTCCTGTATTATTATCATCATCATGACCCAATCCCTGACTGTTTCCATCCATCACCAATCACCCAGTCAACGTCATCATGTATGCTGAGCCAAAGGCAAGATGGGACAGCATTTCAGAGCTTTAAAATTCAGTTTCTGGGACAGAATGTCAAAACTGTTAAATTCAATTTGTCAGAGTGAGAGAGAGCGAGAATCCATCGTTTGATTCCTGACAGAGGAATAGGATGTGACTCCTCTCGCTCCTCTAATCTATCTAATCTCATCGCTGGGGTGTCCAGTCTTTCCTCTGATTTCACATTCTCTTCTCCCGATACATCCATCATTTCTCCAGCTAATAATTTTAGCCATCATATTTTCATCTGTCAAAACAGTTCAATGTTTTTTGGGGGGAAAACTACAGAAGACTGGTTTTAATAACTGGGATATAGGACATCAGTTTTAACTCTTTTGCTTCAATGCAAATATGATGTGCATTAATCAGGATTTTATGAAATCTTGCAGTCAGATGTTTTAATGTTATGCATCTGTTCAGGGACGAGCTGGAGAACCAGGAGCTCTGAAGTGTCCTGAATGGATGCCGCTTTTTAAACTGATAAGTACAGTAGGTGAAACAGCATGCAATATGCAGCACAGATGTTGTGAACTGCACTATGTTGCATGTTTAATTCAGAAAATGGCATCCAGTTATCATCTTACAAACAAATATAGTTATTATGCTTTTTTAATGTAAATTGTGCTTTAAAGGTCTGGTCGAATAATGCTGACCAAATAATGGTGTTGATATTACATATGTTTGAGTATCACCATGGAAGGTCAAGTTGAGCGAACTGCACTGTGCGATACAGTTTTCCACCAGGATTGACTCCCTTTCATTCGAGAAGATATAATATGAATTTAATTAACTCCACAGGATGTTGAGTTGGAAAATGAATTGGAATGACAGAAAGAGAAATTTACTGAATTACACTTTAAAAAAATCACACAACAGGATTTTCAACAGGAAAAAACATAGAAATTTCTGAATATCATATATAATGTCACACACACAATGTTACATATCTTTCAACATAAAAACCACATTAATTAATTATAGTTGTTATAATTATAGTTGTAATTAATTTAACTGCTTATATTTACACTACCATTCAGGTCGCTAACATTTTTAAAATGTTTTTCAGAAGTCTCTTCTGATCGAAAATACAGTAAAAATTATGAAATATTATTATTTTTTTTAAAACAGCTGTTTTTTGTGTGAATATAATGTAAAATGTAATTTATTCCAGTGATCAAAGCTGAATTTTCAGCATCATTACTCCAGTCTTCAGTGTCACATGATCTTTCAGAAATCATTCTGATATGATGATTTGCTGCTCAAGAAACATTTATGATTATTATCAATGTTGAAAACAGTTGTGCTGCTTCCTTTTTTTTGTGGAAACTGTGATACATTTTATTTTTTTAGGATTCTTAGATGAATAGAAAGTTCAAGAGAACGCCATTTATTTGAAATAGAATCTTTTGTGACATTATAAATGTATTTACTGTCACTTTTGGTCAATTTAATGCATCCTTGATGAATAAAAGTATTAATGGTAGTGTATATATATATTAAATACTAATTTAGGTGGAATTTTAAACATTGTAATCAAACAATTTGATTATTAATACCATCTAATAACATGTTGTAAAATGCATTATTAAAAACTAAAAATAGAGCAGTTCTATGAATTTCTCTCCATCTTAATTCTGATACATTTCATTCAAATTTAAATTAGGATTCTAAATCCTGTTTGAGAAATAAGTATTTTCAGTTCAGTTCTGAATAGTTCTCATCCCTGTTTGCTCTGGTCATGTATATTTTGTATTTTTTTCACTTGTAGTTGGTCATCTGGGTACTCCGTGCATGCTTAAAATTAAAACCACCTTCTTTCAGGAAAAGTATGTTATTCCGAACGTTTTCTGTCAGTCAAAGATTCTGTGAAAACTATTTCACGGTTAAGGCTTCCACAGGATTAATGTAGAATTTTTTTTCTTAGAAATCAATTTCTTTCACACGGTCTCTCTCTCTCTCTCTCTCTCTCTCTCTCTCTCTATATATATATATATATATATTAGTGTATTAGTGTAGTGTATATTGTTAGTGCTTCAAAGTTCAAATTACAAGTTGATCATATAGTGTTAGTTTAGTTGAGTCGTTTCACTCACACAATGAGAGGATCTCTTTAGTCATATATTTAAATTGCAAACACCCCTTTGAGACGTTCAGAGAGCTTCATTATTGTTCGGTGTCATTTCAATTTAGATAAGAAAGTAATCTGTCTAATGCCACTGATACAGCTTGTCTAAGTGTGTCTGCGAAAGTCTGATAGCTGTCAGAGTGAATAGAGCAGAGGATTATGGGATTGAGGCCGTGTCTTCCTCTGAGCTGAATGATCTAACAGGTGTTTTTGATGAACAGGTGTTAGAAAATTAACATGTCTATTAATTTCAGGACCTCTGAATGTATTCACAGGCTGCTTTCCGGGATTTGATTATTTGGTTGACATTATTTTATTAACCACAATAAAATTTCGGATTTTTTTTTTTTTTTTTTTATAAATTCATGTAAATGACTAGATAAAGTTAGAGATGACTCAGGTAGTGTAAGTTTTAAGGTACATTTCCACAACAATATACTAAAAATGGAAAAGTTTTTCTTTTTTTTCACAGACAGATGACAACATTGTCAAAATGATCCCCGTTCAGAAGGATCTGCAAATACGACTGAAAATGCTGTATTCATGCCAGGCCAGTAGATGGCGATGTCACTTTGTAAAAAAAACACTACGAGCTCATAGACTGAACACATAATACACATGCGCATGACATCACCTTTTTAACAAATTCACATTTTTTTCTAGTTTACACGGAGGTGATAACAGTATCATTTTAAAAAATATTGAAACCCGTTTTGAAAAGTTCGCAGTTTCAGGCCCCCTCTATTTTCATAGTGTGAAAAAATAACTGCTGTATGTGAAAATGTGATCTGTAAAATCATAGTACATTAACAGGTAGTCATGTCATTGAAGAGGTCTCAACTAGCAGAATACAACAAGCACATTTGTTTCAGTTAGAGATCAAATTATACCAAGTATTTGTATGAAACAGCACCCCCGACACACGTGTGAACAGTTTAGATATGATGTTTTTGTGCCATGGTTTGGTTTGCAGCTTCGTGAAACATTAGTAAACCACAGTAGATCACAACATAAGACAATGCATAGATCACGGACTGACATTGACATGCTGCTTTGCTTAAGCAATATGACTTCCTGGATACGATCATGTTGCAATCATGACAGTGTTCTCCAACGTCATTTGAAACTTTAACCAATGGAAACTGGATCTCGGGTATAGTGGGTGGAGACAATGTGTAGAGACCAATCGGACACTGTTTTACTGCTGGAGCGCGCTTGGATTGGTTTGATCGCTCAGATTGACAGGTCTTGATTTACCGTCCGCCATAGAATAAGAGCGCAGAGCTGGACGATCAGCACTCATCAACCAGGAACTTATTACTTGTTGTTTATTGTATGTACTTTTATTGTGGCATTTACACAAGTAAGTAGTTATTATGTTGAGTAAAATCACTTGTTTGGAGGGTTTTATGCACTTATGCAGCTGCATTAAGAGCCCTAGTCATTAGCCACATAAGAAGAGGAGGAACTTATGCATAATTCATGAGATTCTGATTAAAGCCCTCATCCCTCTGAGGCAGCAGAGCTCCTCCCCTCCCTGTCGTCATGGCAGCAGCAGAAGTGCCACAGTCATGTATTATAGATGCAGCAACAGTCACCTGACACGCTCTCACGCTGAGAGCAGCTTCCTCACACCGTATGCTGCGCGCTGACACGATCGATGGGGAGACGGAGGCCACAAATCCTGGACCTGATCTGACACCAGCCACTTAAAAACTAATTAAAATCCTGATTTACCTTATGAAGCCATCAGGGTTTACAGCTAGAACATGCAAATTCTGATTGCACCATTTCTTGTGTTTGCTCTACAAATTCAATCTGTGGCATTTTAATGACTAATTGCTCGAAAAACACAATGGTGTAATCACTTCTTAATTTCTCTCCATCCAGCAGGTCCCCGAATGTCACACTTGTGTAACGCATCTTGTTGCGCCTGCTGGTAAACACTTTTCCCTCTTCATTACAGCTTCATAACTGCATAAACAGCATTATAATATTCTTTTTGATTCCAGAATGCACTGGAGTTTGGGGCAACCAACTTTGAACAATTAAAATGTAATGCACAAATTGAAACCACCCACTTGGCAACATGCGAGGGCAACAGCTGGTCAGACATCTCATGCTGTTTAATTACCGCTGACATTCCTGCGGCTCTTAATAAAGGTACATGAAAATGACATGAAAAGAAATGGCAGTCTACCAGCAGCAATCAAGGTTGACAGGTGGGAATAGGAAACTGGGCAATGGGGATGAACAATATTCATATTTCACTATATAGTTATTTATTTTATTTTTTATCATTTTTTATTTTTTTATGCTGCAAACGCTTTGTAAAATGGTTTAGCCTATTTATTAAACAATCATGTGATCATGTCTATTAATAATCCACTGAATTAAATATTGTACAAATTGAGTTTTTTGTCTTTGAGCTACAGTACTGGTCAGTTTGCACACATACTTAAATGCTGCAATTTAAAACATTTAGCATTGCATACTACATACTGCTTGCACTTTTTAAAAAAAGTGTAGGTATACTGCAAAGCAAGAGGAATGATAATATTGTATTTTAAACATACCCTCACTTTATGTGGTTTTATGTGTCATATTTGGTCGATTGCGGTCTGATTTCATCTACATCTGTTAGCATTTGATCGTTTTCCTCTGGGATGCTCCTGTAAGGTTTTCTGGCTATTAAGCTAATCATGCTAATTGAATAATTTGATATGTAATGACACTATTTAATGGAGGTCAGCGTGTGCCAGAGGAATCACTCAGAAAGTCAGGCACCTCTCCGTGGACATTAGTGCCGTCGGTAAAAAGCGCAGTACAATTCTGCTGAAAATGTGAATCCTGTAAAGACTCTCTTCAGCACATATGGGAGAGATCTGAAGCTCTTCTGTGTGTGTTACGTAATCCATCCACAGCAGAACACCTGCAGAGATGATGTTCACTGTTTGGGAGTAAAAACATTAGCAGTACAACAGCATGACAAGCTCTCCTGTGAAAAATGACTCACATTGATTTATACAGAACTGAAAGAAAGAGCATTATTAACAGTCAAATGTGAAAATCAAGCAGGTGAATTGATTTATTATTTCAGCATATGAATATAAATTACTTTTTTGCTAGATCCAATGTGCCTGACAGTTTAGATTTAGTAAATGACATAAAATTAGCCTTTAGAGTGCTACTTTATGCAGTGCTGAGAACATCTTATTTTTGTGTTGTTACAATGTGAAAATCTGCAAAAATGTCCTTTAAGTAGACAGAAGAGAAAAGAACCACTTGATGAAGCAATTATGTCCCAATTAACACAGAGGATGTTTCGGATGTTCGGAAAGGAAATTAACATACTACTTACACTACATACTGTGCAGCACACACTAAAAATACAGGTTATTTATTGGCATCTGTGGTTCCATGAAGAACTTTTAACATCCATGAAATCTTTTCATTGCACAAAAGGTTCTTTATAGTGTAAATGGTTCCTTAGTGTGAAGGATGTTTTTATAATCTAAGAAAAAAAAAGTGTGGTCTGCTTTTTTTTTTTCTTTCTTTTTTTTTGTGCTGCTTATCTTAATCATAATAAGCGTGCAGTCATGAATAATTTTATTCTGAATAATTTTCTATGAATTCAGACTGGATTACTCCAGTGTTCCACATTGTTGTTGCATGACTTCATTACTCAACAGCACAAAGTCTTCCTTTCATCATTTACCAGAAACACTGTTCTGGTTTACTAGCTTTATCCCACCAGCAAAACCAACCTCCGGTTCTACTCGCACCGCTCCGAGTGTGACTCAAGTTGCTAGTGCACCTCTTGAGGCCAAAGAAGTGAGGTCCGGGTCACGGCACTACTTTAACCCCTCTAATTCTAATATAGCATTTCCGGCATGGGAGGCAGGCATTCTAACAAGGACGCTAAAGACCACAGCCTCTAGCATCAGTCGCTAATGTGTCTCTTGAGTCCAGAAAAGTGAGGTTTACCTGCAAAGTTCTTTACTAGCTGGCTTCAGTTACACTCACCATCTAAACCTCACTCCCATTTGGGTCACGGCACCAATATAACCCCTCTGGTTCTACTTGCACCACTCTGAGTGGGATTCGAACTGGCATTTCTGGTATGGGAGGCGGGAGCTAACAAGGATGCTAAAAACCTCAGCCTTTAGCGTGAGTTGCTAGCGCACCTCTTTTGAGGCCAGGGGAGTGAGATTTACATGCACAGCTAGCCTTTGTTACACTCACCCCATCCGGGTCACGGCACCAATATAACCCCTCTGGTTCTACTTGCACCGCTCTGAGTGGGATTCAAACTGGCATTTCTGGTATGGGAGGCGGGAGCTAACAAGGATGCTAAAAACCTCAGCCTTTAGCGTGAGTTGCTAGTGCCTCTCTTGAGGTCAGGGGAGTGAAATTTACATGCACAGCTGGCCTTCGTTACACTCACCCCCATCTGGGTCACGGCACCAATATAACCCCTCTGGTTCTACTTGCAACATTCTGATTCGAACTGGCATTTCTGGTATGGGAGGCGGGAGCTAACAAGGAATGCTAAAAACCTCAGCCTTTAGCGTGAGTTGCTAGCGCCTCTTTTGAGGCCAGGGGAGTGAGATTTACACACACAGCTGGCCTTCGTTACACTCACCCCCATCCGGGTCACGGCACCAATATAACCCCTCTGGTTCTACTTGCACCGCTCTGAGTGGGATTCGAACTGGCGTTTCTGGTATGGGAGGCAAGAGCTAATAAGGACGCTAAAAACCTCAGCCTTTAGCGTGAGTTGTTAGCGATTCTCTCTTGAGGCCAAGGGAGTGAGATTTACACGCACAGCTGGCCTTCGTTACACTCACCCCCATCCGGGTCACGGCACCAATGTAACCCCTCTGGTTCTACTTGCTCCGCTCTGAGTGGGATTCGAACTGGCATTTCTGGTATGGGAGGCGGGAGCTAACAAGGACGCTAAAAACCTCAGCCTTTAGCGTGAGTTGCTATTGTGCCTCTCTTGAGGCCAGGGGAGTGAGATTTACATGCACAGCTGGCCTTCGTTACACTCACCCCCATCCGGGTCACGGCACCAATATAACCCCTCTGGTTCTACTTGCACCACTCTGAGCGGGATTCGAACTGGCATTTCTGGTATGGGAGGCGGGAGCTAACAAGGACGCTAAAAACCTCAGCCTTTAGCGTGAGTTGCAAGCGCCTCTTTTGAGGCCAGGGGAGTGAGATTTACATGCACAGCTAGCCTTTGTTACACTCACCCCCATCCGGGTCACGGCACCAATATAACCCCTCTGGTTCTACTTGCACCACTCTGAGTGGGATTCAAACTGGCGTTTCTGGTATGGGAGGCAAGAGCTAATAAGGACGCTAAAAACCTCAGCCTTTAGCGTGAGTTGCTAGCGCCTCTTTTGAGGCCAGGGGAGTGAGATTTACACGCAGAGCTGGCCTTCGTTACACTCACCCCCATCCGGGTCACGGCACCAATGTAACCCCTCTGGTTCTACTTGCTCCGCTCTGAGTGGGATTCAAACTGACGTTTTCGGGATGGGAGGCGGGTGTTCTAATAAGGATGCTAAAGACCACAGCCTCTAACGTCAGTCGCTAATGCGCCTCTCTTGAGGCCAGGGGAGTGAGATTTACGCGCACAGCTCTTACTAGCTGGCCTTTGTTACACTCACACGTGACAGACTGATTTCCCCAGCGCGCTCATGAGAGAGAGTGATTTGCATCAGTTCTGATGGACATGAGATCACTTCCTTCCACCTGTAAGAACAGAGGAGATCATTATCACTGTCCATTTCCTTCTGGTAAGGGCGCATTAAGTATGCACACTAGCTTTACACATCTGACTGTTTGCTGCCATATCCAATAAAAACATTTTGTTCACTTCTCTAAATGCTTGCGACTACAGCGTATGAGAGGGGGAAAAGCAATTTACTCTCAGCAGATTGGGTTGAGGAACTTATCGGAATACAGAAATGGCTCTTGTAGACGGAAGTAAATCTGGATTCAGATGCATTGTGGATTCTGTGAGGGAAAGACCATGACTAGTTCAGAGATCCTGTTCTCTTTCCCTTAAATTGTGCTTGAATGTTTCATTAGTCGATACAGGTCAAAACGAGCAGACAAACTTGTGCGTTTATCCACAACTGATTTCTTCATTTGTCAGATTTGGTCCTTGATGCATTTTGAAGCCCAATTTGGCAAAGGCTAAAAGTTAATATGAAAGACATAAACCTTTAGATTCTGACTCCAGAATATTTTGTTCAGTTTTGTCTCCAGTAATAGACGATTGGGGTTCACATTTACATAAATCTCGTTCGGGTGCCTAGTGGCTTCTAATCACTTTAGGATAATTTGCCTCCTGAAACGACTGGAGAAATTGGAGTTCACTGCAGCGGTGTTACTGATAGAAACCGTACAAGATTTGAAAACTACAAAGTGGGAATCATATTTTCATTTTGCATTAGCTGACTCAGCTGTCACAGTGTAATGAAGTCAGACACAACCCTCGGCTATTCCTACAAATCCTACAAACCTAATTCAAAGATTATTTATTTTAATATTTTATGCAAATAATTATTAATTTATTAAATATTATTTATTTAAATAATTGTATTATTTATCTGTAAGGGGGTTTTCCACTCTCATTTTTATGTATTCATTTAGTTAAATATTTGTATTATTTTTTTTATTTAAATACATTTATGTAAATACTTGTACTTAATTATGGGAATTGAATAATTTTCATAACAATTTTCCATAATTGTTTGTTTGTTTGTTTGTTTATTGTAAAGGGGATTTCCACTCTAATTTTTATTTATAAATACTCTATTTATTTATTTATTTGATTAATTTTTTAATTTTATTTTTTATTTAAATAATTGAACTTTTTTATTGTAAAGGGGTTTTCCACAGTAATTTTATTATTTTTATTTATTTAAATTTATTTAAATACATTTATGTAAATATTTTTATCTATGTGTAATTTTACCATATTTTTTATTATTTATTGTTTTATTTATTATTTATTTATTGTGAGAGGTATTTCCACAGTCATTTTTAATTATTTATTTATAAAATATTTATTTATTTATTTAAATAATTTTATTACTTTTTTAGTTAACTACATTTATGTTATTTAATTATGGGGTATTCTCACCATTATTTATTTATTTATTTATTGCAAGGGGGTTTTCCACTGTAATTTTTATTTATTTATTTAGAAACAGTTTATTTATTGACTGTAATATTATATGTAAAAATTTGTATTTAATTAATTATTTATTTTTTATTTAAATAATTGTATTAATTTATTGTAAGGGGTATCTCCAATGTAGTTAGTGTATTTAATTGTTTATTTGTTCGGTTTTGAATTGAGGACATATTGTGGTGTGTTTAGTAAATGTTGCCTTTTTGTTTCCTAAAACATGTTCATTTCTGCTCCTGCACTCCATTCAAAGTCATGGGATACAATGACATTCTCCTGCACTTAGGAAGCTGGAGTCAATTGGAACATTAGTATGAAACCCGTCACTCACACAAACAAGTTTCCCAACAATATTTTCGAGCTCTTCACAGCCGCTCACGCTCCCATGAGCTTTCTCTCAGATTGCTATTGACCGCTGCTGAATTTTGCATTTAACCTGGAGCAAAACACTGCCTCTCCATCCCTCTCTCTCACCTTCCACGTTGGTTACGCCATTCGTGTCCTGTCAATTACCCTTTGATTAGGATAACTTGCATGGCCTGATTAGTTGGCTCTGCCATTTGATGCATAATAAACAGGTCTGTTGAATAATTCATCAGCGTCACAGAGGGTATTAATGATGGTGGGGTGGCGGGGGGCAGACTGACTGTGTTCCTCATTCTGATGAGAAATCAGCCCGAAGCCAAACGCACATGCCTTCACACAAGTTTTGACCCAAGAAGCCCTACTCAATGCAATGCAGTGCTGTGAGGGACACACATATACTGTTGTGTGCATTAGTGTTGATCGCTCATCTGACAACTCGACCAAAAACCCCTGGCGTACATGATTTGTGAAATTAGATGTGATCTAGATCTAGTCTAAGTCTTATTTTCAGTCCCAGGGATTGATTTTACTTCAAACAGCTACAGATTTCCACATTTCACAAGTCTGGAAAGTTGACCACATCAATACTTATTGTGTGAAATGTGATGTATATCAGTTTGACACCGACTGCATTCCTCAGCTGATGCATCATTTTCACCAAAACTAGCAATTTTGCCCCTATAAGTTTGTGCGATTGTTTATGTTTACAAAGGTGTGAGTAAATGGAGGTGATATATGAGGCATGCTGTGTGAAGAAAACAAAGAAAGATCAAGGTAAATATCACTCCATTTTACTGTACTATTTTAAGCATGTGTAATAATTTCCAGTCAGGTTGTCAGAATGTAATTGAATTGTGTGTATTCATTTATCATGAAATGCCAGCTATCAATTTATACATTTTTGTCAAAATATGTTAAATGTTATCAGACATAATTGGAGATGTGGTGGAAATGGCATTTGTTCATTACTGAATATTGTTAGTAGTTAAATTACATTAGTGAGAATGTGAAAAGTGTGTAGAAAGAGAGTTTTCATTTGTCTCTTCTGTGAATATGGTGCATTAAGCATTAAAAGCCTTCCCAGACAGCCTTAAAAATTAAATCAAGTTTAAGATGAAAATTTCCTTCAGGCTCCATCGTTACTCTGTAGGTCTTGCATAAAGCAATTATCCTGTTATAATGAGAATTGGCTGTACGTTAGAGCATGGCAGATCCTCGTGCTGAATTTAAAGGCATTTGGCGCGGGTTCTTCCTTCAGGAGGGATTCAAACACACACGTGATGTTTCTGCCAAGGGTCCAAACACAATCCCTGTGGATCTGGAGAAGAATCAATGAAGCTACACACCACAACACAGGAGCAGACACAGAAAGTCAACATGAAACGAGGTACGCTGCCTATTTTATATACTTCCATAATGTGTTTCTGAGAGAAACAGGAAATGAAAAGAGAAAAAAAAAATGAATAGGATGGGATTGTGAAAAGTGGGCTTGTTATACCAGAATGATCTCTGCATGTGCATGTATTTATTAATTAATTGATTTATTTATTGGGAATATTATGCACTGGGTGTAAGTTTAGATTATACTTATTTATATCACTTATATATATATATATTTTTTTTTTTTTTCAGGATAAAATGCATTAGGTGTCATTTTAGATTATATTTATTTTTAGCAGTTTTTTTATTTATTTTTTTTTTATTTTTTTTTAGGAATAACATGCATTGGTTGTAACTTTACATTATATTTATTTATATTATTTATTTATTTATTTTTTTAGGTATAACATGCATTGGTTGTAACTTTACATTATATTTATTTATATTATTTATTTATTTATTTTTTTAGGTATAACATGCATTGGTTGTAACTTTACATTATATTTATTTATATTATTTATTTATTTATTTTTTAGGTATAACATGCATTGGTTGTAACTTTACATTATTTATTTCATTTAATTTTTTCATGTATTATTTGGGAATAACATGCACAAATATGTAACTTTACATTATATTTATTTATATTATTATTTTTTTTTTTTTAGGAATAACATGCATTGGATGTAACTTTACATTATATTTATTTATATCATTTAATGTTTTCATGTATTATTTGGGAATAACATGCGCAAACATGTAACTTTACATTATATTTATTTATATTATTTATTTATTTATTTATTTTTTAGGTATAACATGCATTGGGTGTAACTTTACATTATATTTATTTATTTTATTTATTAATTTTTTTTTAGGAATAACATGCATTAGGTGTAACTTTACATTATATTTATTTATATTATTTATTTATTTTTTTATTTTTTTTTAGGAATAACATGCATTGGGTGTAACTTTACATTATATTTATTTATATTATTTATTTATTTATTTATTTATTTTTTAGGAATAAAATGCATTGGGTGTAACTTTACATTATATTTATTTATATCATTTAATGTTTTCATGTATTATTTGGGAATAACATGTGCAATACGTCCAGAAACATTTTATTAGGTAAATAGTGTAAATATAGATTTCATGAGCATTTTTACATTCTGCATTACATTCTCTAGCAACATGCATTTACACTGTAAAATGTCCTGATCCTCTGTGAACATCCATCGTGTCACACATATGGACTGACATTCGGACACCAGCAGAAACAGCACCTCTGCTAATTGAATTCATCTCTAATTAAGATGATAATTAGATGCACTAATGATAACGAGCTGACCCCTGCGGCTCAGGTTCTGCATGGTCAGCAGATGTTTTTTAGTCCCTTCAGACCAAATGAGCAAATTGTTCTGTTTGCACGAGTCTGTAGCTCTGACTAATAGAAACATCACGTTAATATTCACATCAGCTTGACAGTAACCCGCAGTTTCAGCTTCAACGAGGCCGTTTCACATTCAGACGCACACAGTAATGAAAGGCAATATATAATTTTCTATATATTGCTGTCATTAGATGGAGAATAATAAGTAAAAATCATTTTAAGAGAAATTTACAGTATGAGCAAAACTGGGGTGATTGGCTATTATAATCCAAACGGCCTCCTAAGAAGTCTGTGTGCGTTCTGATATTTCTCAGTCGGCGTGTGCATTTGCTTTGATTTGGTTCATTGTTCATGCTTCACAGCGGTGAGTTTTGCATGAGCACCACTCACATTTTTAAATCTAAATCTAGTTTGACTTGTAAAGCCTCGCACACCCGTATCAACACAATTTCATAAAAGCATTCGGAATGAAAAACATAAACATTCATAGATAAACTAAAGCCGGACAAACACATTCATGATTGAACTTCTTAAGCTAGCTTCCTTAAATCCAGACTTCACTAAATCCCATATTGCAGCTGAACTGCAAACTTGGTTCTGCTGCATTTAGATCCGTTCATGCATGTCTCATCCAGGCAGGTATGATAATTAAAGCCATGTGTTTTAATTGCTTTTGACCAGCGGACCACAACTTGAGCACGTTGATGCAGAAACCGTTGAGTCACAGAATCGTGTGAGAAAGTTTAGAGTCAGAATAAACAGTCTGCCTGCAATAATGGAGCTGTTATTGCTTAGAAGTTGCTCTTTTATAGCTCCAAAGTTCATTTCATTCAGGTATAATGTTGTTTTGCATGCTAAAGGTCCTCAGTAGAAACAAATGAGTCAATGGTTGTCAAGTTTACCCCAGGTTTCACAGACAAGGCTTAAGCTAGTCCTAGACTAAAATGCATGTTTGAGCTGTTTTAACTGAACATATACTGACAGATCTTTAAATATGTCAGTGCCATTGTTTTGTCTCAAGATTCACACCAGTAATGTTATTTTTCTAGTGAACGTTTATAAAAGCTACTTAAATGCCTTAATTGAACTAAGGCTTAATCCTGGCTTATTTCAGATTTTCTTTAAGCTCTGAGTTTACGAATTGGGTGCATGTCAGTGAGAAAATTAGCAGAATACCACAATATATTATGGGTATTTAATAGTGATATTGTCAGGATTTTTTACTTACAACAAAATAAGCTTAAATAAGGGCCTGTCCACAGGTCGCACCCAAAAACGTGTGGAAAAAGTTGAGACGCTATATAAAGAGTTTGGTTCCAAAACGCAATAACTCCATTTTGATTAATTTGAGTAAAAAGGTGTTTTCTTTACCAAGAAAGCAGCAAGATGAAAACCACTATTTTCTGTTTCAAACTTTCATATAGCATCTTTTGGTTCTAAAAACAATAAAAAATCAAATCTACATATTGATTTTAAAAAGTTTATTATAAACACATATTATTTTTTCCCCAAAATGCAATAAATCCATGACACTTTTTTTTTTCCAAATGCAATTAATCCATCAATATAAAAGTTATTTTTCAAATTGAAAATACACAACAAGTTGATTCACATATATGACAGAGTCTAAACTTTGCCAATATTTATCTTATATACAGGCATTTGACTAAAAATACATTCAGCCGTCGCTCCCAAAATGAATTCAACGGGTCATCTTGTTAATGTTATAAATTATTTGTCTTTAGCGATTAAAGAGTATCTGGCGCCACCACACGGTTAAATAAACACATTTGCCGAGTATATTGGTATGGAAGAGGATTAGGGCCAAGCAATAATAAAAAAAAATATAACCATCTCGAGATTAAAGTTGTTAAATTTCGAGAAAAAACTCGTTAAATTTCAAGAAAAAAGTCGAGATAAAATGTTGAGAATAAAGTCATTAAATTACGAGAAAAAAGTCGTTAAATTATGAGAATTTAACAACATTTTTCTCATAATTTAACGACTTTGTTCTCATAATTTAATTACTTTATTCTCAACATTTTATCTCGACTTTTTTCTTGAAATTTAACGTCATTTTCTCATAATTTAATGAATTTGTTCTCGTAATTAAACAACTTTTTTCTCGTAATTTAATGACTTTATTCTCAACATTTTATTTCAACTTTTTTCTCGAAATTGAACGAGTTTTTTCTCGAAATTTAACAACTTTAATCTCGAGATGGTTTTATTTTTTTATTATTGCTTGGCCCTAATCCTCTTCCGTACATTGGTATTAAAAACAGCTTTTAAAAAAGCCCTCAATATTTACAGAGCGTGGAATGGTGCGCTGTGATTGGTTGAGCAGATATATCGCGTTCTGCAGAAAAAGGAGACTGACGTCTGTCGCATTGCATGGCTTAATGGATAGAGAGTCAGACTTGTAACCCAAAGGTCATGGGTTCGAGTCTCAGGTCCGGCAGGGATTGTCGGTGAGGGGAGTGAATGTCCAGCGCTCTCCCCACCTTCAATACCATGACAGCAATGGCTGCCCACTGCTCCGGGTGTGTGTGTGCACTTGGATGGGTTAAATGCAGAGCACAAATTCCAAGTATGGGTCACCATGCTTGGCCACAAGTCACTTCACTCACTTAACACGACAGAAATCGCATTTTGTGCAAAATTAATAAATGACTTTTGGCGGAAACTCAATTTTTTTTTAAAAATGCCGTTTATCGCATTTTGGAACCAAACTCTTCATATGTGCTATGATGCAGAATATCCACAGAACTGATGCTAGTATCTGATTTCACAAGTAGTTTGTTTCTGAATATAAAAATGTCGACACAATGTAACGTTCTTGCTCTGGCACTAGTTTTGGATGAAGAGATGTGCTTCTTGTTGTCGTTTGTACAAACAGGATGTGACGGTTGGTGAGTGTGGGATTTGTCCCGCCCCTCCTCCACTGTGATTGGACGGCTGGGTAAAAAGTGACAGTGATGAGTGCAGCATTTTACACAATTGAATATTCTTAAACTCTCGGCGACTGGTAAAAACGCTGAGCGTTCACTGTGAAATAGATGCTTAGCGAGTCGTCACGCTGCTGCCGTTTTAAAATATGTGGCGCTTTCATTGAAAACAATTGGAAAAATATGCTAGCCTTTGGTGGACAAGGCCTTATTCGAGTGCACCGTCTTTGTATATCTCAAGTGTTTGCTCAGGAGCTGTGCTGTACATGATGACGAGGAAGATTTATTTGACAAATCATACAGCTCTCTGTAACCTTGTACAGCTGTGATCAGCTGTTCCTCCGTATTGGCTTGTTGTTATGGAAAGGATGAAGCTGATTGGTTGGTTCTTGTCACATGACCTGCAGTGCGCTTGTGGCATTCTGAAAAGTTGGGATTGTTTTTTATCTCGCTGTGGCACCTGGGAAAAATAAGCAAGATGCTCTCTATTGTGCGTCTAATTAAAACAGCAATATAATAGTTTACAGTGGCTACATAAATTAATAAATGACATAAAGTGACCTGACGTTGTATACATGACCTTTCCAGGAGAACTTGAACGCACCATTTTATTGTTTTAAAAGCTGCTGAAATGGATTTCGCTTTTCTACAGCTAGAGTCTTCCACATTGAAGACTTTCTTATTTGAGCAGAATCAGCCGTGAGTTTCGGTGCTCTCAGATGTTTAAGTTGATGGAGTCACACACTGCAGTGTCTTTATCTCCCATCAGCCGCTGTGGTTTGTCATCCGTGACGGTGTTTTGCCGCTACTTGAGTGTGTAACTTCCCCAGAGAGCGATCGCTCTATCTGTCTTCCTCTGTGTCCAATCCTCGTCCCGTTTCACCTGCAGTCAAATGATCCATCGATGGACCCATCCGCGCTCCCGCTGCGGGTCGAGTCCTGGCGGGCGCGAGGCTTGCACGCAATGGCCCCGACCACCGGACAAAAGGCAACATTCCTCGGGCAACAGATCGATGAGGGTTATAGAGGACAAGCTGGGTGAGCTTCAGTGATCACATGATTCGACTGACATGAACGTCATGCGTTTGAGACCAAATGAATTAATTCACTTTTCAGCAACTTCATGAACACTTTTGTTTGAATCTCTCTGATTCAAATCTGTGTCATATTTCACCTCATAATCAACTGAACAAAATGAGAGTATTTTATGTTTTGTGTACTATATTTTTATATTATATTTTGATTAAAGAAAATAAATTTTGATTAAAGAAAATAAAACTATCCAAATTCTTATGATGGGAAAGCAACAAAAATTTTTTTTTTTAATTTGCAATGTTTAAAAAATTTTTATGTTATTTAAATTGTTAATTAATTGTTTTTTTTTCCCCTAAATTTTTTGAAGATTTGTTTTTAAAATCAGTATTTTAATTCATAACATAATATTTTATGTTAATCATTTAATTATGATTCTCATTAAATTCTCATTATTGACATGATTTTACAGACATTTGATATATTTAAATTTAAATGTTATTTAAATTGTAAATTATTGTGGGGCTTTGCATTAAAAGTTTGAAGGAAAAAAAGCTAATTAATGTATTAATATATTTCACTTTGTAACAATTTTTTATGTTAATCATCCAATTATTATTCTCACTATTATCACACATTAATATGGTTTTATTCTCATTACAAAACTCATTTACAATAAATATCATTTAAATTATAAATTACTTGGGGTTTTTTGCCTTAAATGTTGGATCATGTAATCATGTAATTATGATTCTCATTATTATCAGACACTAATATGGTTTTACAGTTAGAAGACATTTGATATGTTTTAATTTAATATCCAAACTCTCACTCTCAAAAAAAATAAAATAAAAAAAATCTCAGTTTGCAAAATTTAAAAAATTAAATGTTATTTAAATTATAAATAATTTGGGTTTTCTTTTGCCTTAAATCTTTGACGATTTCCTTAAAATCAGTATTTGACTTCATAACATAATATTTTATGTTAATCATCCAATTATGATTCTCATTATTGACACACACTAATATGGTTATACAGTAATGAGAATAATGAAAATGACAGAACACATCTGACGCATTACAATAATTAGACTTTGGCTGGAAAATTTGTTTAATTGCCATTAAAATAATCTCACAATGGCTTTATTTTCTTTTCCTAACATAATTTCTTTTTTGACATGTTTTTGTGCGATTCACTCAGAATCACAATGTCCTTTCAGAGGAAGAAAAGAAAAACCCTGTCACATGTGAGATCCTCACGAGGTTTCTTAAGAAAGCGATTCTGCAGGCATGACTGTTGGTGAGGACGCATGTTTATAATGGGCTTTTACAGTCGTGTTTTTCAGGCACATATTAATCATGCATGTCAATGACAGTCTGCGGCGGTTATTTGTTCTGACATACAGTTACTCTGATCCTAAAACACAGTTAATGTTTCATTTCTTGTATTTATTTTTCACAGACAGGCCTCTCCGTTCTACTTCTCTGTTCCTCTGTTTTCCACCTCTACTGAAAGACCATCGATATTTGTTATTATACTGCAGCGTAAATTTCATTATATCACGGGGTGTGATTTCAGCTGTTACACGGCCTTGTTTTACTAGTTAATGGCTTTTCCATGTGGCTGTTTGAGAAAGAAATAAAAAGTGCAGTGCTTTTAAACACAGGTTTGGTATGCGAGTTCTAATGGAAAGCTTTCATTCACTGAATAATAACATCTCAGTGGCTCACATGCTCTTCAAAGCCTTAGACTCTGGATGCATGGCTTTCTTGACAGACTTTCTGACATTATTGAAATCTGTGAAAAGAAAACACTTTCTTGTAACTATGTTTCGCTGGACAAAAATGTGGTTAAATTCACCTTTGAATTCTTCTTTTAAAGAGCACCTATTCTGCTTATTTCCATCGTTCTTTAGTGTTTAATGTTGCTGTTTGAGCATGAAAAGCTCTGCAAAGTTACAAAGCACAAAGTCCCTTCAGTGGGAGTTAATCTCTATAGTCTTGAGTTTTCTTCCTGTCACAATATTCCTCATTTAAATAAGGCATATGCAGAAAAAAAGGGGCGGGGCCTGGTTGAGTTAGTTAGTATTGTGTTATGGTAAGGGGCGGGACATTTCCCAAACACGCTTGAAGCGCTTGACCAATCACAACACACTGCTCCGGCCAACCAATCAGAGCACATTGTGCTTTTCAGAAGGCGGGGCTTCATAGAGACAGGAACTAAACAGAGCGTTACTGACAGACTGGGAAGAGAGGAGCTGCAATTTTTAATATGACATGAGCATAAACTATGATGGAAACACATTTACTGAATAAATCCCTCGATGTCTGACGCTCTGAGACCAACTCTTTTATGATGGAAGGAAAAAGAGCCATATTTTTATTACTGATATTTTGCATAAATTTCCCAGGAAGTGATGAGTTTTTTCTCTTGAACACATGGATGGAAACGCTGCTTTATTTGTTAATGTTTCATGCCATATTCCAATTTTGGATAGAAACATAGCTAAAGCCAAATATGGGAAAAATAAGGTGTTTTTTGAACATTCAAGCATTATAACCTATTCTTAAGTCAAGACTTTGTAAAAGAGCATAATACGGCCTCTTCTAAAGAGATTTCCTCTCGTATTTAGATGATAAACACGGAGCCATCACTAAATGCAGAATGGCATTACTGTTGCCAGCTTAAACAAATGAATCTGCCAATAACGATGATGACCAGAGTTGTGCCGTAATATTCCATCTTATCCGCAGATTAATTGCATTGAATGTAAAAAATGACACTAGATCCAGCCAATGGCAGTGAAGCCAGACAGAAAATGACATGCCATTAATTACCATGACTAATTACAAAGCCCGTCACCATGACGACCACATTTTACTTCATTCCAAGTTCGTTCATTACCACACACGACCTCAGGATTCTGCGCGGGGAATCAGAACGAAACGACATAACTTCAGCTGTATGGTTTCAGTTTTAGCTTAGTCCCAAATGGTGCATTCTTTATCTTATATGTTATCTTCACATAAAAATAAAATTATTGAATTAAAATATTATTGTAAATGCTTCTACACTAATGATTCATTTGCATAAGTACTCCGAGTTTAGCTGTAGAAACCAGCATAACAGCTGTGTTAAAATCTGTTGCATTGCAGATCGTTTCATGTGACGTGCTTTGGGTTTTTCTATGCCGTTCTTAGCACATCGCTTCGTCTTTGTATTGATTGTTCACAAATGAAAGAATAACAAAACGGTTTTCCTGAGCCGATTAAAAATGATTGTTTATCTAAGACATTCCTCCACATGCTTCTTCAAAGCAGCTTTTCATACGAGGGCTTCTTTGAAGAGCGACTCTAAAGGGGTTTTCCGTCAATAATGAATAACAGTTTATTCCTTTATGAAAAGAGGAAGACTGAACGAATCAATGAGGAAACTTCATCTGCCTAATCAATGGCGTCTTGAGTGTGGCGAGTTGATTTTATGCCCGCTGCAGACGGGAGGTTTGGCCCTGCCGCTGGTGTAGGTCTCCCTTAATTGAGCTCCTTTTTTGCAGCATGTTTCTGAAAATGGAGCCGGTTCATGGTAAGGTGGAGACATCTGTTCCTTGATGAGCCCTGAAAGGTCACCTTCTACCCACAGTCCCGCTCCCAGAGGAGACGGCTGGAGTCACGCTGCCGTACTGAAGTGACATTTGGCGTTCAGAGGGGACGATCTGGCAATGAACTGAAAAATTGAAAGGAGGAAAAAGGGGCCAGATCTTTCATTTCATTCTCATGTCTCTTAAGAATGAGAGAAGATTATACTTTGTGAAAAATTGTGTTGTGTATTTCACACTCAAAAAATATATATATATAAAAATATATATTTAGGCCTAAAATTAAGATTTATGTATTTAAATTGCATATAAAATGTCCATGCATTTGGATTGCAGTTTTAACATAAACTAATAAACTTAATGTGATGCATATCTGTCAGTCATGCAAACTGAATGTTTTAATGGTACAAAGACCTCTTATATGTCAAAAGATCAATACAAATTTGATTTCTCATGTCATTACTCCTTTAAAACCCTTTTTTTTTTCAAATGCATGGAAATTTAAATGCAATTCAAATACATAAATCTTAAGTTTAGACCTTAACTTTATTTATTTATGTATTTTCAAAATAATGCAATGCAATTGCAATGTCTCTGTTGTATTCATAACATCTTCACACTTAATAAACATCATTTTACTAGTGAGAGTGACCCCAGAGGCCAAGAAATTAACTAAACATGAAAAATGGCACACTTGCATATGGAGTCAAACTCTCAAATTAGATTAGAATCATCATTAATATGTAATTTTATATTCATTTTATGCAACTAATTGAAAAGCCATTAAAATATAAGCTGTAAAAATGAAAGATTGGTAATTTTCCCATGGCATTTCACAGGAGAATTTCTTGGCTCATGGAGATTTCAATTACTGAGAGCCACCCTCTTGGAATTGAGTTCTGCATTAGAAATTGTGTTACTTAGTTCATCATTTTAGTCTGTAAAGCACATCTGACCTGACTAACACAAGGTGACCAGTAATTAAATCGGTAGCACTTTACAATATGATCTCAAAGCTAACATGGGACCTTATGTCCAGTCTTATGATTAAAAACAATGATATTCTAGCAGCGAACAAACTATATTCAGTACATAAATGACTGTGCAGGAAATATTTACTTCAAAATGCAGCGAATGGTCAGAATTACAGCACATAAATCAAACATTCATTCTCTTTTAGTCTGGCTAGAAAAATTAGTGATTTCTCTGTGCCTGACCGGTCAATAAGCCTATAGCACATTCCCTTAAAATACGAGTTCACACTCTATTGAATGTGTTTCTCTTAGCATTAAAAAAATGCTTTATGATCTATAACGGTGTCAACAGCACTATGAATGTATTACACAGCATGCACAGAGCCGCAGGTTGAAAAATTATTCGATTTTAAGAGAATAACAGAACAAAAGTGAAAACAACAACAGAATAGAGCTACGTGATGCATCATATTACATGAACGCATATGCATTAGCATTTATGCATAATCATGAGGTTTACAGTGGTGCATGAGAGTGGAGCTTATGCATTTCAATAATTGATGAGGAAGGCTAATTGTTAGTCTTTAGGTTAAGACATGTTATTGGTTTCTAATATCATTAGCTGGGGTCAAATCAAGATATGTTCTGCCAAAAATGAAATTACTAAACATCTGCTTTTGTGTTCCAAAGAGGAAAGAAAGTTGGAATGGCATGAGGACGAGTAAATGATGAGAGAATCTCCATTTTTGGGTGAACTCACCCTTTCATCCTGTAGAGTTTGACTTATAGTTAGAAAAATCTTATCTTTTTACTAAAAAGCTTTTTACATGCTAAAAACAGGATTTTTCAGCAACATTTTGATCATTTAAAACCTTTCAAAAAAAAGTTCATTTTAAGTATACTTAGTAATGTTCAAGTAAGTAAGTATGTAGTAAGTATACTAATATCAATGTACTAGTAGTATACTTGTAAGTGTACTATTTCAATAGTACTTGGGACTAAATTGGCCCACATTTTTGTGTATAAAAGTATACTTTTAAGTGTAACAGTAGTAAACTTAGTATGCAACTAGTTTACAACTATGTTTGTTTGTTTGTACTGCAACTATTCTACAAGTGAACTTATAAGTATACTGATAGTTTACTAGTTAAATACTTGTAGCACATGTTTAGTTTATGAAAATACACTTTGAATGATACTCTCAGTAAACTACTAGTGTTATACTGTAAGTATACTTGTAAGTTTTCTTTAAGTGAATTTCATACTTGTAGTTTACTATTTATATATTATTTCTGCACTTTAAGTATACTACTGTGTTCCTGTTTAGGTATTAATCATTATACTTTAAATACCTTTAACTGTACTTTAAGTACACTACCAGTGTACTACACAAAAATTCACATGCTCAGAAGTAGGAACTGTTTTCTTTATAAATCAATATTTTCAAACAGTGTAAGTTTAAGACTACTCAGGCTACTCAGTCAAAAGTAGTAAACTGCAAGATTAGTTTAGTTAGAATACTTAAGTATATCTTAATCAAAAGATTAAATACAATATAGCCCAAATATACTTGGACAAGTCTTTTTTTGTCAGTATATGTATACTAAAGTATAATTTTAATTATGTTTCTGAGAAGTACATAAAAAGTAGACTGAAAATATACTAAAATTATACTAAATATAATTTCTGAACTCTTTTTCAGCATTTCTGTGGTTCAGATTAATGTGTATGACAGCTCTCCAAAACCTCAAGAAACTCTTCGCTCAAGTTCTCAGACCTTGACCTTTGTGTTTAACTTCATTTGCTGTGCTGGAGGAGTCAGACTGTTACAGACCGCCTTAATAATCTGCATTTCCACTCGATTAGAAACATCAGCAGGGTTTTGGCAAAACGAACTCTGTCATCTGTTATGTGACTTGCTCATTTATCACGTCTGAAGCGAGCCGCTCCACCCACAGGAAAACAAATGTGAGAAGTTCTGCATTTGTCAACTTGAGCGAAGATGTTCTGAGCATGTCTGTGAAAGATGAACTTCACGGTTTATACACACCTGTCCCCCCACTGCATTAGTTAAATGCTTTATGAGCCGCTTCATTGTGGCTGTTGGATCTGGGTTTGATTGAGAACGAAGCTGCTCTCCTCTAATCTAAACAGGAAAGGATTTTACTAATGCATTTACACTCTAAGAAGAAAAGGTTCTATATGAAACCTTAAAGGGTTCCGTCAGGCGCATCATATATAGAACCTTAAAGGTTCCGTAAGAGACTTCATTTATAGAACCTTGAAAGTTCCGTCGGGTGCTTCGTATATAGAATCTTAAAAGTTCTGTCAGGAACTTCATTTATATAACCTTAAAGGGTTCCATCAGGCACATCATATATAGAACCTTAAAGGGTTCTGTCGTGTGCTTTGTATATATAATCTTAAAGGATTCCGTCAGGTGCTTAATATCTAGAACCTTAAAAGTTCCATCAAGCGCTTCATATATAGAACCTTCATATATAGAACATTATCTAAGAAAGATAACAGAGAAAAGAAAACACACACACAGCACTAGAATGTAACAGTGATTTAGGT
The DNA here is from genome assembly GCA_036281575.1 of Ancherythroculter nigrocauda. Taxonomy (NCBI): domain Eukaryota; kingdom Metazoa; phylum Chordata; class Actinopteri; order Cypriniformes; family Xenocyprididae; genus Ancherythroculter; species Ancherythroculter nigrocauda. Next base: position 1,112,476 of record VTFQ01000643.1, read on the forward strand.
GTCCAAATAAATGTTGGATTGTTTGGACTGTCAACAGACAGGAAAAAATACATTTATCACCATATTTTTAGGAATAAAATTTTAAATATATATAGTACTGCTGAAGTGGAGATTTCTGACTCAGATGCATGAGAAAACGCATATAGATAAAGATTTAAAGGGGTCATGACATGAGAAATCAAATTTTCCTTGTTTTTTTTTTTTTTTTTTGACATATAAGAGGTCATGGTAACACATCCTGCAAGTTACAGATTAAAACAGGACAAATGAAAGAGTGAAAGAATGTTCGCTTTGACGCGTCCACAGCTGGTTTGTGTCTCTGTACAGACTTCAGAAGGATCCCAGCATCAGAAACAAGTGGATGGTTTATTTTAATGGCGTCCCAGATCACATCAGAGGATTGCATGTTTGTTCGGAGCATTTTATTTTGTAAACGAGGCACAGTGTAATGGAAAGTTCACAAAGAAACCTTTTTCTCATATGAAATAAAAAGGTTTTGTCTGTCATGTCTTGCTTTAAAGCACAAGCAGAATTGTGTATTGTGTTTTGTTGGCTGAATTGCCTGTAAAGTAATTGTTGCTTATTACTTTTAAACAAATGGTGTAAGTTCATGGTCAGAATAAACTAGTGGTCCAGACTTGGCGACACTCAAACGTCTGGTTACATGAGGCAGCCAGCGACGTAAGCTCCTGGATAGAAATTTCTCATTCTCCTCAATCTCTCTGTGCGTTGCTCGAGTATCCTCTATTATCCCGAAACCAAGTGAATCGATATTTCATCAGTTTTTCTGTTGCTTTGAGTTTGACAGAAACGCCTGAACTAGAATCCTCAGGAAAGCGCTGACAATCGGATATCATTATCTGCTCCACAAGACGAAGATGTTTTATCTGGTTCTGTCTGTTGCTCCCTCCTTAAAGAAAAATGAACCAGAACAAAAGAGCAAAAAAGAAGGAAAATGTGTAGAATAGCATCAGAATATGAGTGTTGTTTTCTGCAGTATAGAGGCAGAGACGCAGGACTGTGTTAATGAACGTTAATTAAACTGTCAGACACTTGAGGTGAGATCCAGGTCAGAAAGAGAGTAGGAAAATAATGATAAAGAATGCCACATTAAATATAACAGATATATAAATTAGATACAGATGAGGCTCATAGGAGGTTTTGTGCATCAAGCCATCATATTGTATGTATTACATATTACATTATTAAGGGGAGACACTACAGGCAAAAACACTATTTTTTCAGGCACCTGTCAATTTTGAGATTTTGCACTTTTTGGCTTTTCATAAAGTGTTTTTTCAGACTGGTGGAAAGAAAACATCCAAAATACACTTTTAAGTGTATATTTTATAGCACTTTATCTATTTGCGTCTATAGATTTCAATTACAGTAAATATTTTAAAGGCCGTTTTCTCAAAATGAGTTTTTTCTCCTGCTCAGAGTCAGAAATCTCCACTTCAGCTTCAACTTTACAGTTTTATTCCCATCTATATTCTGAAGGTTTTTACTGAGGGATTTGTTGATATATATTTTGCCTGATTTTATGCAACATTTTATTCCTAAAAAAAAATGGTGAAAATATTTGTTTTTTCTGGCTGTTGATAGTATTTTCTGATTTACAGAGCGATAAAAAGAGATATCCAAAATTCCCTCTGTAAAAACCTTTGAATTTAATATGTCCAAAAAAATAAATGAGAATTTTGAACCTGACGTCATCCAATATTCAGATTTTTGCTCTAGAAATGTATGCAAATTAGCGCATATTTAATTAGACAACGCCTCATTTGCATATTTAAACATAACATTTTAGAAAACTTGTTATACAAAAAATGTTTACAATTTTTAATGTAATCAATCAGCTGGGGTAGTATGGTGATATCTATTAGTTAATTGTTTTACCCTATTCACCTGGGGTGTCTCGCCTTAATATTTTATATTTATGTTAATATTTTAAGTTGTATTATTATATATAATATTATATATTTTAGGGTCATTAAATTTAAAATAAAAACCATTTTTTAGTGACCTAGGTGTCCTCTGTATATTAATAAAATTATATATCTATATATATATATAAAATAATTTAATTAATATACAGAGCCTACAGAGGATAAGTGGTTTGGTGAATGGATGAATATAATTTATTTTAATATATTTTTATTTATTTAAAATTATTTTAATTAATTATCTTAATATTTTTGTACTTAATTGTCTTAATACATTTAGGATGGTGATATTGTAATGTTTTATTACTATTTTTAATAAAATATAACAATAATAATATAATAAAAATGTTGTGTTGTAAGCATATTGCATAGTTGTGCTTGGAGTCATGTTTGTGATGATAATGCAATGAAACATGCCAAATTGTGCGACATAATTTTTGGCCACACTGTCATACAAAGAAATTATGAACACATGCAAAAAACAAAACAACAAAATATTTTAAACTGATTATGTTGTAGTCAGTGGATGCATTTTTTTTTTCATAGTAAAATAAAACCTGTAGTTGTAGTTTGCCTTTTTTGCCAAATAATTTTGTCAGATAAATACCTTAACCAAGTTTAGTGTTTTGTTCTTCCCTCATATTTAGTATATTTAAAAATATAACATATTATATTCCTATAAATATAATATATTCCTCATATTTTGATTTGACTTGTAGGGTCATTAAAACAAATATCCCCTCCGGACATTACTTTTGGCCACTACTGTTACAATAATAAAAATAATAAATAATAATATATGTGTGTGTTATAATAGATTGTGGTGCTACTATAGAACATAATTTTATCTTGCGACTCAAATATCATTCTCTGTGTTCTTCTTCCGTCAAATCTAATTTGTTCCTGTGTGAAGGATGTGTTCAGGAGTTCACTGGTCTCCTGTCAGTTCATGTTCTCCAGGTCTCATGACATTATCGCCTGTCGCTTCTATAAGCAGAAAGAAAAGTACAAGTCTGTCTAACAATGACCTGCGAGTTAATGAACGGCACTGAAACGACATCCGGACAGCTGTCAACACATGACCGTGCAGCGTGAAAATCAGTCTACTGTAATTTTCTGCCTGTAATGTAAATTCACTCAGAAATACATCAACTTAGAGTAATAAGTCACTTTGACTTTCACCCGTCTCAAATCCGTCTTATTAAGATATCTTCAGAACATCATTCACTGATATTTTTAGATCTTACAGACTGCATACACAGTGTGCAAAAGTTATTTACAAGAGTTTATTAAGACTTTGGGCTTCGTATTTCATGTGGTGATTAATGTGCCATTCTGGATGGTGACAAATATCAGCACAAATGCAGAATCACATGCCTCCATTATTCATGTGTTGTTGTAGGAGTGAAGTTCGTGCAACAGCAGAGACAGAAAGACATGAGCTCTTTTCCTAAACATACTGAGCTGCCTGTACCTAAAAAGCATTTTTACACATTGTAGATGCCATCCCAACACAAAATATAATATATGCTAATGCATTCATCCAGCATCAGAGCCTTGTGAAAGTTTAGTTTCAACAAATCATCTGGAGTCCAAGAGTAAAAGAGTTTTTATATTGCATCTTTAATCTTTCAAGTTTTTCCAGACTCAAATCCTGCTTATTACTGGAGCATACGGCGGTAAATAAGAGACAGTTTAGCACAAATTGCAAAAAGATCCCGTCCCAGAATGAACGATCTGTCAGAGTTGTTTACAGAGTTGTGGAAGTGCAGCTCTCTGTTTCTAACATCTTATTTACTTCATCATTTAGAGCACACAAAATTTGCTTGATCAAATTGCTCTGTCAAAGCGAGTGATTGGTTAACCGCTCGTCACAGATGTTTTAGAGAAACGACTCGTGCAAGTTAATTTCACATGAGCGATGAGATGTCTGGCCCCGTGTGAGTCGCACATGAGGTTGTGGATTTGAGTTGTGAGTTTTGTGGGGTTTCTTGCATAATCAGAAACATCTTATTTTTAACCTTTGTTTGTAACTTTAATGTGCGAGGCTTCCAATGCCATCCGCTTCCAGGTATTTTAGTTTTACAACAGCAGCAAGTTATGCTGCTTTATATTGCAAACTGGTGTTTGTCATCATATTCTGTGTGCGGTGTGCTAGTTTTCAGTCACATGACCTGGATGGCAAAACATCCATAGAAATGCAGCGCAGGCCTGACAATTTTCCATTTGTATCAAGTTACAAATATTTAGATCACCTCTCAAAAGAAGAAAAACAGAAATAAGTGAACAAAACGCAAGTTTTGGGCATTTGTGATCCATGCAGCCTCCCAGCTAACATTTTTTGGTTCCCAGAACCGACATCCTAACATTCTCTTTTGGTTAGCCAGGAAAGTTTTCTTTATGCAAATAGAACATTCCCTGTTGGTTTGGAGAACGTTCCCCTAACCTTCCCAGTATGTTCCCCTAACCTCTTTACCTAGGGTGAACAGATGTCCTGTTTTTCCTTGGGCAGTCCCTTATTTTAGCTCTACTTTTAGTGTACCGACTCATTATGAAAAAAAAAGATTTGTCCCATGTTTCTTCTTTCCTAAAATTTCTTCATTGCTGAGTGATAGAGCAATTAATAATCTTCGGTCACATGAAAAGAATAGCCTAATTACCGCCGTTTCCGGGTCCAAGCCTCGACTCATTTCACTTGAGAATGCCATCGATGGCCGTTTATGAGCGTTATTTAGTCATATTAAACATCAATCACTTTGAAAAGTTAAACATTTTAAATACTTACAGTCTACACAACAGTCTCCGTGCTCACAGCGTCACAGACATTAATATTTTAACGATTTATAAAAAATGAATCATTGTCTGGCCATCTGGAATTTTGGTATGGAGATAAAGGTTATGATTATAATTTTTTTTGTAGTATTACACCACATCATGTGTGTATATTAGCACCATTTGTTGTTTTCTTGTGGTATGAAATGATGACTTAACAACCGAATAGCATCATACTATATTTTGTAGAACAAAACAACCAACAACCAAATTTAACTTGCGCGCAAAATTGGAACATCACATAAAACATTTGCGCACAAAGCGCAGTTTCCATTCAGTGAGCCGAAGAGAACAAAATCGTCACTTTCTGATAAACTGACGCTAAATATCACTAAGAAAATGGAAGTTGCTGCAGTAGAAGAAGCGTATAATTTTGTATATAATAAAGTATGTCTAAGAAACGGAATAAAGTTATCTTGCTTTTGGAGGCGGATGCTTACTGTTTGGGAACGCAGTCGTGTAAGACATTTAACCCTCAAATGCATGACTGTTTTGCCAGTCATTCTTACATATTCGGGTCTTTATCGACCCGGATCTATATCTAACACGGAAGGACCTCTACCTGTCGCGATAATATAAAACTCCTCTGATATAAGAGTAACAATTACAGAAGAATAAAATAAAGCATATTTTGTTACTGTTACAGTAGACAGGAGACAGACACAGATGTAACAGGTAATGGTTGCTTTATTTGACCACAGTAGAGCAGGGTGAAACACACAGGTAAGTGAACTGGTTGTAGATTGACTTGAGCAGGGAATATGAGGTATATTTACTGTCCTTTTCTTTGCAGGTAGATACACGCTGGAGCTTGGAGATCGCTGGAGAACTTGGGAGCTGACGGGAACACACTCACACAGCAAACGAGGCACACAGAGGGAAGGAACACGCTGGAGACAGGTGAGTATGCGGAGAGGAGTCCTTGAGGTAAGCATAACAATGAGGGTATGCGAACGAGACCGGACGTGGAGTGCTGTGTGCGTGTGTGCTTTATAGTGCTGTTGATGAGTTGAGTGATGAGGTGCAGGTGGCGGTGATTAGTACTCTGGAGACTGTGAGCGTTGTGGTTGGGTGACATTGGAACCTGACGTGTCTGTGACAGTTACCTTTTGGAGCTTGAAAGGGCTCCGTTTGTGCAGATGTTTTATGCCATCATCACTGTCCTTGTCAGAGCTCATTTCCCAGTAAATTCAGCAAATAATGGGCTAGTTTTATGTTTGAGGTCACGAATATGAGCCCATTTGCGATCTCAAACGATTCTCAAAACTATATAATTTTCAGCATCTTCAAAATCAATATTTCGATCGCTAACAGCTTTACCAGATCAATCTAGTAACAGTTACAGTCATATTTGATTGCGTTCAGTACTTGCTCTGCAGTAAATCGCTGAGCCATTTCATGTTTTTCTTATTATTTCGTTTTCTGTGAGTTGTCACCTCAGCATTGTGTATCAGACATTTGCCACCTTGTGGAATAAAGGTGAATTGCACTTATTCCATCATCTAAGATTCTATTATTGTTGTGCAGAAAAAATATACGTACACTCATACACACCTCGGGTCGTTTGCGACCCTATACAATTTTTACAAATAATGAATACAAAAATAGGCATTCTTTTATAATTTTATGATTTTTTTCTTGTTATATTCTTTATAATGAATTGATTGAGGAATACCAAGAAGGTTGATGTGTAACTTTAAAAAATGAATGAGGAGGAGGGTAGTGAATGAAGTCCCGGGTCACTAAAGACCCGAGGTATGCATTTAAGGGTTAAAGGTAATTCTACTGAACCACTTTGACGGCAGACTTTGCTCAGGCATTTCAGAACAACCATAACAGCATTTGGTTGATCCAGTTATGCCATCCCATCGCAAAGTCACATCGTTTTTTATGCGCATCGAGGAATTTATTCAGTAAATGTGTTTCCATCATAGTTTATGCGCATGTCTTCTTAAAAAGTTTATCTGACAACATTGAGTGCATACCTTTTCTATGCGCATTTTTAAAATTTATTATTTTCCATACAGCGTTTTTTTTTATGCGATATCCAAAAATGCACACAAAAAAAGGTGGATGGAAACATAGCTAGTGTCAGTGCGAGAGAGTGCTGAGGAAATTAAAACGTGAAGATGCTGTACTACTAGTTATAGCATGAAAAAACATTAGTAGGTATGTAAAAAGAAACGTAAAAAGTAAATCATGACTCATGTAATCTCTCAATCAGTGTTTCAATTGCGAAAAGATGTCAATAAAACAGCTTAATGTCATGTAACACTTTACATTACTTCAGGAAAATACATCAGTGTGTAACCACCTTGAACAGGAGCGAAATCTGCATGGGACATTTTTTTGCTCTCAAGTGCAGATTCCTATGCAATGACTGGATTTTGCCCGAGAAATTTTGCAGAGTAACGGTAAAGCTTTGCGTGTTGCAAAATAAGGTATAGATTACAGATTTCAACTTTTTGAATATGCACACGTGTGCTCACACTCTTACCTGTGTGGGTGCTGCTGAAGTGCTGACAGAGATTATGCTTACACACGCACAGGTGGAAGGGTCTCCATGGCAACGACTCCGTGTGGTGCCGTTAGTGATGGGTCCTCAAACCCCCGAGGATCGTGCACGTGCCTTTTTATCAGCATGACACACACACACACTCACACTTACAAAACTCACACAGATACACACACTCAGAAACTCACAGCATGGATGAGACTCTAAGCCAAGAGACATGAACTCATATCACACACACACACACACACACACACAGGGAATGAGTAACAGCAACAGCAGTTGTGCATTGAGCTTTCACACCGACAGCTTTTCTGCTGTGTAACAGGAAATATAGTGATTTATGAGTTCCTGCATGAGTATTTCTTTTCATAATGGACAAAGTGAAGTCATATAACAAAAACCATCTAATTTACATGAATAGGGGCATCTGACCAGTTGACAAGCAGTGTTGCTTTAGTATCATTGATATAGTCTACTATTACAGTTTTTATTAAATGGGTCATGACATGAGAAAGCAAATGTGTGTTTTGACATATAATCTTAAAACATCTTCCTTGTTATAAACAAAGCATTTATTTAATAAAGCTCCAAAAATGGCTCATTCTGATATTGCGAGATCTGTGACGTCGACAAATAGTTAATAATGTTTTGTCTAAATGACGACTGTTTATAGGCCTAGTTTGGAATGATTTATCTCAATTATTGGAAAATTTGGAACTGTAAAAGTAAATTTTCGAAAAATGTTTTGTGTTTTACCATAATTCAATGTTCCCATTTTACATGCCCATTATGCAAAATTCACTCAAACACCATTACTTGTATTTTACAGAGAGCTGCTGAAGGGTGATGTGTTTTAATGGCAGAATTGATGTTTCCATCATGCTAATTTTTGGTTTTATATTCAAGTAATTCAATTTTGCATTAATTATTATCTACCCTTTTTGGCTCTGAAATGTTTTTAACAGTGGAATTAATTATTTTCTATCAGAATAATTAAAGGAAAAAATGAACTGATGCATCTGATGTTATTCTGCAGTCAGCAGTGATTATGTTTGCAGAATACAGGTCCATCTTTGCTCTGGACCTTTTATCTCAGGTGGTACGACCAGACAAATTCCTCCTGTCCTCCAATTCTGGGTCACTTCTGTTTCCTCATGTGATTCACTTTGAGAAAATGACAGTGCCGAACCAACCCACCTCCTTCCCCAAACAGAAGCCCGATTTAGCTCTGCCCTTCTGAACTCAACACCACAGAACTGTGTGTCATTCCTCATTCAGTTCAGGTTTCAGCATGAATGCTCTGGTATGAAGCGACTGGAGAATTAAAGATGAATTAATTGATACATTCATTGAAAAAAGGGGAGAAAGAAGGTGAAATATTAGGCAATGCAATCATGTCTTCATTGCATGCAAATGCCATCCAGTTATCATTTTGGAAAATTAAAATGATTATTAAAAATTCTGTAATTCTGCTTTTGCATGCATGAAGAAAATTCACATGCTTTGCATGCATATTACATACTGCAGAAATAGTATGAGGAGTATGTTAATATGCTATTCCAAAATGTTCATGTCTATGTCCTAAAACATTTAAAACTTTAAATCATTTAACTTAGATTTTTTCTATAACAATAAACAAGGTGCATTTTAACTCATTTCTCTTTTGTATGAGCACATGTTGCTGCACCTGAAATACTTTCAATTACAACACAAACATGTTCAGTTTGTAAAGTTGCAAAGCTGAAAAGGTTCGTCACAGCAGGAATGACTCGACAGGAAGGAGAGCATGGATAACACGGAACATGACACAATGTGTTCTGAATATTACGGAACATACTTTATCACTAGAAAAAGATTGAAATAACCCCTTAAACATGAAAGCAAGATATTTCCCATAATGTAGAACCCTATAGGGCTCTTTCACATTGAGTCAAGAACCCTAGGGTTCTAAATAGAACCTTTTATTCTAAGAGCTTTAGTCACATACTAATGTATGAATCCACTCGAGTCTCTGTTGGTTTGTTGCGTGAGTGAGCGTTACTGAAGCTGCTGCCTATAAAGAGCGTCTCAAATCAGACACAATCAGGCTGCATTTCCATTAGGATGCTGTTTGTGGACCGCTGCCAATGAAGACATTAGGCCGAGAGTCAGATCACTGCTTTTGGAGACACAGCCATTAAGTTTTCTGTCTAGGGTGACCAATGACCACGATCAAAAATTCAGGGCACAGGAGAAAATATTGTCGAGTTGTTTTATCCTGTTTTAGTTACAACAATCACTCAGAAACACAAGTTTCATCCAAAAAAAACTTTCGTCAAGGTTATGCTAATGTTTTGCCTGTTAAAGTGTCTCTCTTTAGGCTGTTTTTCCTAGTGTGAATGAGAAAAACAGAAACTAGACCAGTTTAAAATCAGGTCAAATCTAGTGTTTTGCTAACCCTGATGTCAGTGTTGACAGCTTGTAGTTTGTTCATAATACCGCAAGATAAGACTAAAAACAGCATCCCAGTATAATGCAGGACATTATGTGTAAAATGGGGCTGTTCCCAATTTTATCAGAGAAATGAGGCCACGCAGCTCCTTGGAAATCTTTTTGTGACAATCAAAGTCAGACAGTAACTATTATGTTGTTTCAATGACAAAAATGCCAGTTGTCAATGTCAAAATGATTGCGAAGCCAATCAAATGAAAGTAGACGGGGCTTTACCACACAGAAGCCGAACGCTAGTTCAAGCAAAACGCTTCAGTTTTATCAGGGAAAGAGTGTGAGGTAAGATATAATTAAAGTAGCTCAACGTTTAATATTTGACAACTACTGTTTCACGATAGAAATGACCAACAGTAATATCCCATGACTGTTTTTGTCAAATTTCGCTATACAGGTAAGTCCTAGTTAAATGTGACAAAACATGGAACATGATTGGAGATATTTTCAGTGTAATAGACATACAATTATATGGCTGTTCACACATAACTATTACTATAAAGTTTTAATAATCATTCTAATGAATAGTCATAGACTTTAGATATACAAAAATGGTAAACTTACATTATATGAATGGGAGAAACTGCAACACTCATTATGGCGGAATAAGTCCCACTTTCTAAATAAAAGAGCCAATCACCAACTAGAAAAAATTTATTAAAAATCGGGCAGTGCGCATAGTATTTTAGTGAAGAAATTTACAAAGGGATCACACCCCTATATTGATGATAGCTCCGCCCCAAATTTACTAACATGCTATACAACACAGGCACCTCCCCCCTTAATGAGCAGACACGCCCCTTACTTCTAATTGGCTACAAGTGTGTTTTGGTACTCTGTCCGATTTAGTTTCAACAGCATTTCTCAGAAATCACCTACTGCACCTTTAAATCCTTTCTTTAAATCTTAAAGGTGCCCTAGAATTAAAAATTGAATTTATCTTGGCATAGTTAAATAACAAGAGTTCAGTACATGGAAATGACATACAGTGAGTCTCAAACTCCATTGTTTCCTCCTTCTTATAGAAATCTCATTTGTTTAAAAGATCTCAACATAACACCAACTGTTACGTAACAGTCGGATCATTAATATGTACGCCCCCAATATTTGCATATGCCAGCCCATGTTCAAGGCATTAGACAAGGGCAGAACATCTGGATCTGTGCGCAGCTGAATCATCAGACTAGGTAAGCAAGCAAGGAAAACAGCGAAAAATGGCAGATGGAGCAATAATAAATGACATGATCCATGATATTTTTAGTGATATTTGTAAACTGTCTTTCTAAATGTTTCATTAGCATGTTGCTAATGTACTGTTAAATGTGGTTAAAGTTACCAGCATTTCTTACTGTATTCATGGAGACAAGAGAGTCGTTGCTATTTTCATTATTAAACACTTGCAGTCTGTATAATTCATAAACACAACTTCATTCTTTATAAATCTCTCCAACAGTGTGTCATGTTAGCTTTAGCCGTTAGCCATGGATCACAGCCTCAAATTCATTCAGAATCAAATGTAAATATCCAAATAAATACAATACTCACATAATCCGCATGCATGCAGTATGCATGATGAACATTTTGTAAAGATCCTTTTGAGGGTTATATTAGCTGTGTGAACTTTGTTTATGCAATGATAGAGTCGAGAGCTCGGGAGGGGGCGGAAACCGCGCAATTTAAAGGGGCCGCAACCTGAATCGGCGCATTTCTAATTATGCCCCAAAATAGGCAGTTAAAAAAATTAATTAAAAAAAATCTATGGGGTATTTTGAGCTGAAACTTTACAGACACATTCAGGGGACACCTTAGACTTATATTATCTTGTAAAAAAACATTCGATGGCACCTTTAATGATATTCAAAATACAATGTTCTAGACATGGTTACAGCCTTGGTGTATATAAACACTCTCACTCAGGTTTATCCTGATCAGTCTGAATACCGTGAATGCTTCAGCCAGTGAGGTGCTCATGTGTGTTTGATCTGTTTGTTGTAGAAGCAGTTTGGCATCTGTTTGCCCGCTGCTGTCTGGGTCTGGCACAGAAGAACCACAGCCGACGGATCAGAGCAGCCTGGCGGCAGGTAAACAAACGCTTGCTGGCAGTTAGTATGTACTGCTCTCTCTTCTTGCCTCTGTTTCTTTCATTCTTCTTTTTTCTCCTCTGACAGTGGTCTTGAGGCTCCACAATGATCACAAACAATGTTCCAAAGCCAGATGAGCTTCCTACAGATTTCAGCCAGAATTGTTTTCACTGATGGTGTGTGATAGAAATGAATTGTGCAAATCAGGCATTGCAATTGCAACCAACAGCACTGCAACTTCATGATTCAATCAGTCTGAACACACCTTTCAATGCTCATCACATAATTAAAATGAAAATATAATAAATACAATATACTCAATAATACTAAAAATATTATTTGCAAATAGTTTTCATCTTAAAGATGAATCACTTATACAATTCTTCATTTGTAAGTCAATTTGGATAAAATTGTCAGCTAAATGAATAAATGTAAATGTACTTAAATATAATCAAAGGGGTCATGACTTGAGAATTCCATTTGCCTTGATCTTTTGACATATAAGAGGTATATATATATTTGTATATATAGGTATATATTTGCATATGACATTGATGGATAGTTATACATCATCAGACCATAGGCCCCGCCCACTTGCGCTCAGTCTCTTAAAGGCTGACACTGGATGTGAGCATCACGTCAAAAGCAAATAGACGTTGTCTACGCTGATACAGCATACAGATGTGCGTTCAGTTTCTGAAGTCATTATAATGACTGACGCTGTCTACGCTGATACAGTATACAGATGTGTTCAGTTTCTGAAGTCATTATAATGACTGACGCTGTCTACGCTGATACAGTATACAGATGTGTTCAGTTTCTGAAGTCATTATAATGACTGACGCTGTCTACGCTGATACAGTATACAGATGTGCGTTCAGTTTCTGAAGTCATTATAATGACGCTGTCTACGCTGATACAGTATACAGATGCGTTCAGTTTCTGAAGTCATTATAATGACTGACGCTGTCTACGCTGATACAGTATACAGATGTGTTCAGTTTCTGAAGTCATTATAATGACTGACGCTGTCTACGCTGATACAGTATACAGATGTGCATTCAGTTTCTGAAGTCATTATAATCACTGACGCTGTCTACGCCGATACAGTATACAGATGTGTTCAGTTTCTGAAGTCATTATAATCACTGACGCTGTCTACGCCGATACAGTATACAGATGTGTTCAGTTTCTGAAGTCATTATAATCACTGACGCTGTCTACGCTGATACAGTATACAGATGTGCGTTCAGTTTCTGAAGTCATTATAACTGACGCTGTCTACGCTGATACAGTATACAGATGTGTTCAGTTTCTGAAGTCATTATAATGACTGACGCTGTCTACGCTGATACAGTATACAGATGTGCGTTCAGTTTCTGAAGTCATTATAATGACTGACGCTGTCTACGCTGATACAGTATACAGATGTGCATTCAGTTTCTGAAGTCATTATAATCACTGACGCTGTCTACGCTGATACAGTATACAGATGTGTTCAGTTTCTGAAGTCATTATAATACTGACGCGTCTACGCTGATACAGTATACAGATGTGCGTTCAGTTTCTGAAGTCATTATAATGACTGACGCTCTACGCTGATACAGTATACAGATGTGTTCAGTTTCTGAAGTCATTATAATGACTGACGCTGTCTACGCTGATACAGTATACAGATGTGTTGTTTCTGAAGTCATTATAATGACTGACGCTGTCTACGCTGATACAGTATACAGATGTGCGTTCAGTTTCTGAAGTCATTATAATGACTGACGCTGTCTACGCTGATACAGTATACAGATGTGCGTTCGGTTTCTGAAGTCATTATAATGACTGACGCTGTCTACGCGATACAGTATACAGATGTGCGTTCGGTTTCTGAAGTCATTATAATGACTGACGCTGTCTACGCTGATACAGTATACAGATGTGCGTTCAGTTTGAAGTCATTATAATGACTGACGCTGTCTACGCTGATACAGTATACAGATGTGCGTTGTTTCTGAAGTCATTATAATCACTGACGCTGTCTACGCTGATACAGTATACAGATGTGCGTTCAGTTTCTGAAGTCATTATAATCACTGACGCTTTGTACGCTGATACAGTATACAGATGTGCGTTCAGTTTCTGAAGTCATTATAATCACTGACGCTGTACGCTGATACAGTATACAGATGTGCGTTCGGTTTCTGAAGTCATTATAATCACTGACGCTGTCTACGCCGATACAGTATACAGATGTGCGTTCAGTTTCTGAAGTCATTATAATCACTGACGCTGTCTACGCTGATACAGTATACAGATGTGCGTTCAGTTTCTGAAGTCATTATAATCACTGACGCTGTCTACGCTGATACAGTATACAGATGTGCGTTCAGTTTCTGAAGTCATTATAATGACTGACGCTGTCTACGCTGATACAGTATACAGATGTGCGTTCGGTTTCTGAAGTCATTATAATGACTGACGCTGTCTACGCTGATACAGTATACAGATGTGTTCAGTTTCTGAAGTCATTATAATGACTGACGCTGTCTACGCTGATACAGTATACAGATGTGTTCAGTTTCTGAAGTCATTATAATGACTGACGCTGTCTACGCTGATACAGTATACAGATGTGTTCAGTTTCTGAAGTCATTATAATGACTGACGCTGTCTACGCTGATACAGTATACAGATGTGTTCAGTTTCTGAAGTCATTATAATGACTGACGCTGTCTACGCTGATACAGTATACAGATGTGTTCAGTTTCTGAAGTCATTATAATGACTGACGCTGTCTACGCTGATACAGTATACAGATGTGTTCAGTTTCTGAAGTCATTATAATGACTGACGCTGTCTACGCTGATACAGTATACAGATGTGTTCAGTTTCTGAAGTCATTATAATGACTGACGCTGTCTACGCTGATACAGTATACAGATGTGTTCAGTTTCTGAAGTCATTATAATGACTGACGCTGTCTACGCTGATACAGTATACAGATGTGTTCAGTTTCTGAAGTCATTATAATGACTGACGCTGTCTACGCTGATACAGTATACAGATGTGTTCAGTTTCTGAAGTCATTATAATGACTGACGCTGTCTACGCTGATACAGTATACAGATGTGTTCAGTTTCTGAAGTCATTATAATGACTGACGCTGTCTACGCTGATACAGTATACAGATGTGTTCAGTTTCTGAAGTCATTATAATGACTGACGCTGTCTACGCTGATACAGTATACAGATGTGTTCAGTTTCTGAAGTCATTATAATGACTGACGCTGTCTACGCTGATACAGTATACAGATGTGTTCAGTTTCTGAAGTCATTATAATGACTGACGCTGTCTACGCTGATACAGTATACAGATGTGTTCAGTTTCTGAAGTCATTATAATGACTGACGCTGTCTACGCTGATACAGTATACAGATGTGTTCAGTTTCTGAAGTCATTATAATGACTGACGCTGTCTACGCTGATACAGTATACAGATGTGTTCAGTTTCTGAAGTCATTATAATCACTGACGCTGTCTACGCTGATACAGTATACAGATGTGTTCAGTTTCTGAAGTCATTATAATGACTGACGCTGTCTACGCTGATACAGTATACAGATGTGTTCAGTTTCTGAAGTCATTATAATGACTGACGCTGTCTACGCTGATACAGTATACAGATGTGTTCAGTTTCTGAAGTCATTATAATGACTGACGCTGTCTACGCTGATACAGTATACAGATGTGTGTTCAGTTTCTGAAGTCATT
Source organism: Ancherythroculter nigrocauda (assembly GCA_036281575.1). NCBI lineage: Eukaryota > Metazoa > Chordata > Actinopteri > Cypriniformes > Xenocyprididae > Ancherythroculter > Ancherythroculter nigrocauda. Next base: position 1,128,097 of record VTFQ01000643.1, read on the forward strand.
ATAATGACTGACGCTGTCTACGCTGATACAGTATACAGATGTGTTCAGTTTCTGAAGTCATTAATGACTGACGCTGTCTACGCTGATACAGTATACAGATGTGTTCAGTTTCTGAAGTCATTATAATGACTGACGCTGTCTACGCTGATACAGTATACAGATGTGTTCAGTTTCTGAAGTCATTATAATGACTGACGCTGTCTACGCTGATACAGTATACAGATGTGTTCAGTTTCTGAAGTCATTATAATGACTGACGCTGTCTACGCTGATACAGTATACAGATGTGTTCAGTTTCTGAAGTCATTATAATGACTGACGCTGTCTACGCTGATACAGTATACAGATGTGTTCAGTTTCTGAAGTCATTATAATGACTGACGCTGTCTACGCTGATACAGTATACAGATGTGTTCAGTTTCTGAAGTCATTATAATGACTGACGCTGTCTACGCTGATACAGTATACAGATGTGTTCAGTTTCTGAAGTCATTATAATCACTGACGCTGTCTACGCTGATACAGTATACAGATGTGTTCAGTTTCTGAAGTCATTATAATCACTGACGCTGTCTACGCTGATACAGTATACAGATGTGTTCAGTTTCTGAAGTCATTATAATGACTGACGCTGTCTACGCTGATACAGTATACAGATGGTTCAGTTTCTGAAGTCATTATAATGACTGACGCTGTCTACGCTGATACAGTATACAGATGTGTTCAGTTTCTGAAGTCATTATAATGACTGACGCTGTCTACGCTGATACAGTATACAGATGTGTTCAGTTTCTGAAGTCATTATAATGACTGACGCTGTCTACGCTGATACAGTATACAGATGTGTTCAGTTTCTGAAGTCATTATAATGACTGACGCTGTCTACGCTGATACAGTATACAGATGTTCAGTTTCTGAAGTCATTATAATGACTGACGCTGTCTACGCTGATACAGTATACAGATGTGTTCAGTTTCTGAAGTCATTATAATGACTGACGCTGTCTACGCTGATACAGTATACAGATGTGTTCAGTTTCTGAAGTCATTATAATGACTGACGCTGTCTACGCTGATACAGTATACAGTGTGTTCAGTTTCTGAAGTCATTAATCACTGACGCTGTCTACGCTGATACAGTATACAGATGTGTTCAGTTTCTGAAGTCATTATAATCACTGACGCTGTCTACGCTGATACAGTATACAGATGTGTTCAGTTTCTGAAGTCATTATAATCACTGACGCTGTCTACGCTGATACAGTATACAGATGTGTTCAGTTTCTGAAGTCATTATAATGACTGACGCTGTCTACGCTGATACAGTATACAGATGTGTTCAGTTTCTGAAGTCATTATAATGACTGACGCTGTCTACGCTGATACAGTATACAGATGTTCAGTTTCTGAAGTCATTATAATGACTGACGCTGTCTACGCTGATACAGTATACAGATGTGTTCAGTTTCTGAAGTCATTATAATGACTGACGCTGTCTACGCTGATACAGTATACAGATGTGTGTTCAGTTTCTGAAGTCATTATAATGACTGACGCTGTCTACGCTGATACAGTATACAGATGTGTGTTCAGTTTCTGAAGTCATTATAATGACTGACGCTGTCTACGCTGATACAGTATACAGATGTGTTCAGTTTCTGAAGTCATTATAATGACTGCGCTGTCTACGCTGATACAGTATAGATGTGTGTTCAGTTTCTGAAGTCATTATAATGACTGACGCTGTCTACGCTGATACAGTATACAGATGTGTTCAGTTTCTGAAGTCATTATAATGACTGACGCTGTCTACGCTGATACAGTATACAGATGTGTTCAGTTTCTGAAGTCATTATAATGACTGACGCTGTCTACGCTGATACAGTATACAGATGTGTTCAGTTTCTGAAGTCATTATAATGACTGACGCTGTCTACGCTGATACAGTATACAGATGTGTTCAGTTTCTGAAGTCATTATAATGACTGACGCTGTCTACGCTGATACAGTATACAGATGTGTTCAGTTTCTGAAGTCATTATAATGACTGACGCTGTCTACGCTGATACAGTATACAGATGTGTTCAGTTTCTGAAGTCATTATAATGACTGACGCTGTCTACGCTGATACAGTATACAGATGTGTTCAGTTTCTGAAGTCATTATAATGACTGACGCTGTCTACGCTGATACAGTATACAGATGTGTTCAGTTTCTGAAGTCATTATAATGACTGACGCTGTCTACGCTGATACAGTATACAGATGTGTTCAGTTTCTGAAGTCATTATAATGACTGACGCTGTCTACGCTGATACAGTATACAGATGTGTTCAGTTTCTGAAGTCATTATAATGACTGACGCTGTCTACGCTGATACAGTATACAGATGTGTTCAGTTTCTGAAGTCATTATAATGACTGACGCTGTCTACGCTGATACAGTATACAGATGTGTTCAGTTTCTGAAGTCATTATAATGACTGACGCTGTCTACGCTGATACAGTATACAGATGTGTTCAGTTTCTGAAGTCATTATAATGACTGACGCTGTCTACGCTGATACAGTATACAGATGTGTTCAGTTTCTGAAGTCATTATAATCACTGACGCTGTCTACGCTGATACAGTATACAGATGTGTTCAGTTTCTGAAGTCATTATAATGACTGACGCTGTCTACGCTGATACAGTATACAGATGTGTTCAGTTTCTGAAGTCATTATAATGACTGACGCTGTCTACGCTGATACAGTATACAGATGTGTTCAGTTTCTGAAGTCATTATAATGACTGACGCTGTCTACGCTGATACAGTATACAGATGTGTTCAGTTTCTGAAGTCATTATAATGACTGACGCTGTCTACGCTGATACAGTATACAGATGTGTTCAGTTTCTGAAGTCATTATAATGACTGACGCTGTCTACGCTGATACAGTATACAGATGTGTTCAGTTTCTGAAGTCATTATAATGACTGACGCTGTCTACGCTGATACAGTATACAGATGTGTTCAGTTTCTGAAGTCATTATAATGACTGACGCTGTATACGTGATACAGTACTACAGAGTGTTCAGTTTCTGAAGTCATTATAATGACTGACGCTGTCTACGCTGATACAGTATACAGATGTGTTCAGTTTCTGAAGTCATTATAATGACTGACGCTGTCTACGCTGATACAGTATACAGATGTGTTCAGTTTCTGAAGTCATTATAATCTGACGCTGTCTACGCTGATACAGTATACAGATGTGTTCAGTTTCTTAAGTCATTATAATGACTGACGCTGTCTACGCTGATACAGTATACAGATGTGTTCAGTTTCTGAAGTCATTATAATCACTGACGCTGTCTACGCTGATACAGTATACAGATGTGTTCAGTTTCTGAAGTCATTATAATGACTGACGCTGTCTACGCTGATACAGTATACAGATGTGTTCAGTTTCTGAAGTCATTATAACTGACGCTGTCTACGCTGATACAGTATACAGATGTGTTCAGTTTCTGAAGTCATTATAATGACTGACGCTGTCTACGCTGATACAGTATACAGATGTGTTCAGTTTCTGAAGTCATTATAATGACTGACGCTGTCTACGCTGATACAGTATACAGATGTGTTCAGTTTCTGAAGTCATTATAATCACTGACGCTGTCTACGCTGATACAGTATACAGATGTGTTCAGTTTCTGAAGTCATTATAATGACTGACGCTGTCTACGCTGATACAGTATACAGATGTGTTCAGTTTCTGAAGTCATTATAATGACTGACGCTGTCTACGCTGATACAGTATACAGATGTGTTCAGTTTCTGAAGTCATTATAATGACTGACGCTGTCTACGCTGATACAGTATACAGATGTGTTCAGTTTCTGAAGTCATTATAATGACTGACGCTGTCTACGCTGATACAGTATACAGATGTGTTCAGTTTCTGAAGTCATTATAATGACTGACTGTCTACGCTGATACAGTATACAGATGTGTTTCAGTTTCTGAAGTCATTATAATGACTGACGCTGTCTACGCTGATAACAGTATACAGATGTGTTCAGTTTCTGAAGTCATTATAATGACTGACGCTGTCTACGCTGATACAGTATACAGATGGTTCAGTTTCTGAAGTCATTATAATGACTGACGCTGTCTACGCTGATACAGTATACAGATGTGTTCAGTTTCTGAAGTCATTATAATCACTGACGCTGTCTACGCTGATACAGTATACAGATGTGTTCAGTTCTGA
>VTFQ01000644.1:0-25008 GCA_036281575.1 Ancherythroculter nigrocauda
TGTGTGTGTGTGTGTGTGTGTGTGTGTGTGTGTGTGTGTGTGTGTGTGTGTGGTCGTGTGGTCGTATGTAATTTCTCTGGAAGTCTTGACGCTTTAAGTGTCTCTGGTACGTCTTCACAACCCCAGATCTTGAGCACGTAGCGACACACACACTCACAAACACACACACTGTGCCATCTGCTGCACTCACTGTGCGCCAGGGAAACAGATCTGCGACACACACACACACACACACACACTCATGTTGACGCTCTTTCTCTCGTGGGTAAGAGCAGAGAGATTGTCTTTGTGAAGATGAGATGTCAGATGACATGATGGAGAGAAATGTTACACACGTCAGTAGAGTGACATAAAACACTAGACTCACAATTGATGTATTATATATTTATTTAGTGTGTATATGATGCATTTTTGATATGCATTGTAATCAATTATGAATACGGTTTTAATGCATTATACAGACAGGCTTCAGTTGCAAAAAATGTATGTACTTTTATAAATGAGAGTAGAGTTTCGTACAACACTAGGACAGACGGACTGAATCACAGAAGAGAGAAACACAATCAGAGAAAGACAGTGTTTGTTTGGGAGACAGAGAAAGTTTCCTCTGATTCATTGGTTTAATTGAGTGTTTTCTGCAGTGCTGTGCTTGTGTTTGTTCATTATGAACACAGTTCAGGAAACTCTTGTGTTTTGTGGTCAATATCATGACTAGATTTCATAAAGACTGTAAACTGCACATCACACACAAATCACCTTTCTTATTTCGTATTTCTGGCCGATGATTTCCTGTCTGTGTTTCCTTTTCATGCTATTGAGATCTATATGTACATTATTACAGCTACTGATACAGAGATGAAGCAAACAATCCATACGCTCTGAAAGTCTGTTTCACTGCAGGCATGGAAATTAAAATGCTCTTTTAAAATCCATAAAACTTTTTCCACTGTTTGCCTTTCAGCCTGTCTGTCTCTCCATCTGTCTGTCTCTCCGTCAGTCTGTCTCTCCGTCTGTCTGTCTCTCCATCTGTCTGTCTCTCCGTCTGTCTGTCTGTCCATCCGTCCATCTGTCTGTCCATCCGTCCATCTGTCTGTCTGTCTGTCTCTCCGTCTGTCTGTCCGTCCGTCTGTCCGTCTGTCCGTCTGTCTGTCTGTCTGTCCGTCCGTCCGTCCGTCTGTCTGTCTGTCTCTCCGTCTGTCTGTCTCTCCGTCTGTCTGTCTCTCCGTCTGTCTCTCCGTCTGTATGTCTGTCCGTCTGTCTCTCCATCTGTCTGTCTCTCTGTCCATCTGTCTCTTCGTCCGTCTGTTTGTCTGTCTGTCTATCTGTCTCTCCGTCCATCTGTCTCTTCGTCCGTCTGTCTGTCTGTCTGTCTATCTGTCTCTCCATCCATCTGTCTCTTCGTCCGTCTGTCTGTCTGTCTGTCTGTCTATCTGTCTCTCCGTCCATCTGTCTGTCCGTCCGTCTGTCTCTCCGTCCGTCTATCTGTCTGTCCGTCCGTCTGTCTCTCCATCTGTCTGTCTCTCCATCTGTCTCTCCGTCCGTCCGTCTGTCTCTCCATCTGTCTGTCTCTCCATCTGTCTCTCCGTCCGTCTGTCTGTCTCTCCGTCTGTCCGTCCGTCTGTCTGTCTGTCTGTCTGTCTGTCCGTCTGTCTGTCTGTCTGTCTGTCTGTCTGTCCGTCTGTCCGTCTGTCTGTCTGTCTGTCTGTCCGTCTGTCTGTCTGCTCGTCTGTCTGTCTGTCTGTCTGTCTGTCTGTCCGTCCGTCCGTCTGTCTGTCTGTCCGTCTGTCTCTCCGTCTGTTTCTCCGTCTGTCTGTCTGTCTGTCTGTCTGTCTGTCCGTCCGTCCGTCTGTCTGTCTGTCTGTCTGTCCGTCCGTCCGTCTGTCTGTCCGTCTGTCTCTCCGTCTGTTTCTCCGTCTGTCCGTCCGTCTGTCTGTCCGTCTGTCTCTCCGTCTGTTTCTCCGTCTGTCCGTCCGTCTGTCTGTCTCTCCGTCTGTCTGTCTGTCCGTCTGTCTCTCCGTCTATCTGTCTGTCCGTCCGTCTGTCTGTCTCTCCGTCTGTCTCTCCGTCTGTCTGTCTGTCTGTCTGTCTGTCTGTCTCTCCGTCTGTCTCTCCGTCTGTCTCTCCGTCTGTCTGTCCGTCTGTTTCTCCGTCTGTCTGTCTGTCTGTCCGTCTGTCTCTCCGTCTATCTATCTGGTCAGAACAACAATGATGGTAGAAAAGAGACAGAAAGACAGAAGGAGAGACAGACAGACGGAGAGACAGACAGACAGACAAAGAGACAGACAGACAGACGGACAGACGGACAGACATACAGACGGACAGACAGATAGACGGACGGAGAGACAGACGGACAGACAGACAGAAGGACGAAGAGACAGATGGACAGAGAGACAGACAGATGGAGAGACAGACGGACAGACATACAGACGGAGAGACAGACAGACGGAGAGACAGACAGACAGACAGACAAAGAGACCGTCTCTTTGTTCGTCTGTCTGTCTGTCTCTCCGTCTGTCTGTCTCTCCGTCTGTCTCTCCGTCTGTCTGTCTCTCCGTCTGTCTCTCCGTCTGTCTGTCTGTCTGTATGTCTGTCCGTCTGTCTCTCCGTCTGTCTGTCTGTCTCTCCGTCTGTCTCTCCGTCTGTCCGTCTGTCCGTCTGTCCGTCTGTCTGTCTCTTTGTCTGTCTGTCTGTCTCTCCGTCTGTCTGTCTCTCCGTCTGTATGTCTGTCCGTCTGTCTCTCCATCTGTCTGTCTCTCTGTCCATCTGTCTCTTCGTCCTTCTGTCTGTCTGTCCGTCTGTCTCTCCGTCCGTCTATCGTTTCTTAAGATCAGCTGTTTATTTCATGTTTATTAAATTCTAAATCAACACAAAACACAATACAAAAACAGCATTTCTTCATGATTGGCTTTTCAAACTCAACAATTCTTAAATCAAACAAATAAAGTGCAGAGCTAATTCAAACAATGCAACTCTTCAGTTTAAATTGATGTGGTGTTCAAGTATTCAGTTTTAAAGTTAATTGGCTCAACTGGTCTGTGTTTCCAAAATAATTAGATTTTTTTAAGTACAACAGCAGAAAACACTCATTAGTACTGCATAAATGATAAATGGCATCAATAAATCAGATGTTTTTTTCTCAAATGCTTAAATACTATATATATAATGCATGCTTAATTATAATCAGTCATGTTCTCATGAATAAAAGTTAGGGTTAGGGTTATATATATATATATATATATATATATATATATATATATATATATATAATATTTATGTTGTTTGAGAAACATTAAAAACATTCAAAACAGCTCATAGTTCATTACCAGGTCAGTAATTCTTCTCTAGACTTTTAACTATTAGACAAGTTCATATTCCTTAAGTTCATTTCTGATTTTTAATTGGTTCTGTTTCTTTCTTCGTTTCCTTGAACTTGTGAATCTTGTTAGTCTTAATGTTGTGTATGTATGTGTGTGTTCTTTGCTTTTTCTTGTTGTGTATTTTGCTTTTAAACTTGAAAAAAACTCAAGCCTGAACTTGGAGGAAAAAGCAGCTTTTGAAATCTCATTTTTTCATTAACAGAGCGAGCGATTCGACAGAGTGCTCTTAATCAAACCTCCATTCAGAGGAGAAAGAAAAGCATAGAAATTCAGTGTGTGAGCTGAGGTGAAGAGGTTTAAAACTGATTTCAAGGCAATACCATTTCTGAAAAACTTATATGACTTCATATTCTTTCAAAAGACGTACATTTCAAGTTATGAACTGATTTTTTTTGGGTTCCAGCTACCAGTCAGGTTTGAAACATTGAAAACAAACACGCTGACCTCGAAGTTACTAAAAGCTATCATTTTTACTGTAAGTTTTAGCAGTAGATGCTGTCGTTCGTTCTTGTAGGTTCAGAGCTGAGCTCAGGTGAAGACGTGAATCTGGAAACGTTAAATAAGATACCATCTGGCACGCACTTTAATATGAACAAAAGACACAGAGGACTTTACTCCAAAAACAATCGCAAATATAAACAAAGAACAATAATCCAGCAGCAGCAGCTTCTCTCGCAGGAAATCTGGAGTAGTTGAACAAGCAGCACAGGTCCTTCCTGTTTGAGAATGTGTGTGTTTTTAAAGAGGCCCTATTATGCCCTTTAAGTCTTCGGGCCCTATCATACACCCGGCGCAATGCGGCGCCAGGCGTGACGCAAGTGTTTTTTGCTAGTTTCAGCCCTGCGCAGTTATCGTTTCCACATCCTGCACCATGTTGTTCAAATAGCAAATGCATTTGCGCCCATTTGTGCGCCGCCCATGGGCATGCTGCTCTGAAAACGAGGTGTGTTCAGGTGCATTGTTGGCGTGTTGCTATTTTGAGGCAACTGAAAAAGACTGCGCCACTGACCAACTGAAACCTGGTCTAAAGTCAATGGAGCAATATTTGTTTTGTTATTTAAAGAGTGTGTTAGTAATATGGGCCTATGTGGGTGCACAACGCAAGTACACTCTGCACCCTAAGTGCACTTGCGCCGTGCGCTTTAGACCATGTGCTTAGATCGTTAAAATAGGGCCCTTGATGTTGTTTTTGGGCTCTACTAGAACAGGTTTTTCTGCTTGAATGTTGATTATTTTCCCCATATTCTCCATTGTTGCAGCTCCTCTCTTCCCAGTCTGTCAGTAACGCTCTGTTTAGTTCCTGTCTCTATGAAGCCCCTCCTTCTGAAAAGCACAATGTGCTCTGATTGGTCGGCTGGAGCAGTGTGTTGTGATTGGTGTTTGGGAAATGTCCCATCCCTTACCATAACCGCTAACTAACTCAACCAGGCCTCGCCTTTTTATTCTGCATATGAATTATTTAAATGAGGAATATTGTGAAGAAAACTCAAGACTACAATGGAGGCGTTTCAGGGAGTTCGAAACAGTGACACTGATATAGAGAAGAACTCCCACTGGAGGGACTTTAGAAACCTTTTTAATGATCAAGCAGCAACATTACACACTAAAGACACATGAACATGGAGAAAAGGAAGGATAGGTCCTCTTTAAAGAAAGATTTCTCTTTAAAGGTTTTCCTCAGAAGTAGGTCTCAGCAGTCGGTCTGCGTGTGTGTTTTAATTGAGACATTTCTGGAACATTTCTCATGTTATTTATGTATGTCTCCTTCATTGCAAACATGTTCTTGGCAGACACTTACTTAGAGCAACTTAGAGCAGAAATAAGTGTAACAGATCATTCAGACGGGCAGCGCTGCATGATATATAAGAGCTCAGAGATTGGTGTGGATCTGGTATTATTAAAGACGAGTCGAGCTTCAGTGTCACAGCGCGTAGAACAGCCACAGATGAATATGAATATAATTATAGTTTAGGTTAAAAAGAGTGATAGTTATGGATGTGGGAAATAATGTGGTTACAGTTTCATTTAAATCAAAAATGAATAGTTGCTTCAATTAATTTTTTTATTACTTTGCAATGATAGATTTGCTCTTATCAGTTCTGCTCTACTTATCTGTGATTGATTACTCATGTCTGGTTCCCCACTAATGAAGAAGACTGACCCAGAAACGCATGGCCTCATGGGATTTGTAGTCCATCTGACCCTTCATTCGCCCTCATACTCTGAGCCAATTATTAGACTTTCATACCCGAGTTATTGAGTCACTGTGTGACGATGAATCTGATGACACACTTGACTCATCTGAGGATTTGACTGGCTCGTCATGTTCAGGATTTGTAATTGATCGTCTTGTGTGCCGGAGTCTCGCAGGGCCGGATTTAACGTCATTGGAAAGTCCAAAATCTGGAACCAGTGACGCCACAGTCACAGACTGACAGGCAAAACAATGGTAGATCCTAATTTACAGTATTCATTTACAATATATTCTAAAAAGCTTGAGTCATGTGACTCAAAACATTCTAAAATGAAAAGCATGTGATGTCATGTGAAAACTATGTATTGTAAATATAGCAACAGGATGTATCGCATGTGTTCACAGAATAGATCACAACTGTTAGATTGTCAGTTTTATGGTTGGCACGATGAAAGATGTTGTACACCTCTCTTTTTCTCTCTCTCTCGCTCGCTCTCTCTCTCTCTCTCTCTCTCTCTCTCTCTCGTAAAGAGTTTTAACAGATGTGGTTTAACTGTAGTTTAGAGGCTCATTAAAGAATCTGTCTATTTCTTCCACTGAGATTTATGCACTGCTAAAATACATTAGCCGAAAAGAATCACCTCTGCTTCACACTGGTCGAGCAGCTCGTATATGATGCTTAATGTAGCAGTGTGTGTGTGTGTGTGTGTGTGTGTGTGTGTGTGTGGTTGGAGGTGCATGAGGAGGCGTTGCGTCCTCGAACCACAAACTCCTGCATTATGGTGAAAGAAGAGAGGAATGAGTGTAAAGAAGCGTAGCGTCGCTCACTGTCAAGCCATACATCATGTGACCCAGAAATTGAGGAAACTGCTCTTTTTTTGAAAAAGTGGGTACCGCTGGCAGAACAGAAAATAACTCTTTTAACTGAGGATTCTCCACCCAGCCCTCCTCCGGGGGAAGGAGCTGTACGTGGACCGTCTGCTGAGGATCAGCTCACTCCATCTCTGGGGTGTTGTTTCACCAACTGCTTAGAGGGTATAGTGGCGGCTAAGAACGGGCAGCTCGATGTTGAGGCCTGGATGTTGACTGCTGCTCGGGCCACACCGGAGCAGATGTAGACGCCACAGGGGGGCGCCCTCAACGGTGGGCAGCCCTCGGTGGTCTGGTGGCAGCAGCATCACGCTGGGGCAGGATGTGTCTGATCACCTCTGTCTGCTGGGCAAAGTTCTCGACAGTGTCGCAGAAAAGGCCGGCCTGGGAGATGGGGCTGTCATGAAAGCGAACTTTGTCAGCTTTCTTCCTCTCAGCCAGGTTCAGCCACAGATGGTGTTCCTTGAACACCAAGGTGGACATCGTCTGGCCGAGGGCCCATGCGGTGACTTTCATCGCCCTGAGGGCGAGGTCCGCCGCCGTACGTAGTTTCTGCCTTAACCCCGGCTCAGAACTACCCTCATGCAGCCTTGGATGAAAGCACTGCATTTGCATGCTTCACCTTAGGAATCTCCACATGCCCCACCATTGAGGGTAGTGAGAGCAGAGGAAGCAGCGAAGAGGCTTCGGGCAGTAAAGGTGCCTTCCACGACTTTGTGACCTTCACATACACCTCCGGGAAGAAAGGAAACCAGGGCAGGATGATGCTGTGCAGCATGCCCCACACAGAGACCAATCATCCAGCTGCGAGCTTTCAGGAAAGGGTGGAAGATTCCACTCCAGCCCGACATTCGCGGCAGCCTGGGAAAGCATGGCAGTCAACTTTGGATCCGACTCGACCTGCGCTACTCTCACGAGGGCCTTTGCTGTGACTTTTGTTGCCCTGAGGATGAGGTCCATCGCTGTACAGAGTTCCTGCATTAACCCCAGCTCAGAACTACCCTTGTGAGGCCTTGAATGGGAGGCATGGGTGATCCCGCCAGGTGGCGGCACTTTGTGGATAAATGCATGGCAATTGTACGCTCCACTTAAGAAATCTCAGCATAACCCTTGACTGCCCCATCGTCAAGGGTAGTGAGTGCAAAGGAAGCCATTAAGTGACTTCAGGCAGTAAAAGATGCCTTCCACAACTATTTGACCTCCTCATGCACCTCCGGGAAGAAAGGTACCGGGTCAGGACGATGTGCAGCACACCCTACATTAAGAAACCAATCGTCCAGCTGCTGTTGTTCGGGACAGGGTGGAGGGTTCCACTCGAGCACAGGAAAGCATGGCAGTCAACTCTGGATCCGACTCGAACAGTGCCACTCTCACCGAGAACACTTGTGGTGACTTTCGTCACCCTGAGGGCGAGGTCCATCACCGTACGCAGTTCCTGCATCAACCCTGGCTCAGAACTACCCTTGTGCAACCTTAGATGGGAGGCACAGGCGATTCCACCAGGTGGCGGCACTTTGCAGGCATAAATGCACTACAATTGCACGTTCCACCTGAGGAATCTCCGCGTAACCCAAGGCTGCCCCACCGTCGAGGGTAGTGAGAGCGGAGGAAGCAGCAAAACAGCTTTGGGCAGTAAAAGGTGCCTTCCAAGACTCCGTGACCTCCTCATGCATCTCTGGGAAGAAAGGAACCGGTGCAGGATGATGCAGGGGCAGCCAGCATGCCCTGCACCAAGAAACCTATTGTCCACTTACGCCTGACGCTTGTGAGGGCCTGGGAACACATAGCAGTCAACTCTGGATCTGACTCGATCTGCACTGCTCTCCCTGAAGGGGGTAGCACTGCTGAGTCTTCATCCCCGAAGATTCAAGTCTGCCCTCCAATGCAGCTGTCAACATCGACCTCCACGGGAGCTCTGAATGAGGTGCTGGGTCCCTGAGAAGGACCCGCAGCCTCATTCAGAAGCTCCATTGCCTGCGGTGTGACAGAGGAGTGGGAGGCCCCTGGGGACTGGCCTGGTGGGAGAGCTCCCTCTATAACCCTCAGATCACTCTGTGTATTAACTGAAGTGGTCCTCTGTGGTGCAGAGAAACCAGAACAGGGAATAACAGAGGGGACTCCACCTATTTTAAGGTATTGAAGTCTCAATCTTAACCTTGTGATGGTCATATTCCCTCAGTGGGAACATGAGTAATCAACGAACACTGCCCAGACATGTGAGGCGGTGATTGTAGATGTCAGACAGGACCAGGAAACGACCTCATCCAGAAACACATGGGTGGAATGACACCTTTAAAAAGATGATCTTTTAGGGAAACTGCTCTTTTATTTATTTGTTGAAGCACCCAGGGGTGTGATCGCCGCACTTAACTCTACACGTTTGCTCTCTCTGGTGAAACTCACCGCTGTATGCAGAGAGTTAATTTGGTTTCTTAGTACCATTTTCCATCTGTCGAGGCATTGCTATGTACATGCTAGGATGTTCTGGATGGTTTCTAGGGAGTTTTGAATGATCCTATGTGGTTGCTAACCCTGAGACTACACTCTCAACTTTAACACTGCTAGATGTTTGATCATATCAAGTGCAGCACCAGTGCTAGTGAAGATTGACTATCAATAATGACAAAATGATAACTTCTGACACACATACACACACACACACAGCTGTATCCGCAGTGACAGGCACAAGTGTTCATGTAACTGGATTTTGCTGTATTCCTTCATGCTGTGTTAAAGATTGCCGTAAGAATCCCACTGGCGGGAGAAATAGAGCCAGAGGGGGAAACGAGTAAAAATACACACACAAAGGAACAGAGAACTGCTCGCAGCAGCATTAATCGCTGGTCTGTGAAAGAAGCTCCATTGAGCAGCTCGTCTCCGGAGGCTCGACACAACAGATACTTTCTACTGATGAGACACTGAGTGCAGAGAGACAGAAAGAGCAACACTTCCTCACCAGCTGCGCTGACACTCTGACATAAAGGTTCTGTAGAGAACTCTAGGGTTCTTCATGCAATTTTAAAGAACCCTTTATGCTAGAAAGCTTCTATATAAGGAGAAACGTCTGCATAATACTTTCATGTTTAACTTTTTTTTTATATTTTATATTTTTCGTTTTCTTTTTTTTAAGTAACAGTTTTTTATTGGTTTAGATTCGGTTTCAGTTGACTATAGTAACCCTGAGTCAAAGTCAAGGTTTATTTATATAGCACTGTTTATTATACAGCAGCAGTGCTTTACAACATGTCATAAAAATATCATAAAAAGAAAAATGAGACTAACAGACGGATGAAAGAATATCAACAATGAGAGATATACATCAAAAGTCATAATCACTGTAATGCCTGCCATGCCAATAAGGCACATTTGAATTGAAATGAACTGAATTGAATTGAGAGAGACAGATAGATAGACAGACTGAGAGAGAGAGAGAGAGAGAGAGAGAGAGACATGTAGATAGACAGGCAGATAGAGGACAGGACAGAGGGAATGAGTTGGTGTCCTTGTAGAGATCAGATGACATAATCATTCCTCTTTTAATAACCTATTTTCCCTTAAACTCTCCCATTTCTCTTTTCCCCATCTCCCGTGTGTGTGTGGAATGAGTGTTGGATGAGGACAAAAAGAGTAAAGTGAGGACATTTAGGCCTTTCCTCACTTTCTGAGAGCCTTTAAAAGATTAGTTCACTTTCAAATAAACATTTCCTGATAATTTACTCATCCCCATGTCATCCAAGATGTTCATGTCTTTCCTTTCGTCAGTCGAAAAGAAATTAAGGATTTTGATGAAAACATTCCAGGATTATTCTCCTTATAGTGGACTTCAATGGCCTCCAAACGGTTGAAGGTCCAAAATTACAGTTTCAGTGCAGCTTCAAAGGGCTTTAAACGATACCAGACGAGGAATAAGAGTCTTATCTAGAGAAAACATCAGTCATTTTCTAAAAAAAATGCTGTATATGCTTTATAAACACAAATGATCGCCTTCCAAGTGCTTCCGTATTCTTCAAAAAGCTTACGCTGTATGTCCTACACCTTCCCTATTCTACTTATGGGAAAAAAGGTAACTGGCGCCGCGTTCATTCAGTAAGTATAATAGGAAAGCCGTAGGACTTTTTGAACAATACGGAAGCACGTGCAAGACGATCATTTGAAATCCACTATATGGAGAAAAATCCTGGAATGTTTTCATCAAAAACCTTCATTTCTTTTCGACTGAAGAAAGAAAGACATGAACATCTTGGATGACATGGAGGTGAGTAAATTATCAGGAAAATTTTATTTAAAAGGGAACTAATCCTTTCCTTTTTGAGAGTCAAGACTTTGTTTTAGTGATCAGGGGCCAGTTGCATAAACTTAGTCACTATATTAAGACTGTGTCTTAAGAACTAGTTTGACCAACTTGAAGTTAACCAAGAGGTAATCAATGTTATTTTTCCAATTCAAATTACACCAATCTACCTTTTTATGTAACAGACTTTAAAAAATTAGGACCCCTCTTCAAGAAAAACATTAGTGTCTTAACTTTTAAGACTAGTCTAAGTAGTTTATGCAACCGGCCCCAGGTTATAGTTGGGTTAAGAGTCGGTTTAGGGTAAGGGTTCGGGTCAGGCTGATGGGTAGGGTTAGGGTAAGTAGCAAGAGATTGCTATGTGTCAATGAATGTCCTCACAAAGATAGATGTACAAGAATGTGTGTGTGTGTGTGTGTGTGTGTGTGTGTGTGTGTGTGTGTGTGTGTGTGTGTGTGTGTGTGCGCATACAGTATGTGAGACATTTACTACACAGTGAAACACAAGACCTGTCGAGAATAAGAACAGGTTGTTTCACCAGAAAATAAAAAGATAAGCAAAAATTTTGGAACCATTAAAATTGTTTTTCAATATAAACTTATTGTCATGACATTTAAGCACCCAGCCCAAATTATTGTAATATGATGTAAAAAATAAATAAATAAAATAAGGATTGTTGTAATTAGCTATCACAACTTAAAATTTATCATTAGAATAACTTTCCTGGTTTTAACTGGTTAAGAAAATACTTAAATATTCAAGTTGTCAACTTCACATTTTATGTTGACTAAACTTACAAAAATGACTGACCAGTTGTTTATTAAAAATTAAATTATTTGTACATCATGGTAGTTTTCATTCTAGGTCCTTTAATCAATTCAGTTTTAATGAGAATGAGAATTTAACGAGAACCATCATTGAGATTAATGAGAATTAAAACCAAACTCAAAAGTGCAATATCTGGATGCAACACAGTAATGAGAGTTAATTGCATTAACGAGAAGTTTGGGATAAATATGCTTAATTGTTATGAAGACAAAGTCATGATGCAAAAAAGAAAAAACAAAAAGCGCTTCATTTTCTTTCTTTTTTCTTTTGATTTTAGACTAAGTCTCAAAATGTTTTGCAGAGATAATAATCAGTGATCCACTGAATAGAAAGTGATTCTACATGATGGATGTTTGAACAAATGAAAGATTAAAAACATAAATAATTAAGTTTCTGTTTTTTAAATCTAAACTAGAGTCTCTCTCTGTACAGTAGACCTCATTAATGGCCTAACGATCAGGCAATTTAATTATGTATGAGAGAGGAAGATCTCCATTATAGCATTAGAAGCTTCTTGTGTCGGTCAGATGTGTGGTTATACAGCAGGATCAGTCATTATTCACTCAGTGTGAATGTGAATTAAGGGCTGCTGGAGTGTAAACTGAACTGGATCTGAAGTGAATCAGTGATGAGTGTGATCACATGTGCTGAGGCCTGATTTCCCAGGACGTCTCTCCTAGGCATGTGACGGTATCAAATTTTCATTTAATTTCTGAAGCTTTTATCACGGTATACATTATTATCACGATATTAAAATAAGTTGCAAAAAATTGTTGTGATAGTATAACAGGTTTAAGAACTCTTTTTGTAATAACAAAAATAACACTGAATGTTTAAATACAATAATACAATACACCAAAAATATATAAAGTACAATTTTCAAACAGATTAAAGTGCAAAAGAATTAGGCTATAGAGAACAACAGGAAACACTTAATAAGGTCTCATTATTTAATGCATTAACTGAGCAATAGCTACATTTGTTACAGAAAGTATTATTTTTTGTTAATGTTAGTTAAGAAACACAACTGATCATTGTGTTTTATTTCAGGTCCATTAAATAAGTTCTTTTGATTTTAGTAATGCTATTAAACTAAGAAATTAACATTAACTAAGAATAATTAATGCTTTATACGTATTTTTCATTGTCAGTTTGGTAATAATGAATTAACATGTTAACTAATGAAGCCGTATGTCTCAAAGTTTTACTGAACAATAACAAATAATCAGAACATTTCTAATCATTAGGGCATGTTGTAGTCCAGATTAAAATATAAAAATGTTTAAGTTTGAAAGTAAATAGCCTTTTAAGTATTTGGTGCTGAGATAAACAAAACTGAGATTACAAAAATCTGAATGTCTGTTTGAAGCATTTTAAAAACTAGCGCAGCTGCTTTGTTTGCGGGGTTTCCGGGGTAACCGCTGCATTTCTGCTGTTCCATCAGCGCCCTCTGCTGTCAGAGAGTGAACGCGCACTTTCATTCAGTCTCCTTCACTCGTTCAGTCATGTGCTTCTCATGCA
This sequence comes from Ancherythroculter nigrocauda, assembly GCA_036281575.1. Lineage (NCBI taxonomy): Eukaryota > Metazoa > Chordata > Actinopteri > Cypriniformes > Xenocyprididae > Ancherythroculter > Ancherythroculter nigrocauda. Next base: position 13,082 of record VTFQ01000644.1, read on the forward strand.
CGTTGGGCTTGTTTACATCTGAGCGTGTTTCCCTTTGACGCAGAATACAGCGGTGTTGTGCAGTATTCTTAAATGCATTATAAAAATGTTAATAATTGGTAATAAATGATTATTTACGGTATTTTGAAGTGCATATTCATTATCGCGATATATTGCATTAATATGGGCACATGTCTAGTCTCTCCTGTGTTTCTCACTATGACCTGAGGGTTTGTTTCACTGGAACTCTATAATGAGAATGAGAGGATGGATGTGAATTACATTTAGATTTATATATATATATATATATATACATATACTTCATCCGAATGAGATTCGATAATAACCTTGGCTATAAGACAGACAGTAACTGCAGTGTGTGTGTGTGTGTGTGACAGAGATTAATGGATCGCTCTTTCCATTGAATCTCAGCGGAGTCTCTGACTGCTATAGACCATAATTATGAAACAAACGAATGCTATAGGTCAATAACACACAACTGTGTGTGAATGAGTGTATCGAAGTGTAATCATAGAGGGTAAATGATTAGTCAATTCACAGCCACCTGTTACACACACACACACACACACACCTGAGCGAGGTCTCAGATTGAATTAGTTGTCGTGTAACTGTAAACCCCTCTGCTAATATAAACGAGACCCTCTTTATTACACAGATTCTGTTTCTCATTTTAATTATCACTTGATGGAGGTTATTCATGGAGGTGTGTGTGTTTGACACGTCTGTGTTTCAGCGAGAGGTGTCATGTTTCAAACCCCGTGAACTGCAGTTACTGTACTCACAGAGGAGTGTGTGTGTGTGTGTGTGTGTGTGTGTGTGTGTTTGGCTCTTTTATTTAGGGTCTTATTCTTCTATATTTTGTGTTGCACGTTGAGTGCTCCATCTTTGTATATAGTCTATGATGACAATTATTGACTCATTTAGAATAAGTTTAGGCGAAACCAAGTTGATACTTAAACTAGTTTTCTGATGTGTTTTTTGTGCCGTTTCATGCCGTTGATCTAATTGCTTTCTGTTAGTAACAGTGGAGAACTTTGAGAGATTTCAGTGTTTTTGCCTGTCTGGCAGTCTTTGAGTCATCGACCCACAAAATAAAAACTCATTTTGGGGAGAATCAGCAGCATGAAAGTGCAGAGAGTTTCAGCAGATTGTGCGGCGGTTCTGTGAGCTCAGCACACACTTGTGTGACGCTGAAGAAGTTCTCTGGAAACAGCTGCATCTCTGCGATGACCAGAACTAACAACGCTTTAATTACCGGCTCCGCACGCTTCATCCGTGACGCCATCCGTTGCCGTGGCGACTTTGATCCATGTGTTAGCCGAGATGCCGTCAGTGACGACGCAGACGGGAATTTGTCTCATGAGACGGCTGTCTGTCTGTCTTTTATTCAGAGCCTTTTCTGACACATTGGAGTTCAGTGGTTTTGCCATTAGTGGAGAAATCTACACGTGTGTTTCTGTCTGTGTGTGTGTGTGTATGTGTGTGTGTGTGTGTGTGGGTACGCACACTGCAGGATTGTTTTACTGGCCACAAACGAATCTGAACCGAATCGAAACCTCAATTATTTCCTCTCCATTTCTAGGCAAACATTATCCTGTTATTCAAGATGAAACTGTAGTAGCTGAACTCTTGAAAGACTGTGTGTTTCTGAAATGCGCTTACAGTATTACTAGCCAAGTCAAGTCAAGTCACCTTTATTTATACAGCGCTTTTTACAATACTGATTGTTTCAGAGAAGTTTTACAGAGACAACAGGAAAATTATGCAACAGTTTGTTTTGGCTTTACAGCAGCTCTAGGAGAAAATGGTGTCTTTGTCCAGCTTACGTAAGTTCAGTGTTGATTCATTCCTTTGTAAAAATCATTAGTTATTAATTTAATTTACCTATAAATCGGCTCTGGAGAAAACAGTGATGTCAACGTCCAGCTAAAGTTCAATTCTCATACAATGGTGTCAATGCAGGAAACTTGAATGTGTCTTGTTTGGGTCAGTATTTTTTTAAAGAAATTGATAGGGTAACATGGGTAAGATGAATTTTTTCTTCTGACCATACAGTAGATGACACAAAATCTCATCTCAGCACTTTTGATGATTGTCTACACTATTTTTAATTTTGTCATTTAATCTGAATATCAACGTTTGTGAGATTTATTCAGCCGAAGCTGTTTTGAGGTTAATTGATCTAATTTTGTGTCCCTGTTAACTATTGGTTAGTTTGAGTAAAATCAATCCATTTGATTTCAGTGTTTTTATTATGACATATCTTCAGTTAAAATATGGACAGTTAAATAAGTAAATGGGTCATTGACGAATAAGGTTTTTAAAAGTGTAAAAAAAAAAATTTAGATGTAATTAATTTTGAAGTTTTATTAAGTGTTAACAATGAGATTATGTGGTTTTTATAATCAATTAACACTGATTTTGTAATTTTTTACAAGATGGACAAAATTTGTCACCAAAAAATTTCGATTTTACCGAATGACACTTTTGGTTACACCGAATGACGATATTTTCAAACAATGCTTACAGGCTGATATCTAGCTAGCTACCAGAAGAACAATCAAACATTTCATATATTTAGTACAAGTTTTTAAAATATTACAACATTTTCCATGTTTTATAGCGGTTGCACCGAATGACCTGATGTTTCGGGACATGCGTATGAACAAGAGAAAACATGAATTTTTCAAATAGTTAAGAGAGAGTTAGTTACCATGTGGTCTTTTGCAGGTCTCTGAATGATGTCACATCCTGTCACATGATATTGACCACATGACTTGATCCAAAATGGTCTCTTTATATCGGTTACTCTGAATGACATCAATGAAATTCATTTTTCCGGACATTCTTTCTCATAACAAAGCAACGACTTCTACACACAATTTTAATATCATTTTGCACTATGTTGATATATGATGATATAAAATCATGCCAGAATAAAAAATATGTACATTTATTACATTTTAAGATATTTTAATCACAAATGAAATGGCTGTATTGGCCTTTGGACGGTTAAACCGAATGACCTTTTGACACTTCAAAATCTTTAAAATACCTTATATGTAGAAAAATATAATTAAAACCTTTTGGATTCAATAAAAGAGATCTAGTTGGATGTCATATCTTTGATTTTTTTTATTATTTTTAGGGCCTTTGGGGAAAAAAATGACCCGTCACGTCATTGACCCAAATATTCATATTCCTGAACACAAGTCATAGAATAATTTTACCTTTCCAATGAATCTCTTTTACTGGGATTCTACATTGTGGGTTATTCAATTATTCAACCAAACTGTCAAAATAACATTTTAAATAGAATAGTTGAATTAGTATTTTACATTAATGACACTAAAAAATGTAAATATTAATAAAAATTATATCAAACGTCATTTATAAATTTTGTAGGGGGCTTCTTACCCCTCTTTTACATTTTACATTTTTTAATATTTTACTTTATAATATTTTACATTTACAGTGCTAAAACAACTAAATTAGCAAATATTTCTATTTATTTCCTTTAATAACACATTGGCTGATGCATCATCATCCTGCATGCTAAACTTATATCTAAATATATTACTGTTTACAAGTAAATCCACATTGTTCTTCAAGGGGTTGCCCTACTTTTATTTATTTATAATGTTACAAAAGATTCCATTTCAAATAAATGCTGTTCTTTTGAACTTTCTATTCATCAAAGAATCCAATGAAAATAAAATGAATCACAGTTTCCAACATTGATAATAATCATAAATCAGAATGATTTCTGAAGGATCATGTGACACTGAAGACTGGAGTAATGATGCTGAAAATTCAGCTTTGATCATAGGAATAAATTACACTTTACTATATATTCACATAGAAAACAGCTGATTTATATTCTAATAAAATTTCAGATTTTTACTGTATTTTTGATCAAATAAATGCAGCTTGGTGAGCAGAAGAGACTCTTTCAGAAACATCTTAATTATTCGAAAGTGTACATTCAAAAGACCCAAGCCATATCTAGAGACCAGAAAAACTTGAAGTTGAACTCTTTTGACCCAGAACACCCTATAGCAACCCCCTAGCAACACCCCTGTAGCTCTTAGCACCCAATAGTAGCAGTGTTATATCATCTGCGGGATCGTGACACAGTTCTTGATCTGATGGAGGTCAGCACTTTTAAGGGCAGCTCTTACAGGGTCCTAATGTAACCGTTCTCATGCTGTGTGCTCATGGGTAATGAAGTTCAGCCACCAGAGCCTTGATCTCCAGCAGGTCCCGAGGAGCCTTCTCTGATAAATCAAGCTCTGGAGTCTTTCTTTCTTTCTTTCTTTCTTTCTGAAAGATAACAGTGAGAACAGCAGGATGAGTCAGTCGTGTGTTTTTCTGCTCGTATTGTGTTTGTTCCTGAGGTATTTTGCCCTCAACGAGACCCTGACGACTAAAAGAAGAGCTCTTTCACGTTCTTTCTCTCCTGTTTTTTTTTTTTTTTTTTTTGTTAAGACGTGAAATAAACAGCGTTAGCTCCGGTGGGTGATAATGGAGGACGCTCTGTTTTCTTTGAAGAGCTTTTTACTGGCAAACTAAATCACAGCTGAAAATGTCACCGTTCTCCGGATGCTTCGACTCTCTTCGAGTCTGATAAACAGACGCGGCGTCCAGATTAACAGGCTTTTCAGATCTTTTTTTTGTCAGCTTTTTTAAGTTTTTCTCCCCTCATGACTCATGGCATCGGTGCTGCTGTCGTCATGACAACCGTCTAACCGCATCGTTACCGCAGAGACGGTAGCGTTGCCCCCCTCAGAGGGGATGGATGGAGTGTGTAACCATATGTGTGTGTGTGTTGTGTAGTTGTAGTGTATTTTCTGTCTGCCTATCTGTGAACTCACACGCCATATGTGAGCAAAACTTGCAGACTGCGACATAATCCATGATTTAATAAGAGAAAACAAGGATAGTCCGAGCTCCACACGCACAAATCAAACACATACATTTGCCATCAGATTTGTGCAAGACATCCAAAAGGGTCATTTTCTAATATAGTTGTTTATTGTTGAGTGCTGGAGAATTTCTGACGTTAAACCATAAAAACCATTACTGTTTCATAGAGATGTAAATCTTTCACTGACACTGTTTCACTTCAGTTCAGTTGTGTCGCAGTTTAACAATAAATGTTATTCCAAAGCAGCTTTTGAAAGAATATTGTTGTACTGACCTGTTTCCACCACAGAATAACATAAATAAACTAGCATATACATTTCCTGAAGAAAATGTGAGTGGTGCATGCAGTGGCAAAACTCGGCACTGGGCAAATATGGCTTTTTCATAAGGTTACACGGTTGCTAGGGTGCTCTAAATGGTTGCTAGGGCATGGCTAGACAGTTAGCAGGGTTAAACCAATAGACAGGATGTCTGCCCAAATCAGAAGAGCCAAACCAATGTGTCTCTATGATGTTCTGATTCATTTATATCCCTCTCAGATACTGTATTTTTCAATGGAAGTATATGGGATGGTTGCTAGGGTGCTGTAACTGGTTGCTAGGGTGTGGCTGTGAAGATTTTAGGTTGTTACTTATTGGCTGCTTGATAAGATAAGTCAAATGAGAGAGAGAGAGATGTATGTGTAAAGAGACAGTTGAAATTCAAATTCATGAAGATTTCATCATTGTAAGTCTATGGGATTTTTTGCCCGCTTTTCTTCCGCTGTGTGAACATCATAAGTCTGATCGCTTAGAAAAGTCAAAGCACACCTCTCCTCAATGAGCCAGTCAATTTGACACCTCATTCATTGGTCTATGACTAACGGTGCAGGTCGAGTTACACCCTAAGGTTTTGTCCAGAATAATAATAAGTATGCAAGAGAACAATAGTGATGCTTTGCCAGAGGCAAACACCACTAATAAGGTAATTATGACTTTTTTATCTCACAATTCTGACATCTTTTTCTCAATTGTGAGATGTAAATTTATAATTGTGAGAAAAAAAGTAAAAACTGTGAGATAAAAAGTCACAATTATTTTTTTTATTTTTTATTTCGTGGCGGAAACAAGCTTCCAAAATATTATAGTGAAAACGGCTCAATATATTTTTTAAGAAGGAAAATGCCATACACTGTAAACCTGAATAAGTTTGGCTAACTCAAGAAATTTGAGGTAATCAGTTGCATCAAATTTTTTGAGTTATGATGTTCCCAATTTTAAGTAGGCAGAACTATCAAGTTTTGAGTTTGTAGTACTCATGCATGTTAATTGCTCCGAACTTGAAGTACTGAGTTAGCCAATTCATACATTTTGATAGCAATTAAAATAAAAGATTTAGTTAATTAACTTTCTTGAGTTCTTGCAAATCAAATGAGTTATTTACTTCACTGTAAACCATAAGTTGTCAGAACTCAAAAAAGTTGAATAAAGATTTTTATGTCAAGACTTTTTAGTCAAGATTTTGTACTCATACATTTTTATTGTTCTTACCTTAAAATATTTGAGTACACTAATTTGTACATTTAACTTAAAATGATCACGTTATCTCAACGTAAATATTTTGCTAGCTATAACAAACTAATTCAGAAAATGCCAACAATTTGCTAACATGTTAACAATAGCGTGGAATAACAATTACTGAATGAGTGCAGCAACTTAAAACATGTAACTTACCTGCTCTTGTCGCCATGATGGTAACTCTCCAAAAACCCACATTAACAGAAATTATTCTAAATTAGCATAACTAATCACTACTAAATCTACCTTATCTTGCACACACACACACACACACACACACACACACACACAAAATAACATTATATAATTATATACACTGCCCTCCAAAAGTTTGGAAACACCCTAGAAAAGTGGGGTTTTGGACAATATTGGCATGAATCCTTTTAAATTTGTGATAATTTTGCACTGATAAGGGACAACACAAACTACGAAAACATATTTTATTACATAAACAGTTTATACATAGAAAAATCTTTTGATTCCTCAAAATATCCAGCATTAGCAGCTATCTGACCTAAACTGGGTTCTGATTGGTTCATTGTATTCTAACCTTAATTGGCAATCAATTGTTGAAGCTATTAAGGTGTGCTGACCCGAAGATCTTTTACAAACCTGGGTCAAGTTTAAACCAGTAACCAGGCATCACAGCTGGCAAAGGGGCATGTCTGACTTTGACATGTATATATTGCCATTATTATGTAATCAAAATGAAAATTATTATTGCTGGTCTTCAATGATAATGTCAAGTTACTTTAATGTATTTGCACAAAAAATGATCAGGATTTATGCTGATATCGTCCAAAACCACACTTTGCCAGGGGTGTTTCCAAACTTTTGGAGGGTAGTGTATATATTTTTAGCATTTATTCTCCCTCTCAAGTGCTATGGGCAAAGCATGCTGGGAAATAGAAATTCCAACCCAATTTCAGTCAAACTTAAGTTAGTCTAAATTGAAAGAAATGAGTTCATTCAACTCAAAACAATGAAAAAGTTCAGTTTACTTGAATTATGTCAGTGCTGTGAACACAAAAGAAAAATACTCATAACAGTTAATTTGACTGAACTAATTTGTTTAATTTAAGTTTGTCCTACTCAAACCAATTAAGTATAAGTTGAGCATTAAGATATTACACACTTTCAGTGTTACATTTTCTCAGTTATGGCGAAAGGTTCATTTCAGTGTGTGTTCAGCGTTCAGTGAATGTGTGTGTGTGTGTGTGTGTGTGGTGAAAGTAGAGGTGTATAAGAGCATGATGGTTCTCCTGGAGAATTACACACTCAACATCAAGCGACAGGAGAACTCAGATATTGTTACTGAGAAATAAAACTCATTTTTTCTCTCCAAACACACAGTCAGAATGAATCAAACTCCTGCTGTCTGAGAATCAACACACGTCTTCATAAAGTCTCTCGTTCTACACGATCAAAACAAGGAGCAACATTTCAGAAGATATTCATGTAATTTTCATCGTTCGAGTGGATGATTTTCTTTGCTTATTTTAAGCATAAATGTCGCTAATTGAAAATGTAAACAATTAAATAGGTTTTATGATTTGCTTTGAAACAATTTTAAAATTTTCTTGTAAATTTCACAAATAACTACAAATAAATGGCAAGTAACGCATTGAATAAAACATGAAATTCTGACTAAAATAGTATTTTCTTGTAAAATCTACTTCAGTAATCTGTACAACTTTGAAAAATCATTTTTACCACTTTTATGCAAGCTATGTTCTCTGAAAACAAGCCAGATAAATATATGTTTATTTTTACTGGATAACAAGACAAAATACAAAAGGATATTTTGCAGTTGATCTCTCTAATATTCTTGTCCTGTCCGCCTGTTATTATTTGACACAAACACTAGATGAGCAGTGAATTCACACACTCGCTCTCATGTTTTCCATCTGGACTGTTGGACGCTAGAAGCCAAGAGAAGTAAAGGCATGTTAAATAGATCAGCCCGAGACCTTCGACGTGTTTCATGGTGGTTTCTTCAGAGATACGAGACGTTCTTACAGGTGTTCACTGTTTGGAAAAAGCCTTAAAATGCAGTCTAGGTAGTGGGCTTGATTATGTGTTATTTGAGTGTGTGTTCACTGAAGTGCTCGTCTTCGGCCCGAAGGCCAAACGAGTGTCGCCGCAGGAATCTCTGCCGCATTAGCTTTCATTTCCCTGCGGCCAAAGCCGTCGGCTCCGAGATTGCGCTCCTATCCACCTGTCATCTTCTCGTTACCGCGGCGACAGGCTCCCTGGTGACGGTTGCCGGGCTGCTTGTGGAGATTTGCTGCGCTGTCGAGATGCGTTTCTTCGGTAGCCACGGGAACAGAGCCGGAGGTGGCAGCACATATGTGTGTGTGTGTGTGTGTGTGTGTGTGTGTGTGGTTCACACGCAGTGCCTGTTGGAATGTGACTGCAATGTGTGTGTTTTAGTTCAGTGATTCTTAACTGGTTTTGCTCTTCTGGGGTTTTATATTGGACATCAAGTGTTGTGTGGAAAAGTCATCATTTGACCTTCAAATCTAAGTTTGAAAGGCATTAATATACTTATTAGTTCATTAATGGCAATTAATGTTGAAATGAGAAATTCTCCATGTTTGTCTTTAAAGTTTGAGTGTTTGGTTTCAAGATTCTCTTGATTTGTTCAGTGTTTTTATTGCGATCAGGATCAGCACTGTCGGAAATTGTATTTAATGCAGTATGGTTTTATATATTGGTAGTTTTTGACTGGATTTGACCAGGCGTCGGATGAATTTGTGCAGAAATACTGTAGTTTGATTGGACATGACCTTTGAAATCAGCAGATCATTTATAGGAAGTGTTTTGTTTTGCTCTTTTAATTATGTAGGCATTGATCACTGTTTTCATTGTTTCTATCTATCAGAACAGAGCCATCAGTTCAGCACATTTGGACTTGGATTTAATTACAAATATCTACAAATTCTTAGATCAAGATCTGCTACTTCTGTTGGAAAATGTCTTAAGATATTAGGTGTTGTTTTCTGAAAAAATTAAGCACATTTGTGCTTAAAACAAGAACAAATATCTGCCAATGTGGGCAGAGAAATAATCTTGTTTCCCTTTGAATTAAGTTTATTTTCCTAACTTAAATATAAACTCACTTCATTTTAATAAATTTTTCCGTAAACAAGACTTAATATCTTCTCAAGTAAATCTTAATTTAAGAATGTTGATATATTTGTGCTGGAAAACTACAGAATGTGATGATTTAATGTTTTAATTTCCTTATACATAAGGGTTTTTTTTTTCTCATTTCTTTTCTCCTTTAACTTTTATGTCCATATTTGTCTCTCCAGTAAATCTTGATTTTGATCAGATCTGCTCTATAAAATCCCTAAATTGCTCCATGTGCTCTTATCTGGAGTGGAAACTCATAACCTCATTTATTCACACTCAAAATTACGGCTTGTGTTTTACGGTGATATAAACCTGGCGCGTCAGACCAGATGATGCTCGTGTCTCTCTCCACCTGAGATGAGTTTTAAAGCCCATGTCTCTTTTTAAAAGCTCTGTGGCGAGTGTTTGGAGACGTTTGACCTCGCTGATGCTCTCATCCACGATTCCTCATCCTGCAGCGGGTCACAGCGATGGCGCCCAGGAGCGAAGGCTCGTCAGCACTTACCCGAGTGTAAAAACACAATCGAGCTGCCGGCTGCCGCAGATGAACGCTTCTCTTTGACCTTTTGGGATTTTGCCTGATTACGTAACACAAAATGTGCAGAGATTGACTCTGGAGAGGTGAGATACACGTGAACGCACATGCGGCCTCTTCCTCCTCTCAGATTGAACCGGACTGGAGTGTGTTTACACTCCGTTATACTGTAATGCCTCAATCTCCACTTCTGATTCAATAGTGTCTCTAGTTGAACTCTTTTAAACAAAAGGAGATAAAAAAGGAAAAGATAATAATTCAACATTTGTTGCGACATGTTAACAGAGATAAAATCAGACAGTATTACTGTCTGATATTACAGTATTACTTACACTCGAATTAGTCACAAAATGCAATTATGCATGCACCAATATAAACAAATTATATATATATATATATATATATATTAAAGAATTGGTGTAGAAACAGTTTTCACTCAGAAATTGCTATTAATTTGATGTTGAAGTGCGTTGAATTAAACATGGAATTTTGTAGTAGAAAGACTGAAATAGTGTTTTTTATAGTTCATACTCCAATAATAAATATATTTAAAAAAAAATAAATAAAAAAAAAAAAAAATATATATATATATATATATATATATATATATAATTACAGCTGTCAAGTGATTACATTAATTAATTAATTAATTAATCTCACATCAAATTTGGCTGAGAAATTAGCCCCAAAAGATAATTTAAAGTCATTATTGCGCTAAATGTGAAAAGCATCAAATAGACATTTCAAAAAGTAGCTTACAAAAACAAACATTTTATTTGATTCAAAATAGAATTTATTTCACATAAACTTATAGGCTTCAACGGCCACGAGGATGAGTAAATGATGATAAAATGATGAACTATACCTTTTAATGTTGTTTTTATATATATATATATGGAAATATATATATTTTTTTTCATGAAATGGTACTCTAAGTAAGAAAGTAAAACTGCCAGTAGGTGGTGGTAGATGTCTAAATTAGTAAGTCATTGAGTCATTGATTCATTCAAACAACTGATTCATTCAGGAATCAAGTAAATGGCTCTCTTTATGAATGAGTCATTGAATCAGTCACCCGACTGATTCGCTCAAAACGCAGATTCATTCAGAAACGAAACACCGCTGTGTGTTGATCGGAGATGCACAACAGTTTTATTTTCGTTGGAAAAATATATCAAAAGCAGACAATATTGTGTCTGAAATATAACACAATATTAATATGAAATGTAAGATGAACTACGCAGGTCTGGGTTCGGGGTATTTCTTCTTGTTTTTAGTACAAACTGACTTCATTTTGGTACAAGTCTTAATATCTTCAGTCATTTCTCTTCTCCAGTAAATGTATCTTGATTTAAGGATGTTTAGATATTTGTGCTGGAAAACGAGACAGAAACACTGAGGAAGAACATCATTATTGCAGTGTAATGTTTGTTCATTGTGTTACACAGGTAAATCTGCTGTTGCATTTCTACATTCATAATTCCGCTTATTAATATTGAACATATTCCTAATGGTGATATTAAGATTCATGTTTTATTTTAAAGATGTTTTTGTTCTCTTCTGATGTGGAATCTGATTCCTGAAGCAGAAGCTCTCAGTCATTTAAGTGAAGGAAACACTCTAAAGTGTTTAGGGCTGTAAAACTCAATGGTGTGTGTGTGTGTCAGCAAACAGGGATTTCTGGGGTGAAGCATCTCAACCCCCCGCGTGCGTCTCAGAGTTTCACCCTCACAGAAGCACAGAATCGAGGGGTTGCTGCAGAAGTTTGTTCT
>VTFQ01000645.1:0-20000 GCA_036281575.1 Ancherythroculter nigrocauda
TCTGTCGCAAGACACAAAAAGCAAAGTTTGTCTTCTTCCTCCCACTGGCAAAATGAAAAAGGAAACAGACGTTCCCGCTGTCTTCCTCCGTCATCGTTCTGCTCCGTATCCGTGGCAACCCCGCCTCCCCATCCCTCTTTCTTATCGCCGCGGCGCACGGAATCAAAAGACGTTATGAACAGAAAAAAAGCTGGGAAATCGTTTGACACTTTAAATGGTTTTCTGCACGATTGTGACGTCGGGCCATCGATGCTTGTTTCCTTCTTCTCACACTTTTTTCCCCCTCTTCCTTCGCTCAGTTGATCTTGTGAAACAGGCTTGTCACTTTGAAGGACGCGTCTGATCTCTCTGAACCGTCACACCTTCAAACACCAGTGACTCCTGGACCAAATGATGCGTTTCCTGCTGAAAATAAAGCTTCTTTTGGCTGTAAAGGGTTCTGGATATGATTATATGGTTGTTTGTAGATGCAGAAGTTCTTGGTGTTTCATTATGGGTTCTTCAGCTCTTACTGTAAAACACTGTGGTACAGTGACAAGATCAGATGTTTATACTGTGGTACGTTTGGTGTAGATTTAATGTATCATATTTCAAAACAGTATTCTTTTTTTCCGACTGATTCATTCATCCTCAGAAATACTGCATTGTGTCCATCAAGATCCAAAGGAGATGATCATCTTTCATTTGTAAAGTATTTATTCAAATATAGACTTTCATATATGAATCAGAGTAACTATATTTTGACGTGTACCAGTGTTATTTTAGTATAATTTATATACAATTATAGTATTTATTATTATTTTTTTGTATTTATAGTATTTATAACTTAAACATTTTCATTTTCATTTTAGTGATTTTTAGTAATTTTGTGCTTTTTGGCATTTTTATATTTTTTATTTTTAGTAATTTTGATACTTTAACTTCAAATTGCTTATTTCAGTTCTAATTTTCATTGAAGTTTTTTTCAGTTTTAGTAATGTTATTTCAAAATTTTTAAGTTTTAATTTTCAATGACTTTTTTGTTTTATTTTTTTCAGTATTACCTTTAGTAATTTTAATACTTCAATTATTTATTTCGGTTCTAATTTTCATTGAAGTTTTTTTAAGCTTTATTTTTTTTCAGTATTACCTTTAGTAATTTTAATTCTTCAATTAATTATTTCAGTTCTAGTTTTCATTGAAGTTTTTTTAAGTTTTATTTTTTTTTCAGTATTACTTTTAGTAATTTTAATACTTCAGTTATTTATTTCAGTTCTAATTTTCATTGAGGTTTTTTTAAGTTTTATTTTTTTTCAGTATTACTTTTAGTAGTTTTAATACTTCAATTATTTATTTCGGTTCTAGTTTTCATTGAAGTTTTTTTAAGTTTTATTTTTTTCAGTATTACTTTTAGTCATTTTAATACTTCAATTATTTATTTCAGTTCTAATTTTCATTGAAGTTTTTTTAAGTTTTATTTTTTTCAGTATTACTTTTAGTCATTTTAATACTTCAATTAATTATTTCAGTTCTAGTTTTCATTGAAGTTTTTTTAAGTTTTATTTTTTTTCAGTATTACTTTTAGTAATTTTAATACTTCAATTATTTATTTCAGTTCTAGTTTTCATTGAAGTTTTTTTAAGTTTTATTTTTTTCAGTATTACTTTTAGTAATTTTAATACTTCAATTATTTATTTCAGTTCTAGTTTTCATTGAAGTTTTTTTAAGTTTTATTTTTTTCAGTATTACTTTTAGTAATTTTAATACTTCAATTATTTATTTCAGTTCTAATTTTCATTGAAGTTTTTTAAGCTTTATTTTTTTTCAGTATTACCTTTAGTAATTTTAATACTTCAATTATTTATTTCAGTTCTAGTTTTCATTGAAGTTTTTTTAAGTTTTATTTTTTTTCAGTATTACTTTTAGTAATTTTAATACTTCAATTATTTATTTCAGTTCTAGTTTTCATTGAAGTTTTTTAAGCTTTATTTTTTTTCAGTATTACCTTTAGTAATTTTAATACTTCAATTATTTATTTCAGTTCTAATTTTCATTGAAGTTTTTTTAAGTTTTATTTTTTTTTCAGTATTACCTTTAGTAATTTTAATACTTTGACTTATTTATTTTGGTTCTAATTTTCATTGAAGTTTTTTAAGCTTTATTTTTTTTCAGTATTACCTTTAGTAATTTTAATACTTCAATTATTTATTTCAGTTCTAGTTTTCATTGAAGTTTTTTTAAGTTTTATTTTTTTTCAGTATTACTTTTAGTAATTTTAATACTTCAATTATTTATTTCAGTTCTAGTTTTCATTGAAGTTTTTTAAGCTTTATTTTTTTTCAGTATTACCTTTAGTAATTTTAATACTTCAATTATTTATTTCAGTTCTAATTTTCATTGAAGTTTTTTTAAGTTTTATTTTTTTTTCAGTATTACCTTTAGTAATTTTAATACTTTGACTTATTTATTTTGGTTCTAATTTTCATTTAAGTTTTTTTAAGTTTTATTTTTTTTTTCAGTATTAGTTTTAGTCATTTTAAAACTTATTTATTTTAGTTCTAATTTTAATTAAAGTTTAAGTTGTTTTTTCAGTTAACTTACTTATTTACTTACTTAGTTTTTCATCCAATATTTTATTTTAATAAAATTATTGTTCATATTTTTAGTTTTAGTAAACAACTGTGTGTACCATTGCCATAATATTAAATTCTTTATTAATGATGTAAAATACTCTGGATCACAGGAACAGCACAGGAGAAACGCTATCTACATAAATCATAAATGAGAACCAACAAGCAACTGAACATAACGGAGTATAAATACAATGAGAACATAATGAAAGACAGGTGCAAATCATAATTAACCATAGGAACAAATGAGGACATAATCAGTAACCCAGGAAACTGAAACTAAACAGAGCAGGGAAACAGGAACAAAAGGAAACAAAACAGAATATCAAAATAACAGGTACATGGTACAAATAAAGTCTGACTAGTGAGATAAAACATCACAACTACCTTTTTTATTTTTTTATTCCGTGGCGAAAACGAGTTTGGTCGTGTAGTGTCACTGCCCGACTTTCTCTCCTTTTTCTCTCTGTGTGTTTTTTCCTGTAGTACATCCTTGATCCTTTTCTCCTTATGTTGCTCCCTTACGTTATTTAGATTATTTACAGCTTTTTAAAGCATCCTTGAGTTTTAAAAAGGCACTATATAAATAAAAGGTCATACCATGATATCTTTCAATGCTTTTGATTAAGTGAGACCAGCGTATTGTTGAAAGTCTCATTCATTAGTCGAGTAAACGAGTCATTCCTCCACAGTCTGGATTAGCTGATCGCTGTCTGTCATATTCTGCATTTCCTCTTTAAGAGCGCGTGTGTTCATGAACGTGAGATTGATGCTCGTCCGTCTTTGTGATTCAATGTGCCACTATTTGCATGTGGAATGGCTGCTGTTCTTTGAGTGGAATATTTATGGAGTGAAGGGTCATATCTCTTGAATATGGAGGAGTTTATTTACATAGAATGTCATTTTTCTTTGAATGCTGAATGAAAGATTTGCATAGCAGGGCCTTGTATGCAGGACGTGATGTAAAGAGCCATCTGGAATCATCTCTGCGCTGTAAACAGAGACACCTGCGAACGACGGAGATTGACACCTGGAATTACACCTCCTGTGTTTGTTTCTTCCAGAGGCTTTTTAACTCACAGCATAAGGATTGTGGGAAATGTAGTGCCCAAAGGACACCAGTGAATGTAGTTCACCTCTTTGAATCAGATTTAATTACATTTCCCTTCACTATTTACATTCTATATTAAATATTTATTAGTATCCTTGGGGGTGAACTTTATTTCCCAGGGGATTTACAGGTGGCAGATGTTGCTTTCTTAGTCATAAAATGTACATAAATCTGAATAATTAATGTGACGCCTACAGGATCATGAAGTGTGTATGTGTGCTGTGAGATAGAGTGATGTTCATCATTGTGATAGAAGTGAAAGTAAAGCGCTTCATTCTGAGTGCGTCGTATCGAACAGGATTTCCTAATGCTCCGTGTGCGGATGTTCTCGTATTGTTTTGGGTCGTTTGCTCAGTGACATCAACAGGAAACACAAATCCTGCGCTGAGCTCATGCTGAGAGGAGCTGCATCCGCCTGTGTGTGTGTGTGTGTGTGTGTGTGTGTGTGTGTGTTTAGTAGTAATTTTCACATCTAATTCAATACATTAATACCATTTCTTTGTAATTTAATTGTGAAATTTGCTTGCAATTTCTGAGTGAAAATTGTTTTTTTTTTTACATTACATTACCTTCTGTCGTCTTATTAAGGCAGCTAAACTATACACACAGAGAGATTGATAATCAACTATAAATGATTGACAGGCAGAGAGTGTTTCTGATTGGCTAGCATTCCCATTAGGGGCGGGCCTAGTTTTTATTTAATGCAGATTGATCCATCACAAAATGTTATTGGTCTTCTTGACAAACTGTATTTCTTGATCAGTATTTCAGCAGATACCAAATAAATCCAGAACTAGATTTATGAGGAGAGCAGAAATGATGCTGATTTACATTTTGTGAGATTGCTTGGAAAGGATGCCGTTGTTTAATTCCACTGGACATCAGGTGGGGAAATCTTGGACCGACGGATGGGTTTTGTGTCCAGAACTGATCCGATCCAGAGAATTGAATCACATCATGCCGTCCGACAGCCAGACGTTTTAAACAGGCCACGTCCCGCACTTCCGTAGGTTTGTTGCACCAAAAAACATAATTTATTCTTCATATTTCCCACCGTATCTCTGAGCTTTAGAATAAAACAGATGGTTTTTATTGCTGTACATTTAAAAATGATCTTAGTAAAGAAAAATCACCAGTTCTTCCTCACATGAAATGTTCACTTACACTGCAAACATGATGCTCTTCATCAGTGTTTCTGTCTTGTTTTCCAGCACAAACATCTAAACATTCTTAAATCAAGATACATTTACTGGAGAAGATTTTAAGAATTGAGTTCTGAAATATATATATATATATATATACAATTAAGTGAGCTTATGCTTGAAACAAGAACAAATATCTGCCAAAAATAATCTTTTTGACTCCATTGGCAGATATTTGTTCTTGTTTTCACTTCATTTTTCTTAATATCTTCAGTCATTTTGCTTCTCCAGCAAATATAGATATTTGTGTTGGAAAACAAGACATACTGATTAAGAAAGTGTTCCCACTTTATTTTCTGAAGAACAGATGGGATTTAGTCTGGAAAACAAACGGGAAGGCGATATTTCTCTGGAGATCGCGGCTCGTTGTTTGCACTCAGACTCAGGACATCAAGTTTCTTATTTCAGGGTCTTTTCCAAAAGATCTGGTCCAGATCGAGTGTTTAACGTGGTAATTTATGGTGTGACGATCCCTCTCTGATCCAGAAATGCTTCAGCGGGATTTATATCGCAGCGTTTTCCAGATGCGAGAGACGGGATGAGTTACCGCCGACCTCGCAAACACACCGTCTGTTGATTTTCTCTCTTTGTCTTTTTGTATATCTGGAGTTTTTAAAGCGAATGTGCTTACAGAAGACCTTATTTCAGACAAAAACCCACTCGAAGTCATGGGTTCGATTCCCAGGAAATGCATGAACCGATCAAATGCGTACATTGAATGCAACGTAAGTCGCTTTGGATTAAAGTGTCTACCAAACGTAAATGCAAATACCTTAAAATGAAGTAATACCATATTCATGCACCATGCTTCAAATAGTACTGTAGTGTTACTGAGGTGCATATCCAAAAAAACATGTTGTTTTTGGCACATTTTTTGCACCATCTGTTTGTGATGATGGTGTCCGAGACGCTAGAGTCCCTCCTTCACTGTGCGTCTGAAGTTTTTCTGGTCCAGCAGGTAAAAATGGTTCATGGTCACTTAAATAAACAGAGAAACCACTGCTATCTGGGATATAAATGTGCTGTATATATAGATGTGTTTGTTCTGCAGGTTATTCAGTGTCGTTAGAAGAACTGAGAGAGAAATGCGTGTGTGTTTGTTTGCCAGACAATGTATTTTCATCTGTAAGAACACAGCAAGGTCACTTTTAGCCCCAGGAACACACACACACACACACACACACACACACACACACACAGGTCGTCCATTATCCCAGTCAGAAGATGTTTTCTCAGCTCCATTTTTCTCCACAGTGGTGAACATCAGTCTTCAGAGATATACAGTTTGTGTGTGTGTGTGTGTGTGTGTGTGTGTGTGTGTGTGTGTGTGTGTGTGTGTGTGTGTGTGGTCTTCCAATTAGCTTAAAAGCTAGAAGTCAATGATGATAGTACTGAACAACAAACAAACAAACAAACAAACAAACACTGGTGTTTGACCTTGAAGGTTTTGTTGGACTGGGTTTTTGAGGAAGATGTAGAAGAACTGTGTGTGTGTGTGTGTGTGTGTGTGTGTGTGTGTGTGTGTGTGTGTGTGTGTGTGTGTGTGTGTGTGTGTGTGTGTGTGTGTGTGTGTGTGCTCGTTTATCACCATCTTTGAAGCATCTTCAGTCCATCTTTGATCTTCATAATGAGCTCATTAAAACAATCACAGAGTGTTTAGTGAGACACACATCAATCACAGACAGAGAAATGATTTTTACACATGTTGTTTTTGCAGTGGCCTCGCCCTAATAATTATATTTTATTAGTAAACATATTTTACAGCAGAAGTGTTCAGTGAATCGACTGTATGTCATATTAATCACCAGTCTGTCAGTCATGTGTTAATTCAATTCAATTCACATTTATTTGTATAGCGCTTTTCACGACACATATCGTTTCAAAACAGCTTTACAGAGAATGCATGTCAATGTTACAATTTAAAGAATGCAGTTAGCTAATAATGTAATAATTTAGGCAATTAATTAATGTGTTAATTAAGACAGATTCAACAAGTGATTCAAGATCCGCTTCATTCGTTCATAAATCAGACTGTGTTGTGTATTTATTATATTTGTATATTATTATTTGTATCTCATCATCACATTTAATTCACACTTGATGTTTTTATCAGGCTGAAGATGCAGTGCGTTGAGCTTCACTCAGTGAACTCACTCACACACACCTTTACTGTGTGTGTGTGTGTGTGTGTGTGTGTGTGTGCGCGCACCTGTACAAGAGCACCACAAAACCGCTTCCGTTGCCATAGCGATGAAAGGCACAGAAAGAAAAAGTTTTTTTTAACCACCCACACCAACCAAAACCTCCCACACAGACCGATGATATTACTGCACAAGACTCTCTCTCTCATGACTGTACTTTTGCACTAGGCTGTGTACATGTAATATGTTTACAAAGAAAAAGTAGTGCAAAATTAAATAAAGTGAAATAAATGATAAATAAAATATTTAAAAATGCAAATAACAGAATAAAGAAATAATATAAGTGTGGTGTATGCACTTTATTTTTTGATAGAACATTGTCTGAACGTCTTTATATTTTAGTGAAGATCAGGACTGGTTTCTCTGCTCAGGATTTTATAATGGCATGAGGGACGTTTCCAGATTTCGATTGCCCTTTTTTGCACTTTTATAATGCCTAATTCTGCCCTGCATGCAGTATTTGTTGTGACTCAATTGGATGTTTTTCCCATTCAGTGAATTGTTGATTTGGATTTGTCATTGAACCACACACTTACACACCGGCACGGATCCTAATGTTTTCAGCCAAATACTAACGGGAATCTCTATAGGAGCTGGGTCTGAGCAGCTCTCTCTCTCCACGCTCCTGAGAGAGATTTATCGTTCTGTTTGTGTTGATTTTCACGCCGCATTTACTTCCAGTGTACATTGATTTGATGAGGTCGTAGGTTTCACCTCCCACACCACTTTCAGTAAGTTTGTAAAATAATCCTTGGTGCTGGATTGAGTCAAATGCTTTTTTTAAATCAATAAAGATGCATATATTGTGCCTTGATCTTGAATAACATGATTTTTAATTAAAGTGTAGAGATGCGATCAGATGTAAAAATACAATTTGACTTCTGTTTCTGAGTCTAGCGTTTATAAAACTACAGAAAAACTTTGATGATAATAATCATAAATGTTTCTTGAGCAGCAAATCATCATATCAGAATGATTTCTGAAGGATCATGTGACACTGAAGACTGGAGTAATGATGCTGAAAATTCAGCTTTGCATCACAGGAATAAATTACACTTTACTATATATTCACATAGAAAACAGCTGATTTACATTAGAATAATATATCAGATTTTTGCTATATTTTTGTTCACATAAATGCAGCTTTGGTGAGCAGAAGAGACACTCTGTCTCTTTCTCTGTCCGTGTGTTGGGTCAGTCTTTTGTCTCTCTTCCGTTCACATTCTCTTCACGTCTGCTCTCTCATTTATCAGAGATTGAATTCTGCTCTGTCATTCCAGAACAATTTAGATACGCTGTTAAAGTTAATTGAAATATCCTTTCTCAGTCTCTCCATGCTGTCTCTCTCTCTTTCTGTCTGTCTGTCTTTTCACACCTTGAGCGCTGCACATTTTCTCAGAGAAAACTTTATAAAATCCAATTATTTATTGTTTCTCTGAGTGTTTTTGTCTGTTCTGCTGTCAGGATCTGTCGGTTTCTCGCTCGTTTCATTAATTAGCGTTTGTTCTGTGCTCTCTAACGAGAGGCGAAGGTCCTGCCACACACGCGTCATGTCCTTCATCGCCATGGCAACTACACATTACGTTCCCGCCTCGACACGCTATTTTCACACCAGTGCAGCTACACAAACTTATGGAGGGTTTCAATAGTTCGTTTTCTTTGTTTTATGCACCACAGGAACTTGCAGTTAAACACACACACACACACACACACACACGTACGTGAGCGTGCTTGAACGGCACCTGAGGGCCGCTGCAGGACAGACAGACACAGAGTGACAGATGAATAGAGACAGGTGTGTTTGTGTGTGTAATCAGATGTCTCAGTCTATTATGTGTGGTCTTTAAAATGAAGGAACACATACACATGTATATATGTATATATATATATATATATATATATATATATATATATATATATATATATATATATATATATATATATATATATAATTTGAGTTACAGTAAATGTCAGTCTTTGACCTTTATGTGAGCACGATTTGATATTTTAAAACTGTAAACTCAATGGCTCTGTGTGTTTGTGATGAAGGGAGACAGATGGAGAAATGCTTCTGTGTTTTATAATCTCTGTGTTTCTTGTTGATTTTAATCCAAAATTGGTTTCAGTTGAGCTCTCTCTGGCTTTAATTCAAATTATAATATTAGTTTGTCTTTATACTGGAGTGTCTATCATCTCTCAGAGTCTTTATCTCGGTCTGTGTGTCCTTCAAACTAAAGGATATGCTGTAAAGTTACTTATTCAGGTATTATTTGTGTGTTTCAAGGTGATTTTCTCTGTTGTGCAGTACTTGTGGGTCTGCTTTAAGTTCAAGTTTCAACTTTATTTGTCCGGACACAAAAAGTCAGAGACAAATTGTACATTGAAATACTTGGGGTATATATCAGGTATGAGGAGAAGAGTAAAAAAACAATAATACAGGTGCTGGTCATATAATTAGAATATCGTGAAAAAGTTCATTTTTTTATTGTAAATTATTTTTAAAAATGAAACTTTCATATATTCTAGATTCCCTACATGTAAAGTAAAACATTTCAAAAGTTTTTTTTTTTTTTTTTTTTAATTTTGATGATTAGAGCGTACAGCTAATGAAAGTCCAAAATCCAGTATCTCAAAATATTAGAATATTTCCTAAGATCAATCAAAAAATGGATTTTCAAAACAGAAAAGTTCAAGTTCTTTAAAGTATGTTCATTTGTGCACTCAATACTTGGTTGGCAGCACATATTACAGCAAGTGACTTGCTTCTAGCACAAATTACAGCATCAGTGAAGTGTGGCATGGAAGTGATCAGCCTGTGGCACTGCTGAGGCACTATTGAGCCTTCAGATCATCTGTATATTGTTGGATCGACTGTTTCTCATCTTTCTCTTGAAAATATCCCATAGATTCAGGGGTCAGGCATGTTGGCTGGCCAATAAAGCACAGTAATATCATGGTCAGCAAACCACTTGGAAGTGGTTTTTGCACTGTGGGCAGGTGCTAAAGTCCTGCTGGAAAAGGAAATCAGCATCTCCATAAAGCTTGTCAGCAGATGGAAGCATAAAGTGCTCCAAAATCTCCTGGAAGATGGCTGCATTGACTTTGCACTTGATAAAACACAATGGACCAACACCAGCAGACGTCACGGCCCCCCAAATCATTACTAACTTCAGAAACTTCCCACTAGACTTCAAGCAGCTTGGATTCTGTGCCTCTCCAGTCTTCCTTCAGACTCTGGGGCCATGATTTCAACATGAAATGCAAAATTTACTTTTATCTGAAAAGAGGACTTTCGACCACTGTTCACTGTCCAGTTCTTTTTCTCCTTAGCCCAGGTAAGATGCTTCTGACGTTGTTTCTGTTTCAGAAGTGGCTTGGTAGTCCTTTTCCTGAAGATGTCTGAGTGTGGTGGCTCTTGATGCGCTGACTCCGGCTTCATTCTACTCATTGTGAAGCTCTCCCAAGTGTTTGAATCGGCTTTACTTGACAGTATTCTCAAGCTTGTGGTCATCCCTGTTGCTTGTGCACCTTTGCCTACCCAATTTCTTACTTCTAGTCAACTTTGCATTTAATATTCTTTGATACATCACTCTGTAAACAGCCACCACATTCAGTATTGACCATCTGTGACTTACTCTCTTTGTGGAGGGTGTCAGTGATTGTCTCCTGGACCATTGCCAAGTCAGCAGTCTTCCCCATTAGTGTGGTTTCAAAGAACAAGAGATACCCGGAATTTATACTGTAGGGATGGTCATTTAATGAAACTCAAATGTAAATATTCTAATATTTTGAGATACTGGATTTTGGACTTTCATTAGCTGTACGCTCTAATCAACAAATTAAAAAAAAAAAAACTTTTGAAATGTTTTACTTTACATGTAGGGAATCTAGAATAAGTGAAAGTTTCATTTTTTTAAATAATTTACAATAAAAAAATGAACTTTTTCACGATATTCTAATTATATGACCAGCACCTGTATATAAGGAGAGGAATAATATTTATAATACACTGCTCAAAAAATTAAAGGAACACTTTTTAATCAGAGAATAGCACTGTCAGACCCTACGCTGGTGCAGTGGGTCCTGGGTTCCACGACAATGCCCGGCCTCATGTGGCGAGAGTATGCAGGCAGTTCCTGGAGGATGAAGGAATTGATACCATTGAATGGCCTCCACGCTCGCCTGACCTAAATCCAATAGATCACCTCTGGGACATTATGTTTCGCTCCATCCGACACCGTAAGGCTGCACCTCAGACTGCCCAGGAGCTCAGTGATGCCCTGGTCCAGATCTGGGAGGAAATACTCCAGGACACCATCCATCGTCTCATTAGGAGCTTTCCCTGATGTTGTCAGGCATCAGGATGGGAATTTTTTTTCCCCAAAACTCTTGCATTCCCTCACAAAGTTATAATCGTTCCCTTGCTGTGAGCTCGGACAAACTCTTCCTCTTTAATGTCCCGCTGGCTGGCAGTAGTGTTTCAGTTAGTAACATACGTTAATAATGCACACAAATAATGCGCGGCTCTTAGAGTTTGAACTTGTTGGACTCAAATATAAAGAAATGCAGTCAGTGCTTATGTCAAGCAGTTCATAATGTTGGCAATATATTCACAGATTGGAGCTTCCCGGATCAATAACTCGTGAGATAAACGTTGTTAAAACACAAATTCAGCTACTTCCAATCATAGTAACCTAGACAACAAGCTACAACAACACAATTTTCCTCAAATGTGCTTTATAATAAATCTCTATGAGCAGGCGGCGGAGATACACGCCTGAAGGGACCGTCTGAAAAGTGCAAAACCCAAAACCCTTTTGCTCATTTTATATTACGAAAAATACTCAATAACTTCACTGTAACACACTGTACTGTCACCAAATTCAGTTCATACATCACTGCTCTCCTGCTGGTTATAGGTACTACAACACTTAGTTTGGCAGGTAGCACATAAACTTTAGCTTCTTTACACAAATGATGTTGGTACACAGCTTACATACTTACAACAGCTTTTGCATGATAATTGCTGACTGGATTTGATGGCATTACAATTTATTTAATATTTTTTTACTAATAACAGTGAAGTTATTGATTTTATTTAATAATCATAAAAGTTATGCATTTTTTATCAAACTAAGTGTTCCAGTACAACCAGCAGGAGAGCAGTGATGTATGAACTGAATTTGGTGACAGTACAGTGTGTTACAGTGAAGTTATTGAGTATTTTTCGTAATATAAAATGAGCAAAAGGGTTTTGGGTTTTGCACTTTTCAGACGGTCCCTTCAGGCGTGTATCTCCGCCGCCTGCTCATAGAGATTTATTATAAAGCTCATTTGATGAAAATTGTGTTGTTGTAGCTTGTTGTCTAGGTTACTATGATTGGAAGTAGCTGAATTTGTGTTTTAACAACGTTTATCTCACGAGTTATTGATCCGGGAAGCTCCAATCTGTGAATATATTGCCAACATTATGAACTGCTTGACATAAGCACTGACTGCATTTCTTTATATTTGAGTCCAACAAGTTCAAACTCTAAGAGCTGCACATTATTTGTGTGCATTATTAACGTATGTTACTAACTGAAACACTACTGCCAGCCAGCGGGACATTAAAGAGGAAGAGTTTGTCCGAGCTCACAGCAAGGGAACGATTATAACTTTGTGTGGGAACGTAAAAGTTTTGGAAAAAAAAATTCCTCACATCCCAAATTTTTTTTTCCACCAGCACTTAAAATTTCCTTCCTTTAAATTTGAATTCAGTCCTCTGTAGGTTGATAATTTTCAATTCCATCAAACGATGTGGCATCCTTTCGTTCCTAACACATTACCCAGTCCATATCAGAATAGATATCCAGATGTGTTTTCAAAGTGTTCCTTTAATTTTTTGAGCAGTGTATAATATTTATATATATATACACACACAAAATAAGCAGAATACATTATGGTGTGTGTGCAAAATATGTAAGTTATTTATTGATTATTTAAGGCAGCAGTTTAACACTGTCAGTAGTTTGTCTGTAGATTAATGTTGTCAGTATTTGGGCTGTAATTCAGTGGCATAAATAGTTCTGCTGTAATTAACGTCATCAGAAGTCCACATGTACGGTAACGGCCTCAGTAGTGCGGCTGTAGTTGATCAGGTCAGTAGTGCGGCTGTAGTTGATCAGGTCAGTAGTGCGGCTGTAGTTTGGTCTGGCTGTATTCTACAGTGCATGTGTCTCCAGTGTTTCTATGGCGACTGGGGAGGCAGCGCTGTTGGAATAACAACCAGAACCTCTGAACACCGACCGGCCGCAGCGAACTACTAACAATCACCAACACAAGTAACAAACTACAAACTACACCCTTAGAACAGGATAAATGCGGATGTATAAAACAAGCGAGAAAAACAGACTCTGAACATTTAAATGTCAAGTTAGCTGTTTTCATTATATTACCACTGTATATTATATTTTTTAACAGCAAAATGTTTTTGCTGTTAAACAACATTAAAGCTCTTGCCATACAAAATGAATTGAATATGTAGTATAGATGTAAACGAGGCTTGTTTGCTGTGTGTGTGTGTGTGTGTGTGTGTGTGTGTGTGTGTGTGTGTTATTCTCATCTGAGTGTGTGGGTTGTGTAGGCACAAGAAACTGTGATTAGCACGCTCTCTCTCTCTCTATCTCTCATTCTTCTCTGTTCGTTAGGGTATAAAAATACATGCTGTTGTCAGGTGTTTTATGAGAAATGTTGCACATGATTGGAGCAGCTGTACGCCACTGATTATAGACATGAAATATGATTCTGATGAAAAGCACTTTATATTTTCTCTGAGCAATTGCACACAAGCACATTTCCATGTTTCTTAGCACTTTGCCTGGTCATTTTACAGGATAAAGGGACAATGCAGACTGTCCTGTGTGTGTGTGTGTGTGTGTGTGTGTGTGTGTGTGTGTGTGTGTGTGTGTGGTCACAGGTGTGATGTGATTGTCTATGTGTGTGTGTGTTTGTTTGGTCTTTCCTTTGACATTTCTGTGATGTAAATGAGTTAGAAAGGTTAATGAACTCAGCTGGACTTAATAATGGACCTCCAGTAACACACACACACACACACACACACACACACACACACACGCACACACACACACACCTGTGGCGCTGATATCCTCATATTTACGCTCCTGCATTGCACATCAAGTGCAAGACAAATGTTAAACAGCTTTGCTGGTTTTCATCATCTCAGCGGCAGTAATCGTCCACTCACTGCTTTATTAGCATGTGTCTTGAGATTCTCTCTTCCACCCTTTCATCTTGTTGTCCGTTTCATCCTTTATTTCTCTCCTCCTCTGGTCGGACTCCCCCTCACTCTCTCCTCCTGTCACAAACACCGTTAATCCGCCTCTTATGAGGGATTTCCCGCAGCAGGGAATCTGGCAACCCCGCGCCCTGTAATTGTGAGCACTGTTCTCAGATCAGCGTCGTTTTCTGACCTGCTTCAACTAAATGGCCACTTGAGTCTTGTGGAAATTATTTATTCTTTGTTTCCAGCTTGGTGAAATGTTGCTGTTGAAGCCAGAACCATTACACTAGTGTCGATGAAAATGCATGAGCGAACAGTCCTATTGTATGTACTTAAAGGTGCAATATGTAAGAATTTTACAGTAAAATATCCAAACACCACTAGGCCAGTGTTATATATTTTGTTCACTTGAGTACTTACAATATCTCAAATGTTTGCAACTATTTATAAATCGTGAGAAAATTGTAATTTTAATTTTCTCCATCATACGATACGTTTTAAAATTAATTGCATGCCATTTATCAACACAAGCCATCCAGCATTTAATATGATATTGTAAAATCGATCTATCTTACTGCAGTGTGTAACAGTGTCTCACAGCAGCCGCCGAGCGAACGCACAGAGTAACGTTATAACATCATTTTCAACACACTCAAATGTATCTAATATGATAAACAGAGCTGCGTTTCCTCATACTCATGACCGGAAAAGCGGAAGCGGCGCCGGCGACTGTGTCATAATAAAAGTCCCGCTGCTCGTGAGGCGTGTGTTGATCAATCGCTCCAGCTCCTCGTTCAGCTCCACAACACTCGCTCCTGCTCTGCTTCATACTACAGTAACGTTAATAATCACATCCATGAACATGATTTCTTCACGAGTCCAATCCCAATGATTTTCCACCATCTTTTGAGGTGGAGACCACATGTCTCAAGATTTTGCACTTAAACTTGGCGTCATCAAGCTACGACTTTGTTTTGAATAGACCTCTAGCGACCTCTAGCGGACAGAAAATATTATATAGTGCGCCTTTAACATGTTCTTGTGTTACTGCGTCAAGAGTTTCCTTCAGATATCAGTAAACTGTGTCATTATCAGGGTTATTATAGTTAAGTACAATTAAAAACGTTAAATATATTCCCTGAAACACAATAAAGATATATATAAAATACTTTAAAATATAAATATAATTCAAAATATTAATAATAGTATCTCAGCTATAAAAAACAACAACAACACTGGTCATTTTTCAAGTAGCTAGATATTAACATTAACTTTAACTTGAACTGTTGCTGTTAATCACTAGAAATAGTGTTATATTTATTTCTTCATATAAAATATTTGTAAATTTTGTTTGTATATTCATTTTTATATTTAATATTATGTTATCTATGTAATATTTATGTAAAATATTTATTTATACATTTGATATATAATTAGTCTCGTATTTTTACATTTTGTGTATTCATTTTGAGTTGTAACATTATACTGTTTATTTCATATAGCCTATGTATGTAGGATAATAATTGTATTGCCTAATAAAGCATTCATTTGAAATTATGTCTTTCTGCAGCCTGATGACAGATGCAGATACAAGGGGGTGTTTATGGGACCCTCGGGCTTTCAGTATCTTATGAGTCTCATATTAAATTTAAAGTGTGAATCATGTTTTAATAACGTCTTGTCGACAAAGTGCTTGCTGAGAAGGAGATTTGAAAATGAGACCAGCAGACAGAACGAGAGCCACTGCTCTCACAGCTCTCATGTTGTGAAATAAGAAGTGAAAACCTTCGACCGAACTCTCAGCACTTCTGATGATCTCAGACACTGACGGTAAATCCTGACGGTGACCTTCATCTGCCGTCACTCTGATTTACCGCTCGCGTTCATTTATCATCCCTGAGTCACGGCATGTTTAATATGCTCAAATTAATCAGACCAATCAGACGAGCTCGAACCGTTTCACACAAACATCAAATCATCAGAATCTAAACATTCTTTTTCTGTTCCTAAAGTTCATTTAAACGTTTGAACAGTAACGTGTTGTGTCGCTCAGGCAGAAATATTCAGTTTGATGCATGAGCTTAATATATATGCTAATTCAGTGTACATGCACTTTATCATGTATGTGGAAATTGGGATTCGGTTTCATAATTTATTAATTCCCTTTATGCATGCTTGACGAGCATTTCAAACAGATGTAGTAAAAGTTCCTTTTTCTTTCTTAGAAATTGCATTATAATGATATGAATTCGCTGATGAATTACATCTAAGACCTTCTGTTTTATATGGCATATATAAAATTTGGTTTAAAGGTGAAACTTTGAATATATATATATATATATATATATATATATATATATATATATATATATATATAATTAAAGTGTTTCAAATATTATATTTTATTTATACTTAAAGTGCAATATAATGAGTCTTATAATAAAATTAATAAATAATATATTATTCTTATAATCTTATATTTTTTCATGCTTATTCATAAGAATATACAACTATGTATAATAATTATATTATAAGGCATATTCAATACATTACAAACACTTTATTATATTGGCACGTTTAATTTAAGGTGTTGGATTTCTCTCTGGTCTGGTGTTAATATCAGTGGCTGATATTTAAGAAGATTTATGAAGCAGTGCAGTGTTTAAATGTTAAAGGTCTCACTGCGCCCCTGATTTTATTCTTTTGGTTAATTTGAAAAGCTAAAATCACACAACTTGACCTCAGTCCCAGAGGACTTGTGGGTAATAAAGCTCTGAGACCACACAGTGAGATCAGTGTCGTCTTAAAGTCCCATCATGCTCTGCTGCCGGGCGTCTGTGGCGGAGAGATTTATCCTGCTTCTGGAGGAAAGGAAAGTTATTTAGACCATCAGACGCTGGATTAAACAGACAAGACGGGTTTTATTCTAGAGGATGTTTGAGTACAAACACTCAAATAAAGTTAATAAACACTCTTCATTTTTATGAAACACACATAAAAGGGGGGGGGGGGGGGGGGGGGGGGGGGGTTATTTATTATACTTAACAGGTTTATTGATAACATTTAGTATTACAAACATTTTTGGTTTTACAAGTTTTCTTCATTTTTTTGTTTTGTTTAAATATGCCAATGAGGCGTTGTCTAATTAAATATGCACTAATTTACATACAATTCCTGAAGATAAATCTGAACATGGGATAAAGCCAGGTTCAAAATTATTGTAACATATTAGAGTTAAAGTTTTTTACAGAGGGGATTTTGGATTTTTCTTTTTATCACTCCATAAATCAGAAAACACTGTCAGTAGACAGAAAAAAATTAGTTTCACAATTTTTTAAGAAATATAATGTTATAAAAATCAGGCGAATGATGTTGTGAACAAACCCCACAGTAAAAACCTTCAGAATATAGATGTAAATAAAACTGTAAGTTTCGGTGTATGTAAGTGCTGCTGAAGTGGAGAAAAAAACTCATTTTGAGGAAACGTCTTTTTTAAGATATATATCATAATGAATGTATCAAAATGAAAATCTACAGACACAAATAGATAAAGTGCAATAAAAAGTGTATTTTGGATGATTTCTTTCCTTTAGTCTGAAACAACATTTTATGAACAGCCAAATAGCCTAAAATCTCAAAATGAAAAAGAACACATTTTATTTCCTGTAGTGTCTTGCCTCAGGTACATGAACATGGACAATTACAGCTACACAAGCTCAATTTCACGTGCTGTTGCGTTGCAAAATGCTGCATTACAAAAATGAGTGCGAATTCACAATGCAATGCATTCTCAGCAGTGCTGCAAGGCTTCCTACAGCAGCATTAGCGTAAATAGTCTCGTCTTTAAGTGTGTGTGTGTGTGTGAGAGAGATGGAGCTTTTGAGAGAAGAAGAGGATGAGTGCCAGAATGATGCACCTGCATCTGAAAATCTCTTCACCTCTTCTTCCAAACATATTCTTTGTTCTATAATTGAGATTTAGATGTTGAGCTCAAACTCATTTTCATTTTTTTTTGGAATGTTCTGAAGATAATTGGTGATAATTATTTGTAATTATCTATAAAAACCTGTCTGTAGTAAAGCCATCATCAGAGTTATTATAGTTAACTGAAACTAAAACTAAAATCATGAAAAAATTATGTTGCTATAAATAAAATAAACATTAACTAACAACAACAACAAAAAAAACGTATTTTATTTCAGCTAGTTGCCAAGGTAACATTTCTCATTTTCATTTAGTTTAACTTGATGTACTAAAACTAAAACTGAAATAAATATAAATATAAACTATATAGTATAAATATTATATTTATACTATATAGTTTATATTTATTTTTTGTTTTTCAGTTTATATATTATAAAATAAATAAATAACTATTTAATAATATTTTAAATAAATATAATGTAAATATAATATAAATATAAACTATATGTATATATTTTTTCTAAAAGATCTAAAACTTACAAAAAATATATAAAAAAAAATTAAAAAAAAGAAAAAGAAAACAGAAAATATATAAATAAAAATAATTCTAAATATTAATAAAAAACTATAGTAGTATCTGGATGATACTAAAATAGCACTGGCTAACATATACACACAAACACGCACACATGCACACATGCACACACACTCTCTCTCTCACACACACACACACACACAGTCTTACACACTGATTATATAATCCTTGGTCTGCTCTTTGTGTACGCATCCGTGTGCGTGTGTGCGCGCACTTGTGTGTGTGTGTGTGTGTTTGGCCTGCAGAGAGAGAGGCAGGTAAAGATGGAGCGATGTTAACATGTCACAGGCCGATTGGGTTTCATGATGAAAGTCTCTCGGGAAGTGCTTGACATTTCTGACACAGAAAGAGTGGATGGACGGATATCAGATGCCGAGATCCCTTATGATGATCTGAAGCAAACGTTGCGCTGAGAGAGAAACACGAACAGATCAGATAGAACGAACTTTTGTGAAGCAAAAGGTGATTAAAATATGGTGATTAGTAACAGTACCTAAAATGAGCTTTCATGCATACAATATTGATAAAAATAAGGCAATTGACATGTTGTGCATCATTTAGAGAAACTGGGTAAACGTGTGTGTGTGTGTGTGTGTGTGTGTGTGTGTGTGTGTGTGTGTGTGTGTGTGTGTGTGATTGTACCTCTGCAATCACTGTTCAGTGTGTGCTGGTGTTTGTAAGACGTTTGTGATCAGAGTATAAAACACACACACACACACACACACACACACACACACACACACACACACACACACACACACACACACACACACACACACACACACACACACTTGTTCTCACAGCACAGGTGAACTTCAGTTACACCTTTAATGTGTGTGAATCTCTCATCTGTCTGAGGTGTTGACCACAGTATTATTTTAGTATTATTCATATATTATTATAGTATTTATTGATATTTCTAATTATTAGCCTTTAAAATTAAAACAAAAACTGAAAATATAAAAATTGTTTCATTTTTTGTAATTTTGTCATGTGCTTTTGTCATTTTTATTAGTTTAGTTTTAGTTTAGTTTATTAGTTTTATTTAAATTTCTGTTTATTTAGGTTCATTTCTT
>VTFQ01000645.1:22500-232500 GCA_036281575.1 Ancherythroculter nigrocauda
CATCAATTATCCCATAATCCATCCATCCCTCCATCCATCCATCCATCCATCCATCCATCCATCCATCCATCAATTATCCCATAATCCATCCATCCCTCCATCCATCATCCATCCATCCATCCATCCATCAATTATCCCATAATCCCATATTTTATTTTGAGTATCAACATTTTATTTAAAGTTAATGATAATAATCCTGCTTCAAGCATAATGTAAATTAATTGACCTAAACTCAAGCTGCCCTTTGAATAAAGCAGTTAACTGCTGTAACACAAAGTGCTTTAACTAATCCAGGCAGCACTCTCTGTTTAAATACACCTAATCTATATCTGCATATCTGATTTAATACAGTACTAAACATGAGGATCTCAGTTCATCTTTCAGAGTCAAGATTCAAATGAGTCAGTTCATTTGATTCAGTTTTGTGAGTCAGTGATTTGCTGAAATGAATCTGACTCTCTTGTGAGTTTTTTGGAGAAAACAGTGTGTTCCATGAAAAGTGACAGTAACATCTGTATGAAAGTCCAGTTGTTTCTTCTGGTTAGTCATGTCCTTCACTGAATCCATCACGTGTTCACTGCTAATTAGCTAAAAGCGTTTCTCTCTCTGTGTCTCGCTCTCGTCACTGGTTAATGGCTCTTTCCTTTATCGATTTCCCGGGTTAAGTGGATGCGCTAATGAGCCATGCTGACGAGGTCAGTGTGCTGGAGGTCAAAGGTCAAACCCCGTCACAGCTTCAAAGAGAGATGAGTTCCAGAATCATAAAAGACAGAAAGCGAGAAACGAGAGAGCGGAGAACGACAACATTAATTTCCTTAATGGCATGACATTTCCGGAGGCTCGGGGTTAAACTCATCAGAGCGATATTTCCAGAGGATTCATTAACCTTTGACCTTTCCGATGCTGAAACTAAACCATTTATTTATTTGTGATTATTTATCTGTATGTCTGTGTTTTTTTTTTTCCCAGGATGCATTGCTGCAGTTGGCCTCCATTGTTGATGTCAGGAGCCTTCGGACGACCATCAAAGATGTGCTCAGAGTCGTCCTGCCAAACGTGGTATGACACACACACACACACACACACACACACACACACACACACACACACACACAATTCTTAAATTTTGATTCTTTGTAAAGGCAGATGTAGAGTTGAAATATGAACAGACAGGAAACACATGATCATTTGACAGTATTTCACAGTAAGAAATCATTCAGCACCGTCAGAACACCTCTGATCAGATTCAGATGTTCAGTGTGCGTATGGTGAGACAGGAGGGTCAAATCTCATTCAGATTCACCCGGAGGTTTGGGCTGAGGCGCTGCTCCAAACTTCATCAGCATTCTGAGAGTCTTCTGAGAGAGAAATAGATTCTCCTGTAGGGTTTATTGATGTTACATTTGCAGCAGTCTCAGGAGTGCTTTTGCTTAGAGTGCTGAGAAAACACACACACACACACACTGACACAGTCATATCTGAGTGCTGTTTCTTTTATTGATTATTTTTCCAACAGCGATACACACTCAAGGACGCTTCAAAAAGATGACAGCATCTCTCTCTCTCTCTCTCTCTCTCTCTCTCTCTCACACACACACAGTCATTTCATCCTGCATTTCTGTTTCAAGCCCTTTTTTTGCCACATAAGAAAATAAAATCATGCTCTGCTTAGTCATAATTATGAGATAGTCAAAATTATGACATTAAAAGTCAGTTATGACAAAATGTAGAAATTATGACATACTAAATCATAATTATGAGATGAAAAGTCATAATTATGACAAAAAGTAGAAATTGACATTAAATCATAATTACTAGATGAAACTTCAAAAATATGACATTAAAAGTCAGAATTATGATATAAAATGTAGAAATTATGACATACTAAATCATAATTATGAGATGAAAAGTCATAATTATAATTAAAGTCATAATTATGACAAAAAGTAGAAATTGACATACTAAATCATAATTATTAGATAAACTCAAAATGACTTTAAAAGTCAATTTTGGCATAAAAAGTCTAAATTATGACATACTAAATCAAAAGTCTGACATACTAAGTAGAAATTATGACAAAAATGATAACATACAAATGATAACATACTACGTCTTAATTATGACAAAAATGTGAAATTATTTCAATTTTGACTTTTTATCTCATAATTGTCATGATTTTGACTTTTTGTCATAATTGACTTATGTTCTAATTTTAACTTTTCATCTCATAATTTCGACTTTATCTCATAATTATGACTTAGTATGTCATAATTTTGATCATAATTATAACTTAGAGCATGATTTTTGGAGGACTTCCATACATATTTATTTAATGTCATATTAAATATGCAATGTGATATATTTTATGTTTAATTTACGCATATTTTCATGTTAGTGGCCTGTTACGTTTTTAACATTCATCAGTAAATGAAATCAACCGTTAGAGCACTTTATTGGCTTTAGTGTGAGGCGCTCAGACACGTTTGATCTCAGAAGCTCCGTCTGTTTACCAGTCTTCACATGTTCTGAATTATTATCCGCTTTTATTGCAGCAGATTTCTGATCCTTTGCAAAAATAGCATTCTGGCAAGCATTCATATTCACACATGCAAACAAGCTTTCTGGCTTTTTGAGATTTAAAACTAATTTAAAATACACAGCATAACACCAGAAGAGATGCACAAGTTCACTTAAAATCACTATTTTATGCTGGGTTTTTTTTGTTTTTTTTGTGATTTTAATAACTTGTTCACTATGTCTACTCAAGTCATAAGATGCTTTTTGCGAGAAATAGACCTAAATTTCAGTTATTATTCACAGATTCAATCTAGTTTAGATAAACTTAAGCATGCATCATATATCTTTTTCAGTGGTGTTTTAGTAGAATTAATATTATAGTTTTTGTTAATAATTTATTTGATTTTAATTTTAGTTAAAGTTTAAGTGATTTTGTTGTTTGTAATTTTTAAATATTTTTTTAAAAATGTTTATATATATTTTTTAAACTTTTTGTTTAATGTTTTAGTTTATTGTCATTTGTATTATTATTTTGTTATATAGTATTAATATACATTTTAGTTTTATTTATTTAGTATTTTAGTTTTATTTGACTTCAACATAAACTAAATGAAAATGAGAAATGTTGGCAATTAGCTGAAATAATTTTGTTTTTAAATATTTTATTTTATTTCAAGTATGGTTTTAGTTTTTTGTTAATGATAATATACCTGCTTGTTTTGTAGAAAACACAATCCCGGAGTGCATTAATGAAAAGGGTGGATAAAGTGAAAGAAAGATAAATTTAATTAAATTCCTTAAAATTATTGATATAAGAATAGTAGAATTAGACATGGACTATTGTATTTTTTCATGCATTTTATGTGTGATTATGGCTCAGCGTCATGTAAGAAGTCAAGCAGTCCAGCACATGTTCTTGACACCGAGAGACGTTTTTGTATGGAGCTATATAGAGCATCAGTTATGAGGTTCATTTCCGACACTCCTTCAGAAGACAGCTGCCCATGTAGACAGCCAGACGGGTTTAAAGCGGAACCATGTCGAAAACTTCCCTTGACATTTCTGACAAATTAACAGGGCCAATCCACTTCTGATTGCAATGGAAACCGGCGGGAAAGCTCTCCTCGCACCGACAGCCCCGGGCTGTGACATTCTGTAAGTACCGCTGAAGTTCGCCGGAGTCTAATTAGGGTTGCGCTGCTCTGTCGGCATGGCGATTAATGGAGCCTGCAGCATGACGACGGTACTTTGCATTTGATTAACCTCACGGAGGCCAGACTGACACGCGGAGAGATTGAGCACTCGCTCTTGACAGCCGCTCGTGTTTATAAACGCTGATAATCCAGCGGGCCGTCAGCGGCGTGTGTAAACACAATTATGATGGGTCAGGACTGTAATGACTCGGGCTCCGGGGTCTGACTGTGTTCTCAAGTGTCTCTCTGTGTTCTGCAGGAGTGTGTGTACGTGTACCTGTTGGAGGCGGAGTCTCGGCTACGATGTGAAGACCCGCCCCATGAGGTGCCGACAGAGGGGAAGCTCAGGTAAGGGGCGGGGCTTACGCTAATCACCTGTGGGTGTGTGTCGTAATCGAGCAGTTTTGTATATTTTCTTATATACAAAATGTACATTTATAACTATATTTTGAGTTATATATTGGCATTAAATTACAGAAAACTAGTTATAGTTATATAGTTTTTGTTAATATTATAGTATGTAAAGTATAGTTTTGGTTAATATTTTTAACTATTTTTTTTTTTTTTTTTAGTTAAAGTTTTAGTCATTTTGTTGTGTTTTTTTTTTTTTTTTTTTTTTTTTTTATATGTCTAATAAGTTTTTATTAAGTTTAAGTTTTATTTATTAGGGTTTTTTCAGTGCTTCAATATAAACTGTTTTTGTTTCAAGTAATAAAAATGTTTTTATTGTTTGTTTTAGTTAATGATAATAACCCTGACACAATTTTTTTTATTTTTAGGTAGTTGTCATGCCAACATTTCTCATATAGTTTAAACTGATGTACTAAAATAATAATAATAAAAAAAAAACTGAACTAAAAATGAATAAAAACTTTGGTAACACTTTAGTATAGGAAACATGTATTCACTATTAACTACAAGTTTTCCCTCAATAAACTCCTAATTTACTGCTTATTAATAGTTAGTAAGGTAGTTGTTGTAGCGTTTAAGTTTAGGTATTGGGTAGGATTAAGAATGTAGAATAAGGTCATGCAGAATAAGGCATTAATATGTGCTTTATAAGTACTAATAAACGGCCAATATACTAGTAATATGCATGCTGATAAGCAACTCGTTAAAATTGAGAATTAAACCCTAAAATAAAGTGTTACCCAAACGTTATACTTGTAGTGCTGTCAAATCGATTAATCATGATTAATCGCATCTAACATAAACGTTTGTTTGCATAATATGTGTGTATGTGTGTGTGTACACACAGACATGTGTTTAAAATATATAAATGTAATAAAATATACATAGATATTTTATGTAAACTAGGGCTGTCAAACAATTAATCGTGATTAATCGCATACAAAATAAAAGTTTGAGTTTGTATAATATATGTGTGAGTAATGTGTGTAATTAATATGTATATATAAAAACACACAAATTAATGTATATAATGCATTTATATATAATATAAATTATATAAAAATATAAATAAATACATATGCTTGTAAATATTTCTCAAATATATACATGGGTGTGTTTGTATTTATATATACATAATAATTACACACAGTACACCCACATATATTAGGCAAACTCAAACTTTTATTTTGTATGCAATAAATCGTGATTCATCGTTTGACAGCCCTAATGTAAACACAAACTTTTATGTTAGATGTGATTAATCGAGATTAATCGATTTGACAGCACTACTTAGAGACATTTTAAAAATGACAAAAACACAACAAAATTCAGTCAAATTAAAGTGAAAACAGAAATTTTAAAAATATTTTTTTTTAAATATTGCTAAAAACTATGCAACGCTATCTCATGACCAGTTCGTACATATTTTATGAGGTGGCGAATTCGTACGAATTCATGTGATTTGTCTAAACCCCAGTGTCGGGTAGGTTTAGGGGCGGGGTTAGGGGTGGATCATTCGTACAAATTCATACGAATAACTCGTATAATAAGTACGATTTAGCAAAAAACATACGAGAATTTGTACAAATTAGCCACCTCATAAAATACGTACGAATTGCCGTGAGATCGGGTTGAAAATATGATAGTTTCTGTAATAACACGTTTATGTACACAGTAGACAAGATATGAATTTACAAAATTCACTTCAAATGTATGAAATTTGATGATTTGCTGTGAGTAATGACTTTGGGTCTGTTCTTCACGTGTGCTGGAGCTTGTTTTGAGAAAGCTGGTCAGTCGTCTGAGGCTGATGGTCAACTGCTGGTCAGTTGTTCGGCTGTTTTCTGAGTGAGTGACACTTGATGCTCTGCCGCGGTCAGCTCTGTTTTGTGTCTCAGTCTCTTTCTTCTGATGACAGATGAAGCGGTGTTGTGATCGTGTGGTAGATTTCACTCTCAACCCTGATGAACCCACTGATTTGTGCTGCGTGAGAAATGTCAGAATCGAGCGCTCGCCTTTTCTCTTTTCTCTCTGAATAGTGACACGCGTCAATCATGTCTGACCTCTGACCTCTGCTCCTGGGTTTGTGTCATAAAAGTTTTAGGGTCAGCCAAATCAAAGCAGTTTCTTCTGTGTTTGTGTGCTCAAATTCGTATGAAAATAAAAAAATGTAATTGCAACTTTTTAACTCACAATTCTGAATTTTTTTCTCACAATTGTATGTTTATATTTATATATAAATTCCATAAATCCGTCTTCGAGAGGCAGCTAATAGAAATGTGTAAAGGCATGTCGAGAAATGAATGCTCATATCATCAATATCGAATGACGTTTCTCTTTTATCCGCTGTTTTTCTGACCTCACCATGGCTCTTTTTTCATTCTGCTAATGGTTCTGATGTCAAGCTGTCAATCAAATCTACAGCACACGCCCCCCACAAGATCCGCCCACTTCTCCCACTCTCTAATTAATTGGCCTCTTGCAGTGATTGACAGTTATATTCCAGGTTGCCCGGGGAAACCAGATCCGAGTGTCAGCCAGTTTGAAAGTACTGAGCATTACATCATAGATATATATAGAGCTGTAACTTATCAGACCGAAACGGCCACACAATGACATTTTGTGCAATTTTATGACAGTTCTGCTCAGAAAAACCAGTTTGCACTGGGCAAACATCACATTTTCTATTGAGAATGTAAAAATGTAGTTATTTTTGCCGTAGTGTTTGGA
Organism: Ancherythroculter nigrocauda; assembly: GCA_036281575.1. NCBI lineage: Eukaryota > Metazoa > Chordata > Actinopteri > Cypriniformes > Xenocyprididae > Ancherythroculter > Ancherythroculter nigrocauda. The sequence continues at coordinate 29,352 of VTFQ01000645.1, forward strand.
GATGCTCACAGAAATAACACACAAGAGCTTTGATAAAGCGAGTCCGTGACTCTCATTAAAGTGGGTTTAGAAACACACACACACACACACACACGCTTCTCTAGATAAACAGCTGTTCTTGAGCGATCGGCGAGGGGAAATCGAGACGATATCTCAGAGATGAGCGTCCGCGCTCAAAGAGAGATCGCTCAATTCACTCCTGCGGTGAGCGCCGACCTTCTCAGCGAGATTCCCAACCAAACGGAGGGATTATCCGTCTGATCCGTCCATCTTCAGCGAGTACTTGAGCTCTGCTGTCACTCGCTGACTCTATTCTCCGTCTTGTGTGTCTTTCAAATGTAAATATGTGATGTTTGAAGTCAAGAGCATGCAGAAGGTCGAGATCTTCACTCTAGTGTGACACGGATCTTAATTCTATTTTTATCCATGCACACAGGCTGTGTTTCACATCAGCAGATGCCTCAGGAAGCATTGCAGTTTGTGTCTGAAAATTTTAGGAACATTTTTTCATATTTATTCTAGAGCTGTCATGATTCCTCGATTACATTCGAGTACTCGATTAAAATAATCCTCGATTGCAATTTACCTGTGTCGATTAACCGGCAAAATACCAGATGTGATGAATTCCACAGATGGTTTATTGATTTATTGTTATTATATGTGTATTTTAAGGCTATTGTTCACTTAGGTCTATTTCATTACCACAAAAAAACACACTAACCGATTACTTGATTAATCGTCAAAATAATTGATCGATTACTCGATTACCAAAGTAATCATCAATGACAGCCCTAATTTATTCATTTAAAAATTCATTTTTATTATTTTTTTAATATGCCATGACAGTAAAACTAATACACTGTAAAAAGTGGTAACCTTTAATTGTTAAATTAAAGAGTTATTTCTAATCCAGTTTTGCTGGTATAAATTAATGTATTTACGTTGATTCAGTGATAATAAATAATATTTTTGACTTCAATAAAACCAGTTCATTTAGATGTTATCATGTTAGGTTATAATTTTTTATCAGTGTTTTTAAAATTATATCTAACATATTTTAAGTATCATATTATTAATAGTAGTTTATATAATTATATTTAATATGTAATTTAATTTTTTCATGATACACTAACTCGAGTAAAGTCAGTACTGTGACTATCCTGTTCATTATATCAGGATTAAGTCAGGAGCACACGTGGCACATAAATGACTGTTTCCTGAGGATCACCCAATAATATTTGGATGAAGAATTCAGTGTGCAGACGGAGATATTAGGAAAGAATTTCCCTCAGAGAGTCCAGATGATGAGATCAGATGAGGAAATTCTCTAGATTGTTTGAGTACACTGAAAAAAAAGATTGTAAATGAAGATTATTAGACTGCACTGCTAACATGATTTTTCAAAGTTGTAAATAAAGCAAAGATTATTGGAATAGATTTTACACTAAAATACTATTTCAGTCATTTCATGTTTAATTCAGGATTGCAAATAGTTTATTTGCAATTTCCTAGCAAAGAAAATTCTACACCAATTTTTTTCAGTGTATGGTTTTTGGGAAAATGCTTTTTTAGTCTTTCTACTTCAAAATTCCATTCTGTCACTTGAGTTTCTTTGTAATTATTTGTGAAATGTAACAATTTTTGATAGAAAATTGTTACAAAAAAATTCTACACCAACTTTTTACGTCTTTTTAATTCAAAATTTAACTGTTACTTCAGTGTCTTTGTTTGTGTGTTATTTGTAAAATTTTGCAATTTCTGAGTGAAAATTTTCAACAAAAAAAAAAAATCAATTTTTTTCAGTGTAGATTTTTCAATAAAATACTATTTCAGTCTTTCAACTTCAAGATGCCATTGTGTCACTTGAGTTTGACTTTGTAATTATTTGTTAAATTTGGCAAATTCTGAATGAAAATTGATTCAAAGAAAATTCTACACCAATTATTTTTCAGTGTACGTTTTTCGATAAAATACTATTTCAGTCTTTCTACTTCAAGATTCCATTCTGTCACTTCAGTTTGACTTTGTAATTATTTGTTAAATTTAGCAAATTCTGAATGAAAATTGATTCAAAGAAAATTCTACACCAACTTTTTTCAGTGTATGGTTTTTGGGAAAATGCTTTTTTAGTCTTTCTACTTCAAAATTCCATTCTGTCAATTGAGTTTCTTTGTAATTATTTGTGAAATGTAACAATTTTTGATAGAAAATTGTTCTAAAAAAATTCTACACCAAATTTTTTAGTGTACATTTTTCAAGAAAATACTATTTACATCTTTTTAATTCAAAATTTAACTGTTACTTCAGTGTCTTTCTGTTTTTTTTAGTGTTATTTGTAAAATTTTGCAATTTCTGAGTGAAAATTTTCCAAAAAAAATCTACACCAACTTTTTTTCAGTGTACATTTTTCGATAAAATACTATTTCAATCTTTCTACTTCAAGATTCCATTGTGTCACTTGAGTTTGACTTTGTAATTATTTGTTAAATTTAGCAATTTCTGAATGAAAATTGTTTCAAAGAAAATTCTACACTACATTTTTTTCATTGTACATTTTTCGATAAAATACTATTTCAGTCTTTCTACTTCAAAATTTCACTGTTACTTGAGTTTCTTTGTAAGCATTTGTAAAAATTTTCAATTTCTGAGTGAAAATTGTTTCAAAGAAAATTCTACTCCAATTTTAATGTATGTTTTTCAAGAAAATCCTATTTTCAGTCTTTCTACTTACAAATTCAATTGTGTCTTTTGATTTTCTTTGACATTATTTGAGAAAATTTTGCAATTTCTGAGCAAAAATTGTTTCAGAATCAATTCTACACTAATTTATTTTCAGTGTAGTTTTATTTTCAACATTTGCATCGATCAAGCATTGAACCGACCTGCTAATTTCACCACAAAAATATTCAACAGCACATGAATTTCACTTCTAAAGAAGAAGGTTTTGTAAATCACCCGAGACTCGCAGCAGTGAGTCATTCAGAAATTCAATCTATAGATTTGAAACACCCTGAAATAGCGACCTGTAGTCAGTTACCGTGGTAACACTGTGAAAATGCCATGAATATTTGCACTTTACCACAGATAATCTGTCACGCTTCAACTGAACGGCATATCTGTATGGAAAAGAGTGAGGAACACGTGTGGAATTGCATTATTCGATGTGTTTGTGTGTTAATTCCCTTCAGAAGGAGTTTAAAAGAGCTCAGCAACAGATAAGAGTGTAGAAATGAAACTCTACATGCGTTCTATCATCTCAGGGATTTGTTTTATTCACACAATATCTGCTCATTATTCAGACCTCACACAGGCTTAATGTACTTGGCACTGAAATGCGTTTGTTGTCGTGTGATAATAATGCGATTGAAACGAGGCGACACCTTTGATTGCAGTTATTTGTATTTTGTGTGCAGTAACATTCAGAGAGGAAAAACACATTTAACCCTCATTGATCAGTGTGTGTGTGTGTGTGTGTGTTATCATACAGAAAGAAAAGAGAAGCACAGAATAATAGAGACATGAGCATTTGAATGCCATTAGATGTGTGTTGTGTGCAGGTGTGCAGAGTAAAGCCATTTATCACAAACACAACGCCAGAACCGCTTTCATCAGACATTAGCATGAGAAAAAATACATTTACATGAAACCAGAGAGAGAAAGAGCGGAAACATGAAAGACACAGACAGACAGACAGGTGAATCTGATGTCATGAACCAGCTCATCATCATTTGTCAATGATCGGAGGAGATATTAAAGCAGTATTTCACTCAGAAGTCATCATTTACTCACATACTATTTCAAAGTTGAATTTCTTTCATTCTTTGTCTCCAAAGTCAGATGTGGGATTTTCCCGCATAACTTTCAGCAATAAAAATGTTGTCTGATGAACAGATGATGATGTACATTACTGTTAAATTGTGAAATATTATTCCAATGTTTTCTATGTGAATATATAGTAAAGTGTAATTTATTCCTGTGATCAAAGCTGAATTTTCAGCATCATTACTCCAGTCTTCAGTGTCACATGATCCTTCAGAAATCATTCTGATATGATGATTTGATGCTCAAGAAACATTTATGATTATTATTAATGTTGAAAACAGTCATATTTCTGTGGAAATTTTCTGTGGACTTTAAACAGTTAAGGTGTAACTCGTCTGTGTGGTTTGGTTTGGTCTTCATGACGTTTGTTTGTGAGTTTCCAGTAATTCTGATTTCCAGCAGCGCTCTGTTGCAATTTTCCAAATAGGAAGTTGGACTTTTGCAGTCGAATGGAGCGCAGCTTAACTACCACCTGTCACTGATGGCAAAACAAGGTGCAAATCATGGTTTTACTGCGCTGATGTGAGAGAACGAGTGTCAGCTGTTTACAAATGGACCAGCATTTCAGTATAGAGAGATATACACATGTGAATAATATTAACAAAATAAGAGAGATCATACAAAATGCATGTTATTTTTTGTTTAGTACTGTGCTGAGTAAGATATTTAACATAAAAGATGTTTGCATTTAGTTCACAAGACAAAACAATAGCTGAATTTATTAAAATAACCCCATTCATAAGTATGTGAACCATTGATTCTCAATACTGTGTGTGGTTTCCTGATGATCCACGACTGTTTGTGTGTTTTGTGATGGTTGTTCATGAGTCTCTTGTTTGTCCTGAGCAGTTAAACTGAGCTCTGTTCTTCAGAAAAATCCTCCAGCTCCTGCAGATTCTTCAGTTTTCCAGCATCTTCTGCATATTTGAACCCTTTCCAGCAGTGACTGAATGATTTTGAGATTCATCTTTTCACACTGAGGACAACTGAGGGACTCAAACACAACTATTAAAAAAGGTTCAAACATTCCCTGCACAAAGCATGCACATAGTCCAAAGAATCTATATCCCACTGCTTTCATTTCCTGATGCTTCACCAACAATTTGTGATAACTTTTTGAAGTTTTTTGTTGATGAAATTAACAATATTCGATCTTGCATCACTAAATTTGATAGGCATTTAACTGTTATTGACCCATGTCCAGCCTGTTTAACTGAGATTGAGCCCCTGTCATCTTCCTCTCTTGTGGAGGTTTTCCATAATATGAAGCTTTCTCCTGCTCCTTGGATGTGGAACCTCCTCGTCTCTTCATGAAGTGCTGAGTGTCGTTGAACCTTTAGTTTTCACAATAATAAACAGTAGCCTATCTCAGTTCTGAAACATGCAGCAGTGAATCCACTCCGAAAAAAGGTCGGTTCTGATCCCTATATTTTGGACAACTATAGCCCCATTTCAAAATGACTGTTTTTATCAAAAGTAATGGAAAAGGTTGTCTTCCATCAGTTGACTGTATTTTTAAGTGAAAATAACTTGTTAGGCTGGTTTTATACAAGATTATAGTACAGAGTCAGCTTTGCTGAAGGTGTTGAACGATCTTCTGTTAGCTCTGGATTCAGGAAACTGTGCAATCCTCTTGGACCTCAATGCAGCTTTTGACACCACTGATCATGCCATTTTGCTTGAACGGTTGAGTAAATATGTAGGAATTCAAGGTACTGCATTAAATTGGTTTATTTCTGTGATAGAACATTTTCAGTGGAGATTGGCAATTTCTCTTCCTCTTCTGTACCATTAACTTGTGGCGTACCGCAGGGATCAATTCTGGGCCCGCTTTTGTTTTCACTCTATTTGCTCCCTTTAGGCTTGATTTTTCAGAAGCATAACATTCCCTATAATTTTTATGCAGATGATACTCAGGTGTACTTCCCTTTGAAACACGGAGATAATTATGATGCTCTCGTGGAAGTAATATGCTGGTTGGCAGCCAATTTTTTAACTCTAAATGACTCAAAAACTGAAATTGAAGAATTCAGATGCAAAAGCCTCTAAGTGCCGTCTGAAATTTTCTTCTAAAATGAGCATTTTTATCAAGATCATATGTTTATGTTCAGTTATTTCACTTTAATGGCAATGAAAATGACCTATTAATTGCCATTAAAGTGAAAGTACTGAACCTAAACATACGAGCTTGATAAAAATGCTCATTTTAGAAGAAAATTTCAGACGGCACTTAGAGGCTTCAATTGTAGTTTTTGGACCACCAGCTGCTGTTACACAGATAAATAACCAATTGGGTCATTTAGCTGTGAATTCCCATCCTTATGCAAAAAAATTGGGGGTGATTTTTTAAACAGCCTTAAATTTGACAAACAAATAAATTCAGTGGTGAAGAATAGCTTTTACCATCTTAGATCCATCGCTAAATTGAAACTGTTTTTAACAGTCAAGGACTTGGAGACAGTAATCCATGCTTTCATATCCTCCAGGCTGGATTACTGTAACTCACTATACCCAGGTGTGGCTAAATCCTCTCTGTTGCGCCTGCAACTAGTACAAAACGCTCCCGCCAGGCTTCTTACTGGAACCAGAATATCTCGCCTGGCTAGGCTTCACTTCATTGGCTGCTGGTTAAATATTTTGTGAAATTTAAAGCTTTATTGTATGTGTATAAGGGGTTAAATGGCCAGGCTCCACAATATATTACTGATCTCCTCCTCCACCGACAATGTTCTAGGCCCTTAAGTAAATTGTACTTAATTTGTCTTCCAGGAAACATGAAAGTATCTTCTGTTGCTTCCAAAGGGCAGTACTCAATGAAAAAAAAAGATATTTATATGAAATAAGAAAAATTGTGACATCTTCATCCTGTTCAAAAGTTTTCACCCCCCGACTCTTAATGCATCGTGTTTCCTTCTGGAGCATCAGTGAATGTTTGAACCTTTTTTAATAGTTGAGTTTGAGTCCCTCAGTCGTCCTCAGTGTGAAAAGATGAATCTCAAAATCATTCAGTCACTGCTGGAAAGGGTTCAAATATGCAAAAATGCTTGAAAACTGAAGAATCTGCAGGAGCTGGAGGATTTTTCTGAAGAACAGAGCTCAGTTTAACTGCTCAGGACAAACAAGAGACTCATGAACAACCATCACAAAACACACAAACAGTCGTGGATCATCAGGAAACCACAAACAGTATTGAGAATCAATGCTTCACATACTTATGAATGGGGTTATTTTAATAAATTCAGCTATTGTTTGTCTTGTGAACTAAATGTAAACATATTTTATGTTAAATATCTTACTCAGGACAGTACTAAACAAAAAATAACATGCATTTTGTATGATCTCTCTTATTTTGTTAAAATTATTCACATTTTCACAGATTCTGCAAGTGGTTCACATAATTTTTCTTGCAACTGTATATAGATATATATATATAATTAGAGGTCGCATTAGAGTTTTAATAACTTTTGTTTTTGTAAGGTTAGTGTTGGGGGACATTACACCTAGGGAATATCCCCATAAAACATGGAAACCCAACATGTGTGTGTGTGTGTGTTTGTGTCTAATCACACATCTATGTTGTCATGGGAACTGGCCTGGAGCAGGACTTTGCTGTGTGGGTGAGAAAAACTCTGGGTCATCTCTCTCTCTCTCTCTCTCCTGAAGAATGTTCCGGAAATCTGGAAAACTGCAGAGCAGTCGGACAGACGTGATGACAGATTGCTACACACACACAGTTCTGTCCAGTATGAAACTGTATTCGATACTGAAGGAGAAACAATCAGTCTTTTGCATTGAGTGTGTGTGAGTGAGTGTGTTTGTGAAGTGAATTGACGTGAAGGTAACCCATACTCTGAATTTGTCCCATCCAAGTTAGTGCACACACATTAGGAGCAGTGAGTGGTGAACACACACACACACACACACACACACACCTGGGCAGCCATTTGAGCGTTTGGGGGTTTGGTGTATTGCTCAAGGGCACCTCACTTGTTTCCTGCCTAGACTCTCCAACCATCATTAGGACACACACCGGCTATAGGTGGAGCGGAGAGAGAGTGATAGAGTTCATTCAGTGGATGGGGATTATTAGGAGGCCATGATTGGTAAAAAAGGAATGCAATAATTTACAAATCTCATAAACTTATATTTTATTCACAATAGAATATAGATAACATATCAAATGTTGAAAGTGAGACATTTTGAAATGTCATGCCAAATATTGGCTCATTTTGGATTTCATGAGAGCTACACATTCCAAAAAAGTTGGGACAGGTAGCAATAAGAGGCCGGAAAAGTTAAATGTACATATAAGGAACAGCTGGAGGACCAATTTGCAACTTATTAGGTCAATTGGCAACATGATTGGGTATAAAAAGAGCCTCTCAGAGTGGCAGTGTCTCTCAGAAGTCAAGATGGGCAGAGGATCACCAATTCCCCCAATGCTGCGGCGAAAAATAGTGGAGCAATATCAGAAAGGAGTTTCTCAGAGAAAAATTGCAAAGAGTTTGAAGTTATCATCATCTACAGTGCATAATATCATCCAGAGATTCAGAGAATCTGGAACAATCTCTGTGCGTAAGGGTCAAGGCCGGAAAACCATACTGGATGCCCGTGATCTTCGGGCCCTTAGACGGCACTGCATCACATACAGGAATGCTACTGTAATGGAAATCACAACATGGGCTCAGGAATACGTCCAGAAAACATTGTCGGTGAACACAATCCACCGTGCCGTTCGCCGTTGCCGGCTAAAACTCTATAGGTCAAAAAAGAAGCCATATCTAAACATGATCCAGAAGCGCAGGCGTTTTCTCTGGGCCAAGGCTCATTTAAAATGTACTGTGGCAAAGTGGAAAACTGTTCTGTGGTCAGACGAATCAAAATTTGAAGTTCTTTTTGGAAAACTGGGACGCCATGTCATCCGGACTAAAGAGGACAAGAACAACCCAAGTTGTTATCAGCGCTCAGTTCAGAAGCCTGCATCTCTGATGGTATGGGGTTGCATGAGTGCGTGTGGCATGGGCAGCTTACACATCTGGAAAGGCACCATCAATGCTGAAAGGTATATCCAAGTTCTAGAACAACATATGCTCCCATCCAGACGTCGTCTCTTTCAGGGAAGACCTTGCATTTTCCAACATGACAATGCCAGACCACACACTGCATCAATTACAACATCATGGCTGCGTAGAAGAAGGATCCGAGTACTGAAATGGCCAGCCTGCAGTCCAGATCTTTTACCCATAGAAAACATTTGGCGCATCATAAAGAGGAAGATGCGACAAAGAAGACCTAAGACAGTTGAGCAACTAGAAGCCTGTATTAGACAAGAATGGGACAACATTCCTATTCCTAAACTTGAGCAACTTGTCTCCTCAGTCCCCAGACGTTTGCAGACTGTTATAAAAAGAAGAGGGGATGCCACACAGTGGTAAACATGGCCTTGTCCCAACTTTTTTGAGATGTGTTGATGCCATGAAATTTAAAATCAACTTATTTTTCCCTTAAAATGATACATTTTCTCAGTTTAAACATTTGATATGTCATCTATGTTGTATTCTGAATAAAATATTGAAATTTGAAACTTCCACATCATTGCATTCTGTTTTTATTCACAATTTGTACAGTGTCCCAACTTTTTTGGAATCGGGTTTGTAGTTTAAAGTTTTAGTTAACGAATGTAACCCTGGTTTACAGTACGTCGCATGACCGAAGTGAAGGTTGTTTCATGTTGATTGTAACGAAGATGCTCTTGAGGAACACACTCGAGTGTGTGTCTGTTCAGCCTTTTAGGAATCCCGTCTCCGTGTTTAAAGGTCTGTTCCGCGGCTCTGTCCCGTTTGATGTGGTCAGGGTGAAATCGGAGCGCTTTGATTGTAAGATTAGACGTCACACACCTTTATGAGACTTCAAACAGATGTCCTGAGAGAGAGAGAGAGACACAACAAAAGCAGCAGCATCTCTCGACGTCCTCGCCAAAGATCTGAACACACACACACACACACAGAGAATGCGTGGAAAAACTCTTTTAAATGGTCTGGCAGCGGTCAGCCTGTAATCAGACTTCTGGACCTTTAGCTTCTCAACACAAACTTCAGTTTGAGGCCAGAGACGAGAGAGAGAGAGAGAGAGAGAGAGACACAGACAGACAGGGTGCAAATTGGTTTTCACCAGCTGAATAGCTCTGGCTGTAAAGCAGCAGTGCATGATGGGATACCCGCCAGCGTGGAGCTGTGCTTGCTTTCTTTGTAAAGCCCTTTAAAGTGGAACAGATCAACCTTTCCCTCTTTTACTGATTCTTTCTCGCTGATCCGTTCTTTAATTCCCTGCAGAGGCCGTGTTGAGAATCCGTACTGCGACAACACTGAACGAGCTCATTTCTCCAACAAAACACCTCATCATCATGATTTAGGTCACATGAGTTTGTTCAGCCGAGTGAGTCAGTTCATTCCAGTGGCCTGACTCACTGATTCAAACGATTAACGAATCAATATTGTTTCTTTTCTTCTATGCATTATGCAGTTCATTAACATTTTGCAACAATGCAATATTGCATATTAATACAAATAATGAGGCAAGAAGGAGATTGTTACTGCCGGTTCATTCACTGCACTGGAGATCAAGGTCAAGTTGAGAAGATACTGCATATTTGGATGAATGTAACTTTTCCAGAGTTATTTTAGTGCTCATTTAAGATGTTTGGCTCTTGTGCAATTAAATGTTTATTCGTTCTGATGATTATGATTTCACGGCTGCTGCTCCGGGTCTTAACCTGATGTTTACCAGCGTGAAATGAGCTCAAGCGCTGAAATGATTCTCATTGATCGTGTTTGTGTTTCAGAGACGCGGTTAACCAGCAGAAGAGACTCCAGTGCTCCGGTCTGCCGCCATCAGAACTACACGAGAAACACACGAGCGCACTGACCGCGCCGCTGCCGCCTGATAAACGAGGTGTGTGTGTGTGTGTGTGTGTGTGTGAACAAGCGAACCTGATTACACACAGTGGCGTTAAAGCAAAGAGATATGATAATGAAAGTTTTATAAAGTGAGAAATTTTCATTTACACTGCTGAACTTTTAGCCCACTTTCATCAGATTTTCATATTTTTTTCTTTAAACTCTTTCTCTTTTCTTGTTCCCATGGTGACTATCGCTATGTAGTACTATTTTTACAGGGTAACAATAGTGTGAGTGTGTGTGTCCGCGAGTGTGTGTGTATATTTTTATACAAGTACAATTACATACATTAACACTATATAAAGTAAATATAAAGAATAAATAAAATGTATATGCTACTTTCAAAAAAAAATAATTTTGGGATTATTGGCTACAGCTTTGCAAGATAAGGTTAAGTCATATATCATATATATCTGGCGCAGTGTCTTTCTCTTGAGAGCTCTACTGTACGTTTATTACTGTAAATCTTTTTTTGTTGTTGTTGTACACATGAAGTTGAAGTGATTCTCTGAAGTAACCTGTATTGTCACTCTTTGTCTCTGTCTTTAGTGCTCATCATACCGTTAGTGGACCGTGATGAAGCCAAGGTTATCTCTCTGATTCTGGTGAGTTCTGTCTCTCTCGCTATAGTTTCAGACACAATAGTGCTGTGATTGGCCTGTCTCGCCTCTTCAGCACTGAACGAATGAATCCTGAGTTCAGACGAATGGATGTCAGGGTTTTTTTGCCTGTGGAAATTTGTTATAGCTCGTTATTTTTAATGAGCTGCCTAACATTGCGGCTTTACAGGCGACATTAGTCCAATTAAAGTGTTTATTTCTAATTGAGTAATAAAACTTTATGATTTTATGAGATTTTTGAGTGCAGGGGAGACGTTTTATTGCAGCGTCTGTGACGCGTATAAAAGAGTCGGTTGTGACGGATTGTATCAGATCAAGGACGCATTTATAGATTCTTGAGAGACTGACCAGTTTACTAGTGAAACGCAACAAACCAGGTAATGTGTTTGAGCTTCTAATAGAAAAACCATTTTTTTCTGCTAAATGCATGAATGTAAATGTAAATTCATCCCATTACACTCAAAGAACAGCTTTTGCATAAAATTCTCCGCCTTTAATAATATATTTCAAGATTATAACTGTCAAAAACATTCTAACAGGGAAAATGCCTTGTGTGAGTTCTTGTTTTCAATATTGATGTTATACAAGCAAGAATGCAATTTTTTCACAAACATCAATGCGCTTGCAAATATGACATTGATTTTATACATCAGTTCACCAAGCAAAAAGGTAATATTAAGTTTAAACACAGTTATTGTTTGTTCTATTTTGCAATGAAATAATAGTTAGAACGAAAGCCACAGCAGAGCTGTTGTGTGTCTCCAGTTTCTTTGGTGAACGAATCTGCAGCTTTGAATGAATCGGTAGAGTCAATGATTCAATGACTCATTCATAAATACAGTCACTTGCTTCATTACTGAATGAATGAATGAATGACTCACTCATTAGGACAGTGATTTGCTGCCACCTACTGGAGCTTTTAGTTTAATATTTAAAAGTGTCACTTCATTTTTACCATATTTCATATTTCTCTATTGAACTTTTTTCGTTTAAAACATTATCTCATAACGTTATTTATGCCATTGTAACTGCATTCATGCCACCTAATTTATTTGATCAAAAATACAGTAAAATTGTGAAATATTATTCCAATGTAAATCAGCTGTTTTCTATGTGAATATATAGTAAAGTGTAATTTATTCCTGTGATCAAAGCTGAATTTTCAGCATCATTACTCCAGTCTTAAGTGTCACATGATCCTTCAGAAATCATTCTGATATGATGATTTTCTGCTCAAGAAACATTTATGATTATTATCAATGTTGAAAACAGCTTCATTTTTTTTTGTGGAAACCTTCACACGTGTTATTTTTTAGGATTCTTTGATGAATAGAAAGTGTGAAAGAACAGCTTTTATTTAAAATAGAAATATTTTGTAACATTATAAATGTCTTTACTGTCACTTTTGATCAGTTTAATGCGTCCTTGATGAATAAAAGTATTAATTTCTTTTAAAAAGAATCTAACTGAATGTTAGATTTTTTTTCTTTTTATTTCTGTCCTTTAGTGTCGGCACTATTAGATCAGCAGCTGTGTCTCATGGGAAGTGTGTGTGTTGAGTGTCTCTCTGGGACTCTTGCAGACGGACTCGGGGGTCTAAGGTCACAGTGTGACCCCTAAAGCAAATGGAGCATATCCCCAGAGGACGAGTGTGTGTGTGTGTGTGTGTGTGTGTGTGTGTGTGTGTGTGTGTGTGTGTGTGTGTGTGTGTGTGTGTGTGTGTGTGTGTGTGTGTGTGTGAGCGCTGGCAGAAATAGAGCAGGTCGTTTGCTGAGGGAAGTAATGGATTGTGTGATTTATTTGACACAGTGTCTGTCACTCTCTCAACAGCTCTGCTGTAAACTACTGACTGAACAAGACGAACAAAACCTGAACATCCTGGAAAAACACGTAAGACACAACACACACCTCACACTCATCCCAGAGAGAAACACACAGCCACAGAGAACGTAAACACATCTTGTAATATTAGCTCTTTCTACCATATAGAAATTTACCATAGTACCACAGTTATTGTTACTACTGTAAAATGTTCATTTTTTTAAATTGATTTTTTTTCTCAATTATATATATATATATATATATATATATATATATATATATATATATATATATATTTTATATATATATTTAATTATTTATTTTTTATATTAATTACTTTTTTATTTATTTATTTATTTATTTTATTTTATTTATTTTTTCCCAAAAAATAAGAATAGCACTCTCTAAAAATACAGAAATTTACCATAGTACCCATTATTTTTAATTATATTATTTATTTATTTTTTTGTCATTTCATTATTTTATTTTATTTTATATTTTATTTTATATTTAATTTTATTTCCCCCCCTTAAATAATAATATTAACCCCATAGTTAAATTTACTATAGTATCACAATAATTTTTACTATAAGAATATATATATATTTTTATTAATTTGTTTATTTTTTCAAATAGATTTCCATCCCCCCGGTCTGAATAGATCCATAAGAACGAATCATTTCATTTCAAAGCCTTAAACAGGCCCTCTTACTATAGTATTTTGGTGGAAACGGTGGTATATTCCTGTAAGGGCTCTTTCATCCTCATGTTTCTCTCTGTGGAGTCAAAAGCCAAACTTCCTCCATCTCCTCAGGTTTTATTTGAGGTGATAAGGGTCCAAAAGCTTTCATCATACCATCATCATCATTATCTTCATCAGAACACACACACACACACACACTCCACAGAGCTTTGATTCTGTTGATTAGAGAAGCAATTTAACATCAGACGCTTTAAAAGCATCTTCTGAACAAGAGAGCAAACAAATAGCGAATGAAAGGAAAGAGTCGTGGAATAAAGAGAAAGAAACAGCAGCAGTAGATTTGTTGAATAGAAGTTCATTCTGATTCTGATGTGATATTCTCTTATATATAATGTACAGTCGTGGTCTTGTCTTCTGATTGGTCAATCCAGTGGCTTTAAAACTCAATATAGTGAAGATAGCAGAACAAACACCCGTTAGATGTCACTCTCATATTCACTCGTTCTTTATCTGCTCTGGTAATCAAACGTCTGACATGTTTCAGTGAGACGGAAGAACAGAAGCAGAGGAAAGAAAGAGAGACCGTCGTCCTCCATTAGCTGCGTTTGCCCTCGTAATGTTCGCAAAAGCGTGTGTATGTCGAGTCTGGATCAGAAAACATAATGAACATGACAGAAAGAGAGAGAGAAAATAAAACAGAACTGAACAGGCAATAAATCTGAAGGCCATTTACGAACGGTCATAGTTATTTGCCCTTTTATGAAAATAGATATGAAGATCAGAAAAAGGGATTGAGATCCAATTTCTGTCATAAGAGATCAAAGGACTGAGATGAGAAAAGGAAATGTCGTTCATCCCTCGGTTTGTGCTCTGAGCTGGTTGAAGTCGATATGAATTAAAATTGAAGAAAAAACATGTTTGTATTCATAACGTTGCAGTAAAATGTATTAACTTGCTCCACCTGTGTGCAATATAATCAATATACATAATGATAATGTCAATCAAGTAGTGTTTTTGTATTCGTTGTTTTATATCATTGTACACCTATAAGCTTATTGTGTTTAGATAGATAGATAGAACGATAGATAGATAGATAGAACGATAGAATGATAGATAGACAGACAGACAGACAGACAGACAGATAGATAGATAGATAGATAGATAGATACGGTGGGTATGGAAAGTATTCAGACCCCCTTAAATTTTTCACTCTTTGTTATATTGCAGCCATTTGCTAAAATCATTTAAGTTCATTTTTTTTCCTCATTAATGTACACACAGCACCCCATATTGACAGAAAAACACAGAATTGTTGACATTTTTGCAGATTTATTAAAAAAAGAAAAACTGAAATATCACATGGTCCTAAGTATTCAGACCCTTTGCTGTGACACTCATATATTTAACTCAGGTGCTGTCCATTTCTTCTGATCATCCTTGAGATGGTTCTACACCTTCATTTGAGTCCAGCTGTGTTTGATTATACTGATTGGACTTGATTAGGAAAGCCACACACCTGTCTATATAAGACCTTACAGCTCACAGTGCATGTCAGAGCAAATGAGAATCATGAGGTCAAAGGAACTGCCTGAAGAGCTCAGAGACAGAATTGTGGCAAGGCACAGATCTGGCCAAGGTTACAAAAAAAATTCTGCTGCACTTAAGGTTCCTAAGAGCACAGTGGCCTCCATAATCCTTAAATGGAAGACGTTTGGGACGACCAGAACCCTTCCTAGAGCTGGCCGTCCGGCCAAACTGAGCTATCGGGAGAGAAGAGCCTTGGTGAGAGAGGTAAAGAAGAACCCAAAGATCACTGTGGCTGAGCTCCAGAGATGCAGTCGGGAGATGGGAGAAAGCTGTAGAAAGTCAACCATCACTGCAGCCCTCCACCAGTCGGGGCTTTATGGCAGAGTGGCCCGACGGAAGCCTCTCCTCAGTGCAAGACACATGAAAGCCCGCATGGAGTTTGCCAAGATGGTGAGAAATAAGATTCTCTGGTCTGATGAGACCAAGACAGAACTTTTTGGCCTTAATTCTAAGCGGTATGTGTGGAGAAAACCAGGCACTGCTCATCACCTGTCCAATACAGTCCCAACAGTGAAGCATGGTGGTGGCAGCATCATGCTGTGGGGGTGTTTTTCAGCTGGACGACTGGTTGCAATCGAGGGAAAGATGAATGCGGCCAAGTACAGGGATATCCTGGATGAAAACCTTCTCCAGAGTGCTCAGGACCTCAGACCGGGCCGAAGGTTTACCTTCCAACAAGACAATGACCCTAAGCACACAGCTAAAATAACGAAGGAGTGGCTTCACAACAGCTCCGTGACTGTTCTTGAATGGCCCAGCCAGAGCCCTGACTTAAACCCAATTGAGCATCTCTGGAGAGACCTAAAAATGGCTGTCCACCAACGTTTACCATCCAACCTGACAGAACTGGAGAGGATCTGCAAGGAGGAATGGCAGAGGATCCCCAAATCCAGGTGTGAAAAACAACATGACATCTTTCCCAAAAAGCCTCATGGCTGTATTAGATCAAAAGGGTGCTTCTACTAAATACTGAGCAAAGGGTCTGAATACTTAGGACCATGTGATATTTCAGTTTTTCTTTTTTAATAAATCTGCAAAAATGTCAACAATTCTGTGTTTTTCTGTCAATATGGGGTGCTGTGTGTACATTGAGGAAAAAAAATGAACTTAAATGATTTTAGCAAATGGCTGCAATATAACAAAGAGTGAAAAATTTAAGGGGGTCTGAATACTTAGATAGATAGATAGATAGATAGATTTTACACCATGCTGTCAGTCACCAACAAAAACAAACTGAATAAAATAACATACATAGCTTCAAAAATAATACACTCCCCTACACCCAACATCTCAGAACTCAATGACAGAGCAATAGCCCGCCTTGCCCAAACCATAATAACAGACCCAGAGCACCCCCTCAACTTCCACTTCACTCTCCTGCCCTCCGGGCGCAGGTACAGGACCCCGACATGGAGAAGGGCTCACTTCAAAAAGAGCTTTGTACCATCTGCGATTTCAATCCTTAACAGGCTACAAAGCTGAACATTCACTTTTTTGTGTTTTCGTGTTGTTGTTTTTGTGTATATATGTTTTGCCAGCGTGTACTGTATGACAGTCTGTGAAAACAAATTTCCCATTAAGGGACAATAAACTATCTATCTATCTATCTATCTAGATAGATAGATAGATAGATAGATAGATAGATGGATAGATAATTTATGTTATGTTTCTGGAATATTGAGCCTAAAGGAAGCATGTTGAGGGAAAACAAAAGAGGGCCAAGAATAGATCCCTGTGGAACACCACAATGGATAGAGTGCAGAGGGTGAAGGGAATGATTCAATGATATTTACAGAGAAAGTATGAGGTGAACCACTGTCAAGATATGCCCTGATCTCCAACAACACACTCGAGTCAGTTCAGAAGATTATCATGATCAATAGTGTCAAATGCGGCACTCAAATCTAAAAGCATCAGGATAGCAGAAGACCCAGAATCAATAGACAGCAGAAGGTCATTTATAACCTTCAGCAATGCAGCGCTCTAAAACCAGATTGAAACAAAATATTAAATAGTATCCAGGTATGAAGTAAACTGTAAGAGTGCAACTTTTTCCAAAACCTTTAGAGATAGGCTGGTAGTTGTCATGCGCAGTGGGGTCAGGATGAGCTCCTTTCAATCGCATGTTTAAAACTTTCTGTTTATTGAAATTTATATTGAGTGTGTATGTGTGTGTGTGTGTGTGTGTGTGTGTGTGTGTGTGTGTGTATGTGTCCATCAGCTCACCGTGGCCTGTAAGCGAGTGAGAGATGTGCAGAGATGTTCCAAACGGCCACATGGGCAATCCCACAATGCACCAGCGGAGCCCAAACCCAGCCCACAGCCGGAGGACTACAGAGAACTCGACCGCAAGATCTTACAGCTGTGTGGTAAAAACACGTCTGTCTTACTGTAGCATTGAAGCGCTGTGAAATAATCGAGTTTGATATTGCATGTGACATAATGTTCATTTCAGAACACAAGAATCCTTGATTAACTTTATAGCCTATAGCAACCACCCAGACCTGACGTGAGTTTTGGACAGTCAAATACTGCATCTGTGTGATTGACAGGTGAGCTGTACGATCTGGACGCCGCCTCTCTGCAGCTTAAAGTCATCAACTATGTAAGTATACGACACTAACAGCTGAACAAAACATGCTTTAAAAAGAGAACAGAACTGGCTTTTCTGCTCCGAGTCCTCGAGTAACAACAGCATTGATCTGTTTTTGTGTAGTTATGTATGAGGAAGGTCGCGTGGCTTTTATTGAGAGCCCGACGCCTCCAGCTCCTCGTGAAGGTCGCCGAGCTTTTCACTGATTTACAGTCCCTCTGGACTCTTATTAAATTACAACAACTCAAAGAAATAAGCTCGCAAAACAATTAACCTCAGTCTCAACCAAAGTCACGAGTCAAACACACACACGTGCTTTTCTATTCAGTGTCATTTGACTTTGTGCTGAGAGAACATGAACTAATTGTGCCTACATAGACACCATGTTTGGACATAATAAAAGTAGTAACCTAGTAATGCCCTAGCAACCACATAGCAATGCACAACAACAAAAAGAAAGAAAAAAAGTCACAAAATCTAGCATTATGCTGCTTTCTGTGACATTTAAGGGAGAGAAAATATCATTAGCTTGGTATAAACACAACAGAGGTCATGGAAAGATACAGAAACAAATGCAGCCGGATCAGCAGATCAGTTTGTCTGACCGGCGTTTGTTTGGAGCAGGACATTAGATTTATGTGCTCACTTACAGGTCATTATGTTTATTGCTGCTCACTGTTATGGAAATGAAAGTTTGTGTGTGTGTGTCTGAGATTTGTGTTCTACAGGTCAGTGCCTGAAGGATCATTCGCATAATATAAAAGCTTATCTGTATTTATTCACATTGTAAATAGGAAAGAACACTCACACACACACACACACACACACTCACACACACAGTTATTGTTAGTTAATGTTAATGCATTAACCAACGTTAACTAATGGAACCTTTTTGTAAAAACTTTTGTGACCATTATTGAACTTTATATGCATATATATTTATGTTTATCTTTTTAAAAATTAGTTTTAATAATAATAATAATAATAAAAGTAAACTTTTAACTTTTAATAAATACTTATAAATATGAGTTCCATATTGACCTTCAACAATTTAGCATGATTAGTGTTTGATTTCTTTGTAACTAAACATCACATGATGGAATAACAGTCATGTTGAACTCAACACATGTGACTTAATTTATTTTAATTTAATTTTTTAATTTTACTTTACTTTTATTTTATTATTTTATTTTATTTCTGCATGAATGACTTTCATGACCTTCACCTGCCGTACACACACGTGTTTGAGTCGTAACCCCTCTCTGAGTTATTGCCCGACACAATTTAATCTCCAGAATGCAATAATCCCTGAAATGATATGATTACATTACGCCGTTCAGTCTGAATTACGGAAAAACATTTTACGAATTGCTGGTTTGAAAAATGAACGCTGTCTGTCGCCTTTCCAAATAAATCACTACAGAAGGTAAAGAGTCTGAGCAGCCGTCTGCGTTTCTCTTTCTCTCATTCAGCTTTCAGCGGCGCCTGACATGACGCTAGATTTGTTTGTATTAATGTCTGATTTAATATCTCGCTGTCAGATCTTTTCCTTTCTGTGCTCGTTTTGTTTCCTGGTGTAAATCTATGATCTATCTGGTATATTTGTCATGTCACAAGGGCAATGTTTATAATGAGTTATGAAAATTAATGCTCTGTGAATGCATTTTGTCTACGGTTATGGTTACAGCTAGTTGAAAACTGTTGAACTAGAACAATTATTTATAGGCAATATTGAAAATGGTTTTAAAATAGTGAAAAGGTGTTCATGTCTGATGTGTGTGAATTTCTATTTCAGTTGCAGAAAGAAACTCAGTCGCAGTCCTGCTGTTTACTGCTGGTGTCTGAAGACAATCACCAACTCTTCTGTCAGGTGACACACACACACACACACACACACACACACAAACAAACACACACATACTGAATCTGTATAGGAAACGAATTCAATGAGTTTTCTGAATTTAGATGTTCCAAAATATTATCAAAATATTATCAAATAAATATTATCAAAAATAAAACATTTTCCCATCCAAAAGCATGGTCTCAAGAACATCTGCCTAAAATTTGGGGAAAATCTGATGAGAAATTTCCTTAAAATTTTAGCCATATGATCTTGAGACCCTGCTGATTTGCGTCTTAGCTGCAGTTTTCTGAGAAAATCATATGAATCAGGTGACAGCGCCACATACTAGTTGGAATTATAATGCTGTAAATGATGGTAAATCTAATCTTAACCTTTGAACTGCATTTACTGAATCACCTCTAAACCAGTAAAATTCTACTGAACCTCACAATGGTCATGATGTTGATGTATTTGACCCCATATCTGCTGCTTTTATATACACACTACCGGTCAAAAGATTAGAATAATTCATGTTTTTGAATCGCTTATGTTCACCAAGGCTGCATTTATTTGCTCAATTTTTTTGGTGTCAACTGTGAAACATTCAAAATTTTGGGATGAGTAAGTTTTTTTAATGAAAAAAAAAATTATACTTTTATTCAGTAAAGACGCATTAATAACAACAGTTATTTTAAAACAGTTATTAATAAACCAGTTATTTTACACTGGAATAATATTTCACAATTTTAACTGTATTTTTGGTCAAAGAAATGCAGCCTTGGTGAGCAGAAGAGACTTCTTTAAAATCATTAAAAACTATTCCAAACTTTTGACTGGTAGTATTGTATACTTTTTTCTAATGTTGTCAAGTTTAAGTTTTCCAGATGCACAGGTAAAATTCACACACACACACACACACACACACACATGTTTGTTTTTGTGAATTGTGGGGACTTTCCATAGACTTCAATGCATTTTACACTGAACAAACTGTACATTCTATCCCCCTACCCTGCCCCTACCCCTAAACCTAACCCTCACAGGAAACTGTGCAAACTTTTACTTTTTCACAAAAACTCATTCTATATGATTTATAAACCCATTTACATTGTGGGGACCGCTGGCTGGTCCCCACGATGTAGGTGAACTCAGGTTTATATTACATCATGGGGACATTTGGTCCCCACAATGTAATATAAACAAAAGCACACACACACACACACACACACACACACACACACACACACACACACACACACACACACACACACACACACACAGATAAACATACACTCACACACAGTGTATTTTCTCTACAGGTTGTTGGAGATAAAGTTTTGGAAGAGGAAATCAGTTTTCCAGTAAGTTTTTCTGTGTTCAGTAACTCAAACTGTAGAGTTTTGACTCTGTAACTACAAGGTCATGGGTTTGAACCAAATAAAACATATACCTTGAATGCAGTGCAAGTTGCTTTGGATGTAAGCATCTGCCAAATACATAATTATAAATGTGTGTGTGAATATTGTCTCTCTCTCTGCAGCTCATGTTCGGTCGCTTCGGGCAGGTGGTGGAGACAAAGAAATCCATTACACTACAGGACGTCAGCCAGGTCAGTGCACACACACACACACACGCAGCTGCTGCTAGTAATATTGCTTTTTTCATTCATTCCCAGCTGACAGCTCTCCAAAACCAGCTAATTATGAGCACAGACAGACAGATCATCTGTGTTAAATGGGTTCAGCTGGCACAGAAACTGTCACTATCCTTCACTTTAATCAGGATCAGACTCACGACACATCTCACACACACACACACACACACACACACATGTTGACATGCTGCTTGTGTTTACAGATGTTGGTCATCTCCAGTGTTTCCCGTATGATGGATTGATAAGGCTGTGTGTGTGTGTGCAGGAGGAGCGCGGGTTGTTGAGCAGTTTGCTGGGGTTCGAGCCGAACTCGATGCTCTGTGTTCCTGTCATCAGTCAAGCCACTGGACAGGTGGTGGCGCTAGCGTGCACATTCAACAAGCTGGGAGGACAGAGGTGTGCTAACAAACATGAACACGGCATGATGTGAAATATTATTACAATTTAAAATATCTGTTTTCTATGTGAATATATAGTAAAGTGTAATTTATTCCTGTGATCAAAACTGAATTTTCAGCATTACTAAATGTACAATTTAAGTTAAATTAATTTAAATGGAAAATGTAAGTGTTTTAGTCCCAGAAAGCTTAATTTAACATCATTTGTAACCCATTCTGTCTTATTTTAAAATAATTTTTGAACTCGATATTCATTGATATGTTTACTTTAAATGTGTATTGCTGTAACAAATACCAAAAGCCCATAAATCATGGTATTAAACAGTATTCACACATCCCAAATGCAAAAATCTCTTATACAAGTTAAAAGGTAACACTTATTTTAGGGTCTTTTAACTAGTTGCTTAATAGCATGCATATTACTAGAATTTTGTCTATTTATTAATAATTATTAAGCACATATTAATGCCTTATTCTGCATGACCTTATTCTACATTATTAATCCTACCCAATACCTAAACTTAATAACTACCTTACCAACTATTAATAAGCAGTAAATTAGGAGTTTATTGAGGGAAAAGTCAGTGTTACCAGTTAAATATATTAAAATGTAAAATAAAACAGCTGCATCCTTGCTGAATAATTAGATTATTATAAAAAAAAATTTAAATAATTTTACTGACACCAAACTTTTGAATTGTAGTGTATGACAGTTTCTACTTCTTTCAAAAGCAATTTTGTAACTTTTAAACATTGGACTGGTAGTATACTCCTTCACATTTTCAGAAAGTTTGTGTGCTCATAATCTGAACGGAGTGACACAATGAAGACAGATTAAAGCTGTTGTGTGGCGTGAGCGTCAGACGCTCTGAGTCTCGTGTACGAGCGTCTGGACTGAAGCGTGACGTCTCGCGCAGATAAAGGAAATGAAATTCTTCACCACGAGATCTGAACATTTGATATTTGATATTGAGTTTCTCTCTGTTTCATCTCTCCATCTATTTGTCTCATTTCGTTCTTTTCATATTTCAGTTCTAGAGGTCATATAAACACAATTTGTGTGTGTGTTATTAAATTATTCTTCATTTTATTAAATTGTCTTTTTGTGTGTTTTAGGTGTTTGATGAATGTTTTCTGGGGTTTTCATTTTTTTTAATAACTTTCGACATAGATGTTCATTAATATGTTTAATTTGGATGTTTATTTACAGTAATGTTTACTGCTGTAACAAAAAAAAAAATTCTGATGAATCATGTTTTTAAACAGCATTCACGCATCCCAAGTTTTGATAGCAGGGTTGCAAAAATGTTGAAATAAATCAGCTCATATAATATTAGTTTGACCTCTTGACCTCAGATTGAATGATAATTTGTGTGGTTTATGTTGCAGTAATATTGTGTCTGTTTTCAGGTACATGGAGGCGGATGAGCATGTGATTCAACACTGTTTCTGTTACACGTCGACGGTTCTCACCAGCACACTGGCCTTCCAGAAGGAGCAGAAGCTCAAGTTTGAGTGTCAGGTGAGATACACACACATATTATACTGTATATATACAAACTTTTATGTTAGATGTGATTAATCGCAATTAATCGATTTGACAGCACTATATAATGTTTTTTTTCTAATGCTTTGGCAATACAAAAGGTTATTTTGTAATACCAGTGAAGCTGTACTGTATGAACTGAATTGAACTGAATTGGAGAGCGAGTGAGAGACAGAATGATGGACTCTATATGGACAGGTGTGGGAGTCCCACAGGTATCCAGAGTGCTGTGAAATCCCACAATGCACCAGGAATAGCAAATACTGCCCTGACGCGTCAACATCTCTCATGACAGCACACGTACACACACACACACACACACACACACACACACACACACACACATTTGTTATTGTGTCTTTCTTGATGTTTGACTCTTATTTTTCTTCAGGCTCTTCTTCAAGTGGCTAAAAATCTCTTCACACACCTCGGTGAGTCAAAATCACATGAATAAATCTGAATGTTTAACATGAATCAACACTGAATACATTTATTCTCCTAATTCATATTCATAGTCTGATTGTGAATGAATCATCAGTGACATTATTATATTAAAAAAACATGTTTGTCTTCATTATCTTTT
Source organism: Ancherythroculter nigrocauda (assembly GCA_036281575.1). Taxonomy (NCBI): domain Eukaryota; kingdom Metazoa; phylum Chordata; class Actinopteri; order Cypriniformes; family Xenocyprididae; genus Ancherythroculter; species Ancherythroculter nigrocauda. The sequence goes on from VTFQ01000645.1 coordinate 53,478, forward strand.
ATCAAAACCACCTCTGGAAATCTCAACTGCTTGAATTTGTTTATTTTGTTGCAAACTGTAACTATATCATCGCCCAGCTCTAATCTGATCAATGTGATTATGAAGTGTGTTATTGAGATATTATAAACATTTTGTGTTGTGAAAAGCACAATTGAAACGACTTTCCTTTTTGCTGATGTCATGGAGGCCGTGTGGGATGATGGTTAATGTTAATCATCTGTCAAATATCTTCTGTTGCATCTTTCTAAAATCTTTAATCAATAGTTACAGTTCTCGTGCTGGTTAATGGAATAGAAGTTTACAGCAGTAATATCAGATTCCAGTCAAACGGTTTTCACGTCGACACTGAAGAACATTTTGGATGTGGAATGAAGCTGTGACTCTGCGTGTGATGAAACAGCTTCACATTTAAAAACTTAATGAGAAATGATGCCGTTTATTTGACTGTGCGTCTCTCTCTCGTTCAGATGACGTGTCTGTGCTGCTGCAGGAGATCATCGTCGAGGCCAGAAACCTGAGCAATGCTGAGATGTGAGACACACACAAGCTTAATTACGCCTCTGATAGTTTTGGGTTTCGTCCAAACCAATTCCAGCATTGCAAACTGTTAGCATGACATGAGCAGCAGCTCATAAATATCAATTACCTCCAATCAAATATTGTAACATTTAATAAAACAGATTATACACACACACACACACACTGTGTATTAATGCAGACAGAGATGAAACAGCGCAGAGATGTGACGGATTTATTTAGTCATGTTTCACAGTGTTATTTCAGTGATTTCGCTCTTCATCTCTCAGTTGTTCGGTGTTCCTGTTGGATCGGGTCAGTCATGAACTCGTGGCTAAAGTGTTTGATGGAGGAGTCGTGAACGATGACGAGGTATGATGAGTGTGTGTGTATATATACACGACCCGAATTCTGGAAATGTTGGGATATTTTTTAAATTTGAAAAAAAATGAAAACTAAAAGACTTTCAAATCACATGAGCCAATATTTTATTCACAATAGAACATAGATAACATAACAAATGTTTATCCTTTTATCCACTAACTTTTATCCACTAAATGAGCTCGTTTCAAATTTGATGCCTGCTACAGGTCTCAAAATAGTTGGCAACGGGGCAACAGATGGCTGAAAAAGCAAGACATTTTGAAAAGATTCAGCTGGAAGAACATCTAACAACTAATTAAGTTAACTGATATCAGGTCAGTAACATAATTAGCTATCAAAGGGATGTCTTAGAGAGGCAGAGTCCCTCAGAAGTAAAGATGGGCAGAGCTGTGAAAGAGTGCGTAAAAAGATTGTGGAATACTTTGAAAACAATGTTCCTCAGTGTCAAATTACAAAGGCTTTGCAAATCTCATCATCTACAGTACATAACATCATCAAAAGATTCAGAGAAACTGGAGAAATCTCTGTGCGTAACCTTTATTGGATGCCCGTGGTCTTCAGGCCCTCAGACGACACTGCAGATGCCAACTAAACCACTGTCGGTAAACACGATCCGCCGCGCCATCTGCAGATGCCAACTAAACCACTGTCGGTAAACACGATCCGCCGCGCCATCTGCAGATGCCAACTAAACCACTGTCGGTAAACACGATCCGCCGCGCCATCTGCAGATGCCAACTAAACCACTGTCGGTAAACACGATCCGCCGCGCCATCTGCAGATGCCAACTAAACCACTGTCGGTAAACACGATCCGCCGCGCCATCTGCAGATGCCAACTAAACCACTGTCGGTAAACACGATCCGCCGCGCCATCTGCAGATGCCAACACGATCCGCCGCCAACACGATCCGCCGCGCCATCTGCAGATGCCAACTAAACCACTGTCGGTAAACACGATCCGCCGCGCCATCTGCAGATGCCAACTAAACCACTGTCGGTAAACATGATCCGCCGCGCCATCTGCAGATGCCAACTAAACCACTGTCGGTAAACACGATCCGCCGCGCCATCTGCAGATGCCAACTAAACCACTGTCGATAAACACAATCCGCTGCGCCATCTGCAGATGCCAACTAAACCACTGTCGGTAAACACAATCCGCCGTGCCATCTGCAGATGGCAACTAAACCACTGTCGGTAAACACAATCCGCCGCGCCATCTGCAGATGCCAACTAAACCACTGTCGGTAAACACAATCCGCCGTGCCATCTGCAGATGGCAACTAAACCACTGTCAGTAAACACAATCCCCCGTGCCATCTGCAGATGGCAACTAAACCACTGTCGGTAAACACAATCCGCCGCGCCATCTGCAGATGCCAACTAAACCACTGTCGGTAAACACGATCCGCCGCGCCATCTGCAGATGCCAACTAAACCACTGTCGGTAAACACGATCCGCCGCGCCATCTGCAGATGCCAACTAAACCACTGTCGGTAAACACGATCCGCCGCGCCATCTGCAGATGCCAACTAAACCACTGTCGGTAAACACGATCCGCCGCGCCATCTGCAGATGCCAACTAAACCACTGTCGGTAAACACGATCCGCCGCGCCTTCTGCAGATGCCAACTAAACCACTGTCGGTAAACACGATCCGCCGCGCCATCTGCAGATGCCAACTAAACCACTGTCGGTAAACACGATCCGCCGCGCCATCTGCAGATGCCAACTAAACCACTGTCGGTAAACACGATCCGCCGCGCCATCTGCAGATGCCAACTAAACCACTGTCGGTAAACACGATCCGCCGCGCCATCTGCAGATGCCAACTAAACCACTGTCGGTAAACACGATCCGCCGCGCCATCTGCAGATGCCAACTAAACCACTGTCGGTAAACACGATCCGCCGCGCCATCTGCAGATGCCAACTAAACCACTGTCGGTAAACACGATCCGCCGCGCCATCTGCAGATGCCAACTAAACCACTGTCGGTAAACACGATCCGCCGCGCCATCTGCAGATGCCAACACGATCCGCCGCCAACACGATCCGCCGGCCATCTGCAGATGCCAACTAAACCACTGTCGGTAAACACGATCCGCCGCGCCATCTGCAGATGCCAACTAAACCACTGTCGGTAAACATGATCCGCCGCGCCATCTGCAGATGCCAACTAAACCACTGTCGGTAAACACGATCCGCCGCGCCATCTGCAGATGCCAACTAAACCACTGTCGATAAACACAATCCGCTGCGCCATCTGCAGATGCCAACTAAACCACTGTCGGTAAACACAATCCGCCGTGCCATCTGCAGATGGCAACTAAACCACTGTCGGTAAACACAATCCGCCGCGCCATCTGCAGATGCCAACTAAACCACTGTCGGTAAACACAATCCGCCGTGCCATCTGCAGATGGCAACTAAACCACTGTCAGTAAACACAATCCCCGTGCCATCTGCAGATGGCAACTAAACCACTGTCGGTAAACACGATCCGCCGCGCCATCTGCAGATGCCAACTAAACACTGTCGGTAAACACGATCCGCCGCGCCATCTGCAGATGCCAACTAAACCACTGTCGGTAAACACGATCCGCCGCGCCATCTGCAGATGCCAACTAAACCACTGTCGGTAAACACGATCCGCCGCGCCATCTGCAGATGCCAACTAAACCACTGTCGGTAAACACGATCCGCCGCGCCTTCTGCAGATGCCAACTAAACCACTGTCGGTAAACACGATCCGCCGCGCCTTCTGCAGATGCCAACTAAACCACTGTCGGTAAACACGATCCGCCGCGCCATCTGCAGATGCCAACTAAACCACTGTCGGTAATCACAATCCGCCGCGCCATCTGCAGATGCCAACTAAACCACTGTCGGTAAACACGATCCGCCGCGCCATCTGCAGATGCCAACTAAACCACTGTCGGTAAACACGATCCGCCGCGCCATCTGCAGATGCCAACTAAACCACTGTCGGTAAACACGATCCGCCGCGCCATCTGCAGATGCCAACTAAACCACTGTCGGTAAACACGATCCGCCGCGCCATCTGCAGATGCCAACTAAACCACTGTCAGTAAACACAATCCACCGTGCCATCTGCAGATGCCAACTAAAGCTCTATCATGCAAAAAGGAAGCCATATGTGAACATGGTCCGGAAGCGCCGTCATCAACTTCGTAAACGAAAAATACATCAAAGACGACCACAAACTCTTCAGCAGCTGGAAATCTATATCAGGCAAGAATGGGACCAAATTTAACACCAAAACTCCAGAAACTCATAACCTCGATGCCCAGACGTTTTCACACTGTTTTGAGAAGAAGAGGAGATGCTACACCATGGTAAACATGCCCCCGTCCCAACTATTCTGAGACCTGTAGCAGGCATCAAATTTGAAATGAGCTCATTTTGTGCATAAAATTGTAAAATTTCTCAGTTTAAACATTTGTTATGTTATCTATGTTCCATTGTGAATAAAATATTGGCTCATGTGATTCGGTGATTTGAAAGTCTTTTAGTTTTATTTTATTCAAATTTAAAAAATGTCCCAACATTTCTGGAATTCGGGTTGTGTGTATATATATATATATATATAGACAATAAACAATAGAAATCTATGTAATGTCGACATAATGTAATGTCTGTCCGTTATGAGCAGAAGGAGTTTCGTATCCCGGCGGATCAGGGCATCGCTGGCCATGTCGCCACCACTGGGAAGATCCTCAACATCAAGGATGCGTATTCCCACCCCCTATTTTACCGCGGTGTGGACGACAGCACGGGCTTCAGGACGAGAAACATCCTCTGCTTCCCCATCAAAGACGAAAATGAAGGTCAGACACGTCAATCCTGGAGGCTTTTCTGATCTGTGGAATGTTTCAGGGGAAAAAAGTGATTTTCAGACCTGGAAAAAAAAAAAAAAAAAAAAAAAAAAAAAAATATATATATATATATATATATATATATATAAATGTAAAATCATTTTTAAAAGTTTATAAATTAAATTTTAAAATATATTCAAACAGAAAAGAGTTATTTTACATTGTAATAATATTTTAAAAAGTAAATAATTTTTGTCATTTTCACTCTGGCCTGGTAAAGCTCAGACACTTAAAACTTTATTAATTATAACTTGATGCAAAATGAACAGGATGTAAATAAAGAGCTAAACTTAATCTACATGAGGACGTCAACTTGAAGTTAATTTTTCTATTTGGTAATATTATATATATTTATAACTATTGGATAAGCAAATTTTGTAACTTAATCAAGCAGGGTCAGCGACACAAACCAACTACAGTAACCTCACAGAATCCATCAGATTTATTGATAATACGTACTAATGTTTGTGCTGTTGATTTCTCTCCAAAATGATATCACTTCCTGTAGGACTGACTTTTGTTAAAGAGATTTTATTGATATTAAGGAAATTAGAACCAATTCTATCAATATTCCCCCCAAAAACATGTAGATATGCCAGTGAAACCTGCTGTAGATTTACAATGTTAAAGGATTAGTTCACTTTAAAATGAAAATTAGGTGTATATGACTTTCTTCTTTCTGATGAACACTATCTTTATAATGGCAGTGAACAGAATCAGCGAGTTTGAAGCTCAAGAACGTGCATTCATCCATCCTAAACATACTCCACACGGCTCCGGGGGGTTAATAAAGGCCTTCTGAAGTAGGTTGGCTTGAATGTGAGTAAAGCTTGGGGTAATTTTCATTTGAAAGTGAGCTAATCCTTTAAAGCAGTGAAGGTTCAGTCCTGACACACGTTACAAACACAATTACCACAAACAACCACGTTAAAATGAGCCGCTAAAGGCAGGCGTTTCAGAGAGAATGAACTCAAAGTGGAGTGTGACATTAAATGTGTGTGTACTCGAAGGCATTGCGCGTGATGTTTTTGTGCTGTAGTCGTTCTGCTCGCTTGCAGAGATGTTAAGGGCGATCAGAGACATTTGAGTCAAAGCGATGTTGACGTGCATCAACCACATGAGCTCCGACTCGACCACAGAGACGCTGGAGAACATCGAACTGTACTGATCTGTCTGTCCTGACCTCTGTTTCTCTGTCTGCCGTCTGTCTGACTCTTGTGTTTCTCATCAGAGGTGATTGGAGTGGCAGAACTGGTGAATAAAACGAACGGTCCGTGGTTCAATCGTTTTGATGAGGATCTGGCGACGGCCTTCTCCATCTACTGCGGCATCAGTATCGCTCATGTACGAGTTTCTACATCACTGAAAAACACAACTTAATAGCTTAGAAATGTCTACTTTATGTACAGGGTTCGTACAAGGTGCTTGAAATACTTGAATTTGACTTTTTGAACATGAAGTCCATGTTTATGAAGAGTTACTTGAAAAGTGCATGAATTATTGAAAGACAGTATGAAATTAGTGTTTACTTTTTTTTTTCAAAAAAAAAAAAAACACAAACACAGTCTTTTCATGCAAATTAAGGCCAAGTGTATGATACAGCTTTCATTCTTAGGGTCAATCATATATTCATAGGGAAAAGATCATTTTGAATGAGGAAAGCGATATCTTTATCCTTTTAATGGTTAAGGGGATTTCCCATGACTGACAGCGCTGGTCAGTGGATTGATCTCTTGAAGTGAAGCGTCAGATTCAGCTTCAAAGTTAAAATAATTCCTTTGTTACAACCTTGCATCATTCCAGGTCTACTAACTCACAGTCCCTCGCCGCCATCTACTGGCATAATGGTGTAACCTTCACTAAAACCCCCATCATTAACATACAGACCGTTTCTCAATGCCAAGTATGCCAACATTATAATATAAAAGATTATTTATTGAACAGTAATAGCCATTAAAGCCTTTTTCTTTTGTTATTACAAAGAGTATTTTGAATTGTATAAGAAGTTTATGCACTCTTCCTATTTGCTCTTCCATGCACTGAAAGATCTAGGGTTTGCTAATGTTCCCTTGCACTTTATTTGTACCATTTTGTTTTATTAGTATATTTTTATTTATCTATTTTATCTTCTTTAGAATTTGAAAGATAATAAAGATATTGTCCTTGAAAACAAAAAATAAGTAGTGCTTGAAAAATCCTCGGAAGTCCTGAAATTTCATTTTACAGTATGTGTATGAACCCTGTATATACATTTAAAATGTTGATATATTTATATTTATATTTATATTTAATTTATTTATTTTATTTATATATATATATAAATATAATAATTAAATATTATAATTAATTATGATTATATATATATATATATATATATATATATATATATATATATATAGGTATGTGTATATAATTTTTGTTATATATATATATATATATATATATATATATATATAACAAGCAAAAATGCTGCGTGTATATATATATGTATATATATATATATATGTATGTATATATGTGATATTTTATGTATTTATTTATATCTATATCTGTGTGTGTCAGTCTCTCCTGTATAAGAAGGTCCATGAGGCTCAGTTCCGCAGTCATCTGGCCAATGAAATGATGATGTACCACATGAAGGTGTCGGAGGAAGAGGTCACTAAACTTCTGGACATTGGCATTGAGCCGGTCCAGATAATCCACCCCAACTTCGCCGAGTTCACTTACACGCCGCGGTCTCTGCCGGACGACAGCACGCCTATGGTACGACACACACAACGAGATCACATGAACCAACCGAAGAGAAACACTCATGATGTCTCTCTCTGTGTGTATGTGTGTGTGTGTGTGTGTGTGTGTCTCCCACAGGGCGTTCTGAGCATGTTTGAAGACATGGGCTTCATAAACACCTACAAGATCGACCTGCACACATTAGCCAGGTACAGACACACACCTGATCAACGTCTAAAAAAGTATTTAAACATGTTTTTGATGGTAATAAATGTCCTACAAATGAACTCTGCCCTGTCATAAAAACATCTGATGCTTTAAAGAGACTTACTGACCCTGACATGGTTTTCCTGTCACATGACATTGGTTACACACACTGACTTTGATTCCTTTGACAGTCTTCTGTTGATCTCATGTATATTTGATCAGTATCTCACCTGAGCAAAGACTCACTGATGCTGATGCTGTTGCCAGGCGACGGAGCGCCTCATCTATAAGTCATACTTGACATCATCGAGGGATGTTGCGCTTCAGACTGACGGAGCGTCAATCAACTGAGAGGAATCGGTAATGAGGTTCTTCATTTTCCTGTTGTTCAGGTTTTGTCTGATGGTGAAGAAGGGCTACAGAGATCCTCCGTACCACAACTGGATGCACGCCTTCTCTGTCTCACACTTCTGCTACCTGCTGTACAAGAACCTGGAACTATCCAACTACCTCGAGTAAGAACACACACACACACACACACACACACACCCCGCACGGACGCTGCTGTCGGTCAGTGTGCTCAGATCAGTCTGTGTGTGTTTCAGAGATATAGAGATTCTGGCGCTCTTTGTGTCCTGCATGTGTCACGATCTGGACCATCGAGGAACCAACAACTCCTTTCAGGTGGCTTCGGTACGTCCTGAACCCTCCTGCAGTCTGTGTGAATCTTGATTGCATGAAATGTAGTAAATAAAGTGTTTTCTTCATTTGTTGTTTTCATCAGCAATCCGTCCTGGCGGCTCTGTACAGTTCAGAGGGCTCTGTGATGGAGGTACAGCGCTTTAACATCATTCATATTCTGAGATACAGTTAGTTCAAATGTTGACATGTTTATATCCAGCTAATAATGACTAACGTTATTTATTTTATACTTTTTATTAATATTTTGAATTAGTTTTTCTTTTATGTTTAGTAAAAGTTTTAGTACTTTTGCTTTGTTTTATTTTATTTTTATTTACATAGTGTTTTCAGTTTCTTTTTAGTTTATTTAGTTTTAGTTATTTTCGTACTTCTGTTTTTTATTACACTTTCTCCACATTTTTTATTAATATTTTAGTTAATAATAATAATAACCTGGACACAGACACACTCACCAGTTTTACAATTTCATAAATTAATCATTTTATTATCATTGATATACTAAGTTAGTTAAAATGTTGATGTGTTTATATGTAGTTAATAATGACTAATATATTTTAATGTCATTGAAATGCTATTACAGTATTTAATAATATATTTTGAAATAGTTTTTATTTTTATGTTTTTAATTTAAATATTAAAATAAACATTTTTACAGTTTGCTGACAGTGACATAATGGTTTGGTAACAAACAAAAAAACAAACAAACCTGGGATTAACTGACATTAGTTCATAATTTAAATAATTATATAAATGAATAAATAAATGTGTGTATGTATATATATATATATATATATATATATATATATATATATAATGACTGCCCATCATGCATTGTTTGGTGGTGTGTCCAAATAGTTGCAGAAAATTACCTATTTAATAACAAAACGTTCCTATTGTCATTTTCATTTTTCCTATTTTTATAATATTATTTTTTTAAATATTTTTTATTGATTAATTTTAATTTATTTTGTTTTAATTTATTAGTGTTCATATTTTATATTTTTTATTTTATATTTCATTTCATTTTTATTTTATTTAGTTTTATTTCAGTTAATAACCCTGTTTGTCCCAAATTCGACCAATGAATTGAGCAGTTGTTTTATGTTAAAGCCTCACAGAAGCTGTTGTTGTGTTTGATTGACAGTTGAGTGGGCGGTCCTAACGCATCAGTGTTTACACTATGAATGTGATGGGTCCAGTGTGTTTCTACCTGTGAATGAGTGTTTAAGCTGGTGTTTATGACTGAACACTTGTGATTGTCTGCTGCCCTCTGCTGCTCAACTCACTCAAACACACTCAGTGATTCAGTGTGTGTGTGTGTGTGTGTGTGTGTGTGTTTCAGAGACATCACTTTGCTCAGGCCATCGCGATCCTCAACACACACGGCTGCAACATCTTTGAGAAGTTCTCTAGAAAGGTGCATCACTGACCCTCTGCATCATTTTTGTTTTGTTTTTTGTGTTTTTTTGTTAAAAATGGAAACGAAATCATTTTGTGTTCTGTCCCCGGACCATAATGCTTTGCTCTTTCTGTGTCCAGGACTATCAGCGGATGCTGGATCTGATCAGAGACATCATCCTGGCCACAGATCTGGCTCATCACCTGAGGATCTTCAAAGATCTGCAGAAGATGGCCGACGGTCAGACGCAAGATGATTATTATCCTCATGTCTCTCCTTTTCAGTGACACATTCCAATTGTGTTGTCACAGAATATCAAATATTTTTAATATTAAAAAAATAATTTTGATGAAGTAATTTAATAAAGTATAAAAATAATAAATAAAAAGTTCAAAGCTCAAAGTCACATCACAAATGATTATTAAGTATTTAACGAGAGAAGAACCAGACTAAATCCCCGTCTCTTCATCATTTATGTGTTTGTAGTTGGTTATAATTCGAAGAATCGAACGCATCGCAGTCTGCTGCTGTGTCTGCTCATGACCTCCTGTGACCTCTCCGACCAGACCAAGGGCTGGAAAACCACCAGGAAGATTGCGGTAACACACACACACACACACACACACACACACACACACACACTCAGTGTTCACTTTCAGTGTTTTTCACTCTTCTGTTGTTGTTTTGCAGGAGTTGATCTATAAAGAGTTCTTCTCTCAGGGTGATTTGGTGAGTTAAATTTGAGCCTTTTTTTCTTCTTGAATGCAAATGTTGAATGAGAATGATCACATGACCAAAGACCTTCCCAGCCGGCCTGTGACCGACCTTCAGCATTGAGATATGATTTAAATAATGTCAGTTGTTTCAGAATTGAAAAAAAACATTTAAACAACATGTGGTTGTAAAAACGTTAACAAAATAACTATAAAACTGTTGAAAAGACATTAAAACAACGTTGCGATATCAACATTGATTTGATTAGCGAAATTAAAACCTTGATTCATCAAATAAATTTTGAAATGTATCACTTGAATCACTTAGAGATTTAAGGCGGAATCTCAAATATTTATTATTTGTTTTACATCAAAGCATTTTTTTAATTACGAAGACTTTATTTCCTGGTTTAACCCTGTAAAGCCTGACATATGAAACAGTAGTCATGAATATCTTCTTTTTTTTTTTAATTAAACAGTTTATTGAACCTTTAGATGAACTATAAAAGGAAATCTAAAAGTTTATGTACGTGTTTTAATATTTAAATATGATCCATCTAGATTTTATGGCTCATATTGTCTAATATAGTGAAAATATGGAGAGAAATCAGCTCAGTGTTATTCAGAGGCTAAATTTGGTGAAATGTGCTGCAGATGCTGATATTTATATGAAATTCTGATGATTGTAATGTAAATCAAGTGAGATCTTTATAACAGTATAGCAGATACTTACATAAATGCATATAATGATATCAGTATTTGCCAATAACATGTCTTAGTAAGATGATATTTAAATGCTTAGTTTACATATAATGTACATATAATGTAATGCAATACAATGATGATTGACAGATGAACAAATAAACCTTCCTCAAAAGCCTGATGATCATATTTGATACTCATGATTTTTATAATAAATGATGTCTGGATAATTAAGTAAACCTGCTGCAGTCTATTAAGTGTTCATCTTGAAATATTACTAACAATATTATACAATATTATAATATTATTCTTACATTTACTTGATAAAAAGCAGTGCAGATTTCACTGTAGAAAGACACATGGAGCACGAGTTTGTACAGTTATACTGAAAGACTTTTACTTGCTACAAAAGACAGATGGCATGTTAGTAGGTTGTGTTTTTCAGCAATGCTTTAATCATGTTGATCATTTAGAGGTGTATCAAATAATGCAAACCGATTGATTGATTTTTAGGAGAAGGCGATGGGAAACAGACCCAGTGAGATGATGGACCGTGAGAAGGCCTACATCCCTGAACTCCAGATCAGCTTCATGGAGCACATCGCCATGCCCATATACAAGTCAGAGCAATGCTCATTTCTTGCATGTGACGTGTTTAAATCTGCTTATTTATCAAGATGTGACGTTTAACCTGATAACTGTCAGTGTGCCGGTAGAGCCTTTTTATTGCCTTTTTCCCCAATCACAGGTCTTTAAAGCAACATCCTTCTGGATGCTTTTAGATGAAGAGATTCTGTGTACATTTTTTTGGTTCAATAAGTAATAAATCTGAAATTAATAAAGGAAAATTACTGGTTATCCAGTATTTTATATCTTTAACACACTCTGTCAGCTTGGATAATTTAGAGATTTCATCGGATTGTGATGAAATATATAACTGAGTATCATCGGCATAGCAGTGGAACATAATTCCATGTTTTCTTATAATATTAGCAAGCTGTAGGATATATACTGAAAACAACAGAGGGCCTAACACTGAGCCCTGCAGCACTCCATCATTTACTGACGTTAACTTGGATAAATCCCAGTTTAAATAAACAAAATGGCCTGATAGGTACGATCTGAACCACCGTAATGTCTGTCCCTGAACATCAGTGTAATTTTGTAGTCAGTCTAAGAGTGTTTTATGATCAATAGTGTCGAATGCAGCATTGAGATCAAGTAACACTAGTATTGAGATAGAAAGTTGGAACACAACTCAGTTAGACATAAAATTTTAGATCTGAGCTCAGAAAGACGGGTGACAGTTAACAGGCTGACGTAACTCTGATTTTAACGCAGCTCTGTTGACCTTTTCCCAGGCTCCTGCAGGAACTTTTCCCGCGCTCGGCCGAGCTGTACGAGCGTGTGGCCGCCAACCGCGAGCAGTGGGCCAAAGTCTCCAACAAGTTCACCATCCGCGGGCTGCCGAGCAACAACTCGCTGGACTTTCTGGACGAGGAGTTCGAGCTGCTGCAGTCGCAGGGCGCCTTCGGAGACGATTCGCACCGCATGAACGGCTGCCTGGACGATGACTGCGACAAACACGACCAGTGACGTCACTAGAGCAAAGGTCATCTGACGGAGTTCCGTCTTGGTAAAAATTCAGAGGAAAGGTTCGTTGTCACCTTTTTGCCGTTGCCGTGGAGACGGGTTTTTTGCGCGATCGCGCAGTCAGCGGAGCGTCTGGCGTCTGGACAGAAGAATAGTGCGAATTTGCCCAAAAATGTTACATCCTCACTGGCCCCGAGCTTATTTTATAAGATATAAGAAAACATATTTGATTGATTGAATACCTAAATGCTCAAAAACGTGTCCGCTGAGAGTTCTAAAGTGAACAATTCCAGTGTTACAGTGTTACAAGTTTTAGAACGTATTGTTTCAGATTGTTTCAAAGCAGGAAAATAACAGAATCACTAATGCAAACTTAGACAAATTGGCTCTAAAAAGCCATTATTCAGCTCAAGTTTTCCCACTGTTTACAGTGCTAGCAGAAGCTGAAGCTTCTAAGCCACACAGAAATTTGTCTTTGGATAATTAATCTTTCGTCTCTCAGGCGTCAGTTTCTCTCTGTTTACTCAGAAAAATGCAACATTTCTCCATTCCCAAAATCCCAAACCCCAAAACAATCATCTCAATCAGAGTCAGGCAAGCAGCGGCTGGCGGCCAGAGAGCGATGAGAGCGACGCACGGAGCTCTGGGTTCAGAAGCGAAGTCCTGACGGGACGCCGAGACGTTCTGAAGCTCTGTACATACAGTTCTGTGTTTTAAAGGGCTACGCGGCCCTCACACTTTTCTTTCTCAGGATGGCAGAATGTGTGCGTCAAATGGATCTTGCCTTACAAATGTTTGCGTTGCCTTCCTGAGGGACTTTAAAAGAGATATATGTATAAAAACATTCAGCCTGTCTGTGAACAGTTCTGAAGCTACATGGATATATAGAAATATCTATTTGCGGTGTGTAAATGTGTGTTTGCACAGGTGTGACTGTAAGTGCATTTGCCAAAATCTGCAAAGGAACAGAAAACAAAGAGGGTGATGTCTGTTTTATGAAAAATGTGAGTTTGCTTATACTAGTTTCTCTTTCACGGGTCGCCAATATTAACCTGCAATGGAGTGTGAATTTCACAAAAAACTCCAGCACGTTTCACCCTAAAATCAAAAGAATAAAATAAATGATATTTTGCATTAAAGAAATGAAACCTGTTTTTAGGACCATTAAGACTGTTGTCATTGTCACATGAAATGAACCCCCTATATATATATAGATACATATATACATAAACACAAATGTAAACATTTAAAACAATATGAGAATATAAAAATATAATATATAAACAGTATATATATATATATATATATATATATATATATATATAAAAAATTCTGTAATATTTTATTCATATGAATTAGCTTTTATTTTAATATTTTTATATTTTACGTTAATTTTAGTTTAATTTTTAGTATTTTTTTGTTGTTTTTCAACTACTCTTTATATTTAACTTTATTTCAGCTTTATTTCAACTGACAGAAATGTGTGTGTGTGTGTATATATATATATATATATATATATATATATATATATATACACACACACACACACACAGACACACATACACACACACACACACATATATATATATATATATATATATAGTATATGGGGCTAAATGATTGTCATGAAATTAATGTTATAGTGCAAAAATATTAATGCTCCTAAAAATGTGTTCATGCAAAACTTCTATTTTGGTCTTGATTTTAGATGAAATCTGTCAGTTCTGTTGACGTTCACCCCAGGGAAATTGTACTGATGTGTGACTGTAAAACTCCTGCGAGTTTGACGTTTCAGAAATGCAACTCTCTTTGTCATCAGAGCTTAACGCAAAATACAAGAGTAAAACTACTGTTTCAATGAGCCAGAGATCCAAACACAAACCTTCATGCTTCAGCATCAACTAGTCTTACTCCAGAGAGAGCTGTGAATTCTCCTGAAGATATTTATGATAAATCCTCAGTCTGGTGTTCAAATTACAGGTGAAAGTTCAATGTGACCATGTGAGGAAATGTCATGGATTTCTGGCTTTGAACATTTAATTTTTCTAACGATTTCTGCTGTATTTCAAAGAAAAGAATACATATATTTAAAAACCATGCTGGCGGTCAACTTTAAATAATTTAAATGCTTTCTTATAGAGTTTCTTATTTCTCCATTGTATTTTGAGTTATCATTATTACAGATATGATGCTATTGTTTTCTTGTGCAATAAGTGGTTTTTGCGTCGCCTCGTGTACATAACATCCATTTCTAAAGGATTACTTTTTACACACACTTTGATTCTATTTTCTGGTATTTGTACACGTTTGTACTGTAGGTGACGGTAAATAACATTGTTTTCTTTTGTTTGGAATAAAAACATTCTCTTGTGTCATTCATATACGGCTCTTCTGAACACATTTCTGCTGTAAAAATCTCTTTCTCATGACTGAATAACTCAATTCACTGATGGTTTTGGTTAATGAACAGGTTCCACATGATAAACACTGAATTTACAGAAAGTATTTGAGGTTTCGTCAGATTAGAGGTTGATGAATAGAATTAGTTCTTATTTTCTGATGAAAGACATTGCTAATGCTTTACAATAAAGTTAATTTTTAACTTTGTTAGTTAACATGAATTAAAACTTCTACAGAATTTATTAATTTCGACATTTACGAATATTTATTTTTAAATCAAAAGTTGTATCTGTTAAAATTATCTGTTAAAAATGCCATCAATTAAAATGAACAAAAATTGAACACTTTTATTTTTGGTAACACTTTACAATAAGGTTCTGTTTGTTAACATTAAGGTACACTATGTAACTTTTGTTCCTCTAGCTGTTTAGGGTTAAGGTTATGTTGATTCTTGTTTTATTACGAGCTCTGTCACGTTCTGTTTTTGAAGGAGCCGGAGCAACTTCTCTCTATTTACAGATATGACGAGACACACGGGCGAGTGACTTAGGTATGCAATTTCCCTGCGAAAACCAACCAGACAGATTTAAAATATAAACACTTATAACCATGCCATAGTGAACATGAACTTACACAGAAAAATGCGTCTAAATCATTTATTAATCTTAGTTAATGTTAATTTCAATAATTAAACATTGCATCTGTTAATATTATTTAATGGACCTGAGCTGACATGAACAAACCATGAACAGCTGTATTTGTAACTAATGTTAACAAAGATTAATAAATACTGTAACAAATAAATTGCTCATTGTTAGTTAACTTTAGTTATTGCATCAACTAGTAGGACATGATTGTGAAGTGTTACTGTATTTTTGAACTAACATTCACAAAGATTAAAAGATATTGTAAGCTAAAGCATTAATGTTAACAAATGAGACCTTACTGTAAAGTTTTACTGAAATATAAATGTAATTTAGTGCTTCTTTGAAGGTCTGTATGGAGACACACTTTTGTGTAGATATTGTACAGGTTTATTGTGTCTTTATGAAGTTGAGGATTATGAATTAAAATATAAATAACTATATTTTTCATTCAAATAAATTTCTTCAAATACTCATTTAAAGCTGCACTCCATATTTTTATTTTATTGTTTTGGTAAAAAAATATCCAAAGTCAAGTTTTGAGCAAATACATAACCAGCCAGTGTTCATCATATATATATATGCACATGTTTGTGAATTTGATCCTAAAAGAGAGGGGTATATCATTTATATCCACCTGCAGAGCAAATATGCCCAATCCCGCTCCTGGAGGGTCAACGCCAACTCCAACCCAGCTCCTACACAGCAATGCATGCTGGGCGTTTTGATTGGTGCACCCAAAATGCACTGCAAAATGCTTTTTGATTGTCACCATTGTTGAGATTCATATGCTGATTCTTGATGCCTTGAGGTGTGTGTCTAAATCATTAAAAAAGTCAAGTGTCCACAGCCGAACTATAGCAAACACCGATCACCATAATAGTGACTTAAATAGACTCTTTCTTTCAGTGATTCTGCTTGTTAAGAGCAGGAGTTTAACACTGGGGTTTTTCACTGTGAAATGAGTCTGAGGACCTTGATTAGCTGGTTTAGGTGTGTTTAATTAGGTTTGCAGTTAATCTCTGCCGGACATTTGCAGGTTTAGGCACCCCGGCCTAAAGGTAACCAAAAACGTGTTTATTTAAGAACAGATTATGCATGAGTGCAGTTTCATATCCGGATGCTGAGATTTTCAGAAAACTTAAATATATCTCACTGCATTATGTAATAAATAAAAGAGGACCTGAGAAAGGAATGACAACTGAGTGCAGTTTCACATCCAGATGACCTGAGAAAGGAAAGGCATTTTTTAATAGTTGTACAAGCTGGCAAATTAATCTTAAGTACTTTTATGCAAATACCGAAAAAGTTTGTCCCGTGTGAAACCACACAGACCAGACCTTTATAAGATTTAGTAAGTAGATAATTGTGCTATTTAGATGGTCCATGCATCATGATCTAACACACACACTTTTATGCAATATTAAAAGAAGGGAAAAAAAGCAAACTTCCTCATCTTTTGGTTTAAAAACTGCTGTTGTCATCAGGTTGGATGCAATTCTTTTCTCGTCATTGCTCCTGAAGAACCTTACAAAAAGACAACCACGTAAAGACAATTAAGGTAAAGTAAAAGATTATTCAGACATGTTGTTTTATCTTAACTGTCATGTCTTCTTGTTGCATTTGTTATTATTGTTGTTGATGATGGTGTATAAAATAGTTTTGCTAATGTACTAATTACAGTAAAAGAAAACTGTATTGTGTAACGGTTTAATTGTGCAGCATATTGCAATTGCAGTGATGTGTTTTGTATTTGTTAAACCCTTTTATTGGTCTTTCAGCATCTGTTTTTCACTGGATCATCTGAGGGGTTTGACTGAATCAAGATGCTGCTGATCATTGAAGCTCTTCTTCTCATTTCATCTGCTCTAGGACAGGTAAGCTTGTGTTCTAGTGTGAATATTACAGACATGAACACTGATGATGATGATCATTATGATTCCTGTCGCTGCAGGATCACAGAGATGCTGTTGAAGGACAGATATATCCACTGGATATGGCACTGAATTCTGTCGATGATCAGTATGACGGCTGTACAAAAGACATGGCGAATCTGGTGAAGACTAAATATCTAGAGAGGGAAATCAATGACTCAACTGAATTTAAAAAGGCTTGGCAAGAAGGTGAAATGAATGCAACAGCACCAGAGGACAACTTGACAAGGAATAATTCAATCGCTATTTATGTGTACACTAACTTCGATTCTAGTGTATATAGCAGTTTTAATATGGCTGTTCATTATGGGAAACAAAACTACACAGAACAGACATTTAAATGGTATTCACTTCACTTTTTGATAACAGATGCGATACAGATATTGACTGAAGCACAAGAGAAATGCAAGCGAACTTATCGTGGTACAACAGTTGAATTTTTTAAGAACGTGACGGGTGAAGTGGTTCGTTTCGGCTCTTTTACATCCTCCTCGCTCGATCGTACAGTAGCAAAACGTTTTGGAACTAAATGTTGTTTTGAAATCAAAACTTGCAATGGTGCTAATGTGGTCAAATATTCTAAGTACCCTGAACAGAAAGAGGTGCTGATTCCTCCATATGAGAGGTTTAAAGTCACTGCTGTCAGGACAAGACAACATCAGAAAGATCTCTGGTGTGACACTGTGTATGAGTTGGAAAGCTCTGGAACAAGAAGTGACCTGAACTGTTCAGTGGCATTCAATAATTCAATCAGGTTCACCAAATATACATTAACATTTAATATGTGTGCATTTTGCAGATGTTTTTGCCGAAAGATAAGGGCCAGTCGTAGCTATTTTAAAATAAATCGGTTTGAAGCATTTACTGACGTAGGCAGATTATGTGGTTGCCTAGAAGAAAACTGGCTGGAAAAACACAGACTCAATCAAGCTGATAGAAACTTTTACATAGAGCACCATCAGCTGCGGAGAGGCAGACTCAATCCCACCGTCAGAGAAATGTACACAGAGAACCAACAGCTCCAGAGATGCAGATTCAGTCACACCCATATTCACCCAGGACGAGAAATTAGTCAGAAACCGCGCTGCTATCAGTTCTTGCATTCTGTAGGACCTGACCGCATTACCTTCACATTACTGAAGCCTTGCTGTAGAGTTTGAGCTTCAGTAATACTTTAAGATGTATGTTGAATGCTTTAAATGTACATCCTTATATGATTTACTTCATGAATAATTTACTTTTTAATTCTTAATTTTAAGGAATCAATTACTTATTCACCAACACAATTTCTTATAATTTTATTTTATAGTAAAAGAATGTTCTAAGGATCACTCATTTAGTACATAATCATTTACTTATATATTTTTACATTAGTTTACTTACATTTTTACATTAACATTTCGTTTTATGTTGGGTTCTGTACTGTCTTCAGAAGTAAGTTCCATCTCAAGCTCTTGCTATCAGCTCTTATTTTCCATCGGCTTTGAGGAATTTGTGCTGGTCAGATGAAGTTAGACTGAGCACTGGGAAATATGCAACTAACATTATTTAATAAACTCTACTCATCACTTGGTCTCCTGATTCCTGCTCTTCCGGGATATGCTGGAATATTATGCAATGCCACAGGAAATTGAAAGGGGAAATACAAGACTCTAGGCTCTGCAGCAGGACTGTTAACCACTCAGAACTGAGAATGATTAACATCCAAAATGTGTTTAATGGCAAAGTCAAGTTCACACTCTTCAACTGAATTATAGATTTTGCCCACTCCTGCTCTGGATAAATTGGATATGCAGACGGACAGTATGTATCTGTCCTCAACCCGACCAAAATCCAAGTCTTTACACCATCAGAAATTATTCAGAATATATATCCCCTTCTGATTGGCTGCATTGTGATAAAGATTGGAACTTTCTTAAGTTCAAGACAAGTACATACAGTTCGGTCATGACAAGTTTAGCATGGTGCAGTCTTAGAAATAAGGGTACAAAAGCTGCCAACTTTTCAAAAGGAACACCCTTGTTTAACCTTTTAGGTGTTGTATATTATAGGCACTAATAAGTACTCTTTAGGCATTAATAAGCACCTTTAAGGGACCAATAGGTACAAATGTGTACCTTTTGAAAAGGTAATGCCCCAATGACAGCTTTTGTATCTTTATTTCTGAGTGTGGATATGGCAACGTCGATGTATTTGGTCTTGGCAGAATATATCTGCACTGTAAAAAATGACCGTGATTTTAACAGTAAAAGACTGTAAAAATGCTGCAGTGAAAAACTGTCAATTGGTTTACAGAAAGTTTCCATACTATATACGGTGAATAACTGTAATAGATCTAACGGTACATTTAATGTAATTTTACGGTAAAATACTGTTAAATTCACAGTTTTTGGAAGTGAAAAATAACAATTCATTGTAAAATTTACAGTGAAAAACTGTAAATTGACATTCCCACAATTCCCTGCGTGACACCTCACATTTGATATATTTTCATTGAAATAACTCTGTTTCTTCTTAGTTTTTCTCATTTTTTTCTAATCAGTTATGTACATTAGGGTTTTATGTTACATCTAATGTTGTTAAATTAATGTTTATTGCATTTTTAAAATTTCATGCATGTTACCATGATGGTGTTTAGTGTGTGTGTGAATGACACTGTGTGCTCCTTCTATATATTAGTGTTGTCCTTCTCAGCTTGTGGAAAATCTGCTTGTGATGAACTTTGATTCATCATGTGACTCTCATCACCACTGTGTTTGGTGACTGTCAGTGTATTATAAAGGTACAAAACAGATATTAGTACTTCATTAGGTTGGTAAATTAACATTATATCAGTTAATGAAATGTGTTATTTTACCGTAAATTTAACAGATTTTTTTTAACGTTGCTACTGTATTTTTTACGGTGAAGTTCTGGCAACCACAGCTGCCGGTTTTTTACCGTAAATTTTACTGGGATTTTTTTTACAGTGTGCTACACTGCTGCTGCTGCAGAGCAAGTACAGAAACTTGATGTACTGCCGATATACCTAAAGACGTGCTACTGCTGCATATATAACATACATGAAAAAAACTGTTTTAAGCAGCACGCTCATTGGCTGCAGAATCGACAGTCAAATCAGCTCAAGCCATTTTAGACACTGTTTGCAGAAGAACTCGTCAACTTGAGCCATCTAGAGTTTCACGACTGAACTATGTCCACTTGTAGAGCCAATATGAGATACTCCAAATGAAATCATTACCTCGAACCCCTGTAACTAGAGACATTAACTTGGCTTTTCTTGAAAGGTTACACTTGAGATGAATGTTACAAAATTTACCAAGAGCACCAAGCGCATATCTGAGTCTTAAAGAGCGACATTTTGCCTTTCAAACACCTCCAAGATAATGTCTGTTGTTAAAGGCCTTCAGGAACAGAAACTTCTGCTTTTGTGCATTCATATGTTTATTACCCTTAAATTAAAGAGATCACCCAAAAATGATTAATTACTCAAACCCATGTCTTTCCACACCCCAACATAATTTACCACTTTATTTACAAAAATATAGTCCTGAAATCCAGTGGGGGAGGGAGCATTATTCTCATTATTGCAGTGCATTATGGGATTGAATGAAACTTAGCAAACTGGCAGCTCCAGTAGTGATGGAAAGATTTATCTTGAACTCTGTCATGGAAACTAGCATGTAAAAACCTTAAATAAAATGTAATAATCAATTAAAAAAGAATTTGTACCTGTATTATATTATGCTGTACCCACATTGGACCAGCAAATCAGAAAGCAGATTGATGGGAGATTCAGGTGAGACACGGGAATTAATTCAGCATGATCCTCCCAGTGCATTATGGGTATATTCTTGCTGGCTGTCCTGTCAACTATTGCCCCGTTTAAGGGTAAAGGGACGATTTCACATACAGCCTTTGATTAGCTGGTTCAGGTGTGTTGGAGGGTTGGAGATCATGATCTTTCATGATTCATGATTTCATGATTCAGATTAGTTGCAAGACCTTTTTTATGAGATAGAGACAGTGAGGACGGGGCCGAGAATAATTTCATTAATATTTCTTTTGTTTAATTCAGAAAATGTCTTCGGACTGTAACTTTCATAGAGTCAGAGCTGCTCAGAGTTCAACTTAGGCATGCAAAAGCTTTTAGCCAGTGTGAAACCACACATAGACCTTCACAAGAGTTGAGTTATGATGAGATCGACAGTTTAGTTGAGCTGAATGCATCAAGATCACACCTCAGCTCTTATTCCTCAGAAAACACACATTAGCGATATAAAAAGCCACTTCAGCATCCTCATCTGTTTGTTTGACGAAGCTGTGTAATGAGTCTGAGGACCTTGATTAGCTGGTTTAGGTGTGTTTAATTAGGTTTGCAGTTAATCTCTGCTGGACATTTGCCCGCCAGGAGAGGGTTTAGGCACCCCGGCCTTAAGGTAACCAAAAACTTGTTTATTTAAGAACAGATTATGCATGAGTGCAGTTTCACATCCAAATGCTGAGATTTTCAGAAAACCTAAATATATGTGACTGCATCATGTAATAAATAAAAGAGGACATGAGAAAGGAATTACATTTTTAATAGTTGTACAAGTTGGCAAATTAATCTCAAGTACTTTTATGCAATAATAGAAAACGTTTGTCTCATGTGAAACCACACAGACCAGACCTTTATAAGATTCAGTAAATGGATAATTGTGCTATTTCAATGGTCCATGCATCATGATCACTTTTATGCAATATTCAAAGAAAAAAAAAAAGCAAACTTCCTCATCTTTTGGTTTAAAAACTGCTGTCGTCATCAGCAATTCTTTTCTCGTCATTGCTCCTGAAGAACCTTACAAAAAGACAACCACGCAAAGGCAATTAGGGTAAAGTAAAAGATTATTCAGACATGTTGTTTTATCTTAACTGTCATGTCTTCTTGTTGCATTTGTTATTATTGTTGTTGATAATGGTGTATAAAATAGTTTTGCTAATGTACTAATTACAGTAAAAAGAAAACTGTATTGTGTAACGGTTTAATTGTGCAGCATATTGCAATTGCAGTGATGTGTTTTGTATTTGTTAAACCCTTTTATTGGTCTTTCAGCATCTGTTTTTCACTGGATCATCTGAGGGGTTTGACTGAATCAAGATGCTGCTGATCATTGAAGCTCTTCTTCTCATTTCATCTGCTCTAGGACAGGTAAGCTTGTGTTCTAGTATGAATATTACAGACATGAACACTGATGATGATGTGATCATTATGATTCCTGTCGCTGCAGGATCACAGAGATAAAGAAAAGATATATCCACTGGATATGGCACCGAATTCTGTCGATGATCAATATGACGGCTGTAGAAAGAACATGAAAAACGACGTGGAGACAAAGTATCTGAAGAATGAACTCAATACTTCACCTGATTTTAATACAGCTTGGGAAAAAGTAAAAGTCAAACCCCCATATAATATCTTGTCAGAGAATCATAAAATCGCCATTTATGTGTACAGTGATGCCATTATATTTAACGACTTCAATTCTGACACTCGTAGTGGTAAAGAACAGTACAGAAACAAAAAATACAAATGGTATTCACTTTACTTTCTGTTAACTGATGCGATACAGATTCTGAAGAAAAGACAAAATAAATGTTATTCAACTTGTCGTCGCACTAATGTTAAATTTAATGAGGATGTTCTGAACACAGAGGTTCGTTTCGGCTCGCTTGCATCTTCCTCTACTTGTCCTAAGAAAACAAAAATTTTTGGAAATAAATCTTGTTTTGAGATCGACACTTGTGAAGGTGCTGATGTGTCAGAATATTCTAAGCTTCCTGAAGAGAAAGAGGTGCTGATTCCTCCATATGAGACGTTTAAAGTCACTGAAGTCAGGACAAGAAAAGATGACAAAAGTCTCTGGTGTGAGACTGTGTTTGTGTTGAAAAGCACTGGAAAAATAAGTGACCTGAACTGTGCGGTTGCACAAAAGGACAAATCTTTAAATCTTTATTCACATTAAAAGGTGCTTCCGTTAATTATAAGATTCAATAGATTGATTAATTCTAAATAATAATCAAGCTTTAAAAGATTTGAGTAAAAAAAAAAAAAAAAAGAGTGAAGCTTTGTACTGATAAGAGCATCAGTTTGGTAACAAAAATGTTTTCAAAATATAACAATTTTGTACAAAACAGTCATTTGCTGTGTTTATCAAATCAATGTCTTTTTAAAATCAACTTTACCATTTTTCACATGTAACTGCTGAATTCAGCTACAACTCTTGTGTGTGATTTTGTCATTTTCTAGTGATTAAAGGTACAGTTCAATCAAAAATGAAAATTCTGTCATCTTTTACTATTCCAGAGCTGTATGCACTGAAAAATAAATTAATCTGGCTAATTGTACACTGTTTTTTGTTTTGTTTACTTGATTAAAACAAGAGATTGCAACAAAATTCACTGTAATCTCATCAGGTTCAACCATCTTACTTTAATTTACACTGTCTATTAATTATTTTGTTATATTCTGTTGTGTTAAACCAGCATTAGAGAAACTAGGAAAAGGTTTTCTTTTGGAGAATAAGGCTTTGCACAGGGAGGATTATTGTCTAAATCAATTTATTAGAGTTTGTTGGTATTTTTAGGGTAAAGTGTTGAGCTTGAGTTGAGGACATGCAAACAAGAAGTTGTTTTAATAAAAAGACAACTGTGCAATGGATGTAACATTACCATCTGTAAAGAAAAATATATTTAGCTAGAACCCACATATATTCTTTGATTTAAAGGCATTTTTAAGCCAGCAGTCACATAATCAGTTTTAGGTTTTTCAAGTGGCCGGTTCACCAACAAATATTATAATGAGATTAAATTTTTGCCAAAATTAATGGAATTTTTCCCCTTCAGTAGTTATACACATTTGAGTGCATTTCTTTGGCCTAGAGAGGCCATTAAGAGTTTGTTCTGCAAAATGTCTAGAATTTATGTTTGTACATTAATTTAAGGTCGAAAGAAAAGCAGAATCCTAACATGTTCTTTGTTGATCATCCTGAAGCCTGGTGTAATATCTCTGTCGCCAAACTCTTCTGCATGGTTCACGAGAGCTTCTTTGAGTTTTGTACTCAAATGAAATCATTACCTCGAACCCATGTAACTAGAGACATTGACTTGGCTTTACTTGAAAGGTTATACTTGAGATGAATGTTACAAAATTGAAATCTCTAGAAACTTTACTCTTCTGGTCACCAAGCGCATATCTGAGTCTTGAGGAGCGACATTTTGCCTTTCAAACACCTCCAAGATAATGTCTGTTGTTAAAGGCCTTCAGGAACAGAAACGTCTGCTTTTGTGCATTCATATGTTTATTACCCTTAAATTAAAGAGATCACCCAAAAATTATGTCATTAATTTCTCAAACCCATGTCTTTCCACACCCCAACATAATTTACCACTTTATTTACAAAAATATTGTCCTGCAATCCAGTGGGGGAGGGAGCATTATTCTCATTATTGCAGTGCATTATGGGATTGAATGAAACTTAGCAAACTGGCAGCTCCAGTAGTGATGGAAAGATTTATCATGAACTCTGTCATGGAAACTAGCATGTAAAAACCTTAAATAAAAATGTAAAAATCAATTAAAAAAGAATTTGTACCTGTATTATATTATGCTGTACCCACATTGGACCAGCAAATCAGAAAGCAGATTGATGGGAGATTCAGGTGAGAGACGGGAATTAATTCAGCACGATCCTCCCAGTGCATTATGGGTATATTCTTGCTGGCTGTCCTGTCAACTATTGCCCCGTTTAAGGGTAAAGGGACGATTTCACATACAGCCTTTGATTAGCTGGTTCAGGTGTGTTGGAGGGTTGGAGATCAATTACATGATCTTTCATGATTCATGATTTCATGATTCAGATTAGTTGCAAGACCTTTTTTATGAGATAGAGACAGTGAGGATGGGGCCGGGAATAATTTCATTAATATTTCTTTTGTTTAATTCAGAAAATGTCTTCCGACTGTAACTTTCATAGAGTCAGAGCTGCTCAGAGTTCAACTTAGGCATGCAAAAGCTTTTAGCCAGTGTGAAACCACACATAGACCTTCACAAGAGTTGAGTTATGATGAGATCGACAGTTTAGTTGAGCTGAATGCATCAAGATCACACCTCAGCTCTTATTCCTCAGAAAACACACATTAGCGATATAAAAAGCCACTTCAGAAAGACCAGAACAACAAAGTACAGTGTTTGCTGAACAAAGTGCTTTGAAATTACATTATATGTTCATCAGTTCAGGATCTCTGATGTGTTTCTTTGAAAAGCTATAGAAAAATAAGCGATCTGAACAGTGCAGGAGAATCCAACAATGAAAAACTAGTTGCTTTCTGTAACGTGTAACAATTGTAACATTATTTTGTTGTGTGTTAACCTGTGGATACTGTATGTTTCTGTCTTGCTTTATTGAGTCACAACATTATTTTGTCTGATTGCACAATTAGTTTCACATGGTAAACTTCAGAAAATTATAGTGCTTCATTTTTTGTTTCAACTTCTGTCAACCAAATAAATCTCAATAAATCTCTTTGATAAACAAAACATTTTGTGTTTGCGTGTTACAGTGGGAACATAAATCAAAAATTGTGGATTCACAACATTATCTTGTGATGTTGAAGAATTTGAGATGAAAAACTTCCCTTATCTCTAAAACATCACACATAATACATTTAAAAAATATTTAATATATAATTGTTTTTCTTTTAAAGTAAAATGAAAGTAAATTACATATATGTAAAATGAATAACTGTAAAATAACTAAGCATTTTTGTTTTAGTATGTTGTTGTTGAATGAATGTACCCTAAATGTGCAGCGTTGAGGGTCCTTGAGGACCAGCGTTGAGAGACTGGAGAAGCATGCTATTGCATCAGCCAAATGTCTTGAAACTGCAAAATGTGTGTGGTGCACTATTTTTTTTAATGATTATCAATAAAAGATTGTTCAGCTTAGTTTTGTTCTCGTTGTATAAAGTTTGGAATATGGCTGTGTGTACTTATACTTTTGAATGCTATCAGTATTTTTATTGCATAATTGATGAAAGGGATTTTTCTGCAGTGTCATGACAAAACAGGGCTTAATTAAAGGGTTAGATCACCAAAAAATGAAAATTCTGTCAGTAATTACTTACACCCATTTCATCCATAAGACCTTTGTTCATCTTCAGAACATAAATTAAGACATTTTTAATGAAATCTGAGAGATTTCTGTCCCTCCATTGGGAACAACTCAACTTACACATTCAAGGTCCAGAAAGGTATTAAAGACATCATTCAAGTACTCCATGTGACTCCAGTGGTTTAACCTCAATTTTATGAAGCTATGCAAGTGCTTTGATTGCACAAAAAAACAAAAACAAACATAATGGACAGCGGCCCTCCGGGAGCAAGGAGGACATTTGTTTTAAGTGTTTACTTGTTTTACAGGAAATTCATGATCTTATACAACTTTTTTTTAAAGATTAGTAGCAAGGCCTTTTTTAGGAGATAGAGACAGTAAAGATGAAACTGGAATTGACAGAGAAAAGAGTTGGAGGATGGGGCCGGGAATAGTATCATTAATATTTCTTTTGTTTAATTCAGAAAATGTCTTCCGACTGTAACTTTCATAGAGTCAGAGCTGCTCAAAGTTCAACTTAGGCATGCAAAAGCTTTTAGCCAGTGTGAAACCACACATAGACCTTCACAAGAGTTGAGTTATGATGAGATCGACAGTTTAGTTGAGCTGAATGCATCAAGATCACACCTCAGAAAACACACACATTATTAGTGTTATAAAAAGCAACTTCATTCTCCTCATCTGTGTGTTTTCTCTTTTCTTGTCATTGATTCTGAACTCCTGAAAGAAAAAAACAAAAACTCAGAGTCTGACAAAACAGATAACAGTATATTCAAGTAAGTTTGGGGTTAAAGTACAAGGTCAATGTGCAAATCTACTGTATGCACATATTCTATAATATGATATAAAGTCAGTATTTGTGAGCTTCTATTGTGTTTCTGGTCTTCCAGCATCTGTTCTTCATCTGAGGGGTTTGACTGAATCAAGATGCTGCTGATCATTGAAGCTCTTCTTCTCATTTCATCTGCTCTAGGACAGGTAAGCTTGTGTGTTCTGAAGTCAAACACAGACAAACATAACAAGGACTGCATTATCATGAGCTCAATGTTTTAAACATTTTATACATCACAGTCACACTTCAGCTGTTATATCCCACAACATGCATATTATCAGCCATATAAAACAAGCTACCTTCCTCTTCCCTTAGTTTAAAACGTCATTATCATCTGACTGTAATAAGTGAATTACTTTTCTGATCCTTTGCTTTCATCATTGAGCTCCTGAAAAATAAAGATAAACAGACATCAATATTCACAGGTAATTTTGGCAGTAAAGTAAATTTAATGCACATTTGACAGTTTTTCAAATGTATAATTATGTTATGTAAGAAGTCAGTGAAGCACACGTATTCATTTGAAGTTAATTGTCATTCTAAATGTTTAATAAAATAAATTTGAGAGAACCTTGCCAAAGTTATGAGAATATTACCTCTAATTTGGGTGTTTTTTATTGTTTTTTGTAGACAATGACCAGCAGGTGGCGCTGTGACCACACTGAACAAGTGCATTCAGAGCTCGCAACCATGGCCTCAAAGTGTACTAATTATTATAGTGTGTTACAGTAGTACTTTTCATAACTAATTATGGTTGACATAACTGTCAAGCACCACAGTACATCTTTTAATTAATAAATAGCTTTTATTGATACAATATTATAGTTTGCTCTTTATCAAAAGTTAAGCTGTCATATAGTCATGTTACATGTTAGAGCATGTTGCAACATTGCACAAAAAATATTCGTGTTTATATAACAAGATTACTTGGTGTATTACATGCATTTCAAAAACAATAATTGTTTAATAACAATGAGATACATGCAGTAGCTATATGCATGCAAGTTATCCGGTTAGCACTTTGCAAAGTAAAGTTAATGTTAGTAAACCGTTAACAAAAGCAACCCGGTTTCCACCGTCACATAATGCACAGTTCAGATCACTTCTTGTTCCAGTGCTGTTCAACACAAACACAGTCTCACACCAGAGATCACTGAGATTTTCTCTTCTCTTGATGGCAGTGACATTAAACGTCTCATATGGAGGAATCAGCACCTCTTCCTCCTCAGGAAACCTTGAGTAATGTGTGAGATTCGCACCTTCACAAGTTTTGATTTCAAAACAAGAAACATTTCCATAACCTTCTGCTATTGTTCGATCAAGAGTAGAGGATGCAAATGAGCCGAAACGAATCGTTGAGTTCAGAACATCTCTATTAAATTGGACATTCGTTCCTCGATAGGTGGAATAGCATTTGTTTTGTGTTTTATTCAGAATCTGTATCGCGTCTGTTAACAGAAAGTGAAGTGAATGCCACATGAAGGTCTTGTCTGTGTAGTTTTGTTTACCACTGCGGACGGCATTATTAAAATCAGCATATACTTTAAAAGCTGAGTTAGTGTACACATAAATGGCAACTGAATGATTCTTCGTCAAGTTGTCTTCTGGAGCCGTGGCATTCTTTTCACCCAATTTCCAAACTTTTTGATATTCAGGCGAGTAAGACAGTTCCTTCTCTAGATATTTAGTCTTCACCAGATTCGCCATGTCTTTTGTACAGCCGTCATATTGATCATCGACAGAATTCAGTGCCATATCCAGTGGATATATCTGTCCTTCACCAGCAGCTCTGTGATCCTGCAGCGACAGGAATTATAATGATCACATCATCATCAGTGTTCATGTCTGTAATATTCACACTAGAACACAAGCTTACCTGTCCTAGAGCAGATGAAATGAGAAGAAGAGCTTCAATGATCAGCAGCATCTTGATTCAGTCAAATCCCTCAGGAGTACTTTATGTTTACTATTAGAGCCTTTTACTTTACCTCCAAATTTACCTTGTTATTTTCAGGAGCAATGACGAGAGATCAGTAAAGGCAGTCGCTCATTACCAAATGGTAATTATTAAGCCAAGGTATGAGGAAGTTGGCTTTTTAAAATGATCCTGTAAGATAAACAGAACCTCAGATACATTGATCTCCTGAGATATGGGGATTGGGAATGATAATTGCAAGCAAAATTTTGCCTAAACTCACTTGATAGAAGACTTCAGCTGCTCACTGGTCCATAACCGTTGTCTGATTCTCCTTTTCATGAAGGGCCGTACATTTTCAAGATCATTACAGATCTGCTGGCCAGTCAGTCACATCCACATGTTTACCAAACCATGCAGAATGAGACCTGGCATTGTTTCAATCTAATAACCATGGACTTCCCATTTGGGAAGTAGAGCACAAGGTAAATTTGGGAGTAGAGCACAAGGTGATGAACATAGGATAATCTGTGTACATAATCCTATTGGAGTGATGGACTTAGTATTTGTGAGCTGCTGTTGAGTTTCTGGTCTTTCAGCATCTGTTCTTCATCTGAGGGATTTGACTGAATCAAGATGCTGCTGATCATTGAAGCTCTTCTTCTCATTTTATCTGCTCTAGGACAGGTAAGCTTGTGTTCTAGTGTGAATATTACAGACATGAACACTGATGATGTAACATGCTAGGCAGCTTATTAAACTTTCAAACTTTCAGACAAAGCTTTGTCGAGCCAATGAACCTTACTTTCTAGTTCTAAAATTTGCACTTCTGCAGTTTGAATACGGTGTCATTTACTGGTCAAAACGTGTAAATCATTTAAAAATTACTGTCAGCCTCGAAAAAACCTACCGTACATCAGACACGTCTTTTTCACGAGATCCCAAGGGCCTGCAGAAACAATCGACATGTACGTCACTGATCTGAAAAGCAAAGCAAAGGACTGTGAGTTTGGTGATCTGCATTATTCATTAATTCGTGATAGGATTGTATGTGGCATAAGAGAGGATCAAATAAAAGGCAGACTTCTAAGAGAAACGGATCTCACATTGGAAAAGGCCATAGACATTTGCAGGGCCAGCGAGATCACGTCGAGTCAGATGAAAGCACTCAATGATGAAGTAAATGTACACAAAGTTGAATCCATGAAGCCAAAGAAAAGAGACACCAAATCAGAGCAGACGTCAGTGATGCAGCAGATGCGGCAACAAGCACGAGTACAGAAAATGTCCAGCCTACGGGAAAACATGTAAGTCTTGTCAGAAGAAAAATCATTTTGCAAAGATGTGTAATACCAAAGACCTGCAGAGTCAGAGTAAAAGAATGCACGTGATTGATAACATGTTTATTGGTACAGTAACAGTGGAAAAAGAAAGAAATGTAATGTCCATCAACTCAAGTAAGGAGGATGAACAATGGGTTGAGACAATCCAGATAAATAAGATGTAAAGTAAAAGTGACACTGGATACAGGAGCTGAATGTAATGTCATGTCAGAAAGAGTGTACAAGTTGCTAAACATAGCAAGGAGACTGCAGAGGTCAAGCTGCAAACTTGTTACATATTCTGGACACAAGATGGCGCCATAGGGCAGGAAAGCACTGAATTGTGTGTACATAGAACAGAAATACAAAATCCTGTTTGAAATAATGAAGCATGATTCACCTGCCATTCTAGGACGATCTGCATGTCAAAAAATGGGCATGATTAAAAGACTGTATGAAATTGAAAAGAGCAGTGACATTCTCAAGGATTTTGATGATCTATTTGAAGGATTAGGCTGTTTACCAGGAGAACACCACATACAAATTGATCCAAATATCAGACCAGTTGTGCATGTGCCAAGAAGGATACCTGTAGCTCTGCGAGAGAAAGTGGTTGAAGAACTCCAAAGAATGGAGCAGATCATCGCAAAGCAAACTGAGCCAACTGAATGGGTCAACAGCATGGGAACTGTAGTTACATCGAAGAAAATGCGCATTTGTATGGATCCTAAAGATCTCAATCTGGCAATAAAAAGAGAGCATTATCCAATGCTGACAGTAGAAGATGTGGTCTCAAGAATGCCGAAGGCAAAGTACTTTTCTGTGCTAGACGCAAATCAAGGGTTTTGGCAGATAAAGCTGGATCATGAAAGTTCAAAGCTTTGCCCAATGAACACGCCAATTGGGCGATACCATTTTCTTAGGTTACCTTTCAGTATATCCTCAGCGTCAGAAGTCTTTCAGAGATCCATTGCACAAATGATAGGAGGACTGGAAGGTGTGGTAAATATCATCGATGACTTGCTGGTTTGGGGAGACTCCATTCAAGAGCATGATGAAAGGCTAATAAAGCTGCTGGAATGTGCAAGAAAAAAACATTTAAAACTCAACAGGAACAAGTGCAAAATAAGAATGACGGAGATCAAATACATAGGACACATACTGAGTGCTCAAGGAGTCAAGCCAGATGAAGAAAGGGTAAGGGCAGTGACTGAAATTCCACCACCACAAAGCAAGCAAGAACTGCAAAGATTTCTTGGAGTAGTGCAATATCTGGCAAAGTTCATTCCCAATATGTCTGACATAAGTGCACCTTTGAGGAAATTGCTGGAGAAAGAGACAGAGTGGCACTGGGAGGATGCTCAACAGCAAAGTTTTGAAAAACTGAAATATTTGGTTACTCAAAGTCCTACTTTGAAATTCTTTGATGTGAGCAAACCGGTCACATTGATTCCAGTTCAGAAGGAATAGGAGCTGTGATTCTGCAAGAAGGAAGGCCAGTGGCTTATGGCTCGAGAGCTCTGAACGACTGTCAGCGTAGATACGCACAAATTGAAAAGGAGTTGTTAGCTCATTGCTCATTGTTAGAAAATAAGCTCATTGTTCCAAATCAGCTAAGACAGGAGATGATCAACAAAATACATGAGTCACACCTGGGAATTGTCAAATGTAAGGCAAGAGGCAGAGACATTTTGTACTGGCCAGGTATGTCGACACAAATTGAGGATGCAGTATCCAGATGTGCTACCTGCAATGAAAACAGGAACAACAATCAAAAAGAGCCATTGTTCAAGTGCCAGGACGACCTTGGGAAAAAAATAGGTACAGACATTTTTTACCATGGTGGTTCAGCATTTCTGTTATGTGTGGACTACTTTTCAAAGTACATTGAGGTAAAGCTACTCAGGGACACGACAAGCTGTGGAGTTATCAGAGAAATGAAATCCATCTTTGCAAGACATGGAATTGCAGATATAGTAGTATCTGACAATGGACCTCAGTATGCAAGTGCTGAATTTTCAAGTTTTGCAGAGGAATGGGGATTCAAGCATGTGACTTCAAGTCCTGGTTATGTACAGTCTAATGGACAAGCAGAGAGAGCAGTGCAAACAGTGAAAAATCTCTTAAAGAAAGTGCAGAGTAGTCACTGTGATCCGTACATAGCACTACAACACGCCAATGGAAGGGATAGGATTATCACCTGCACAATTACTGGTGGCGAGACGTCTCAGGACGAAGCTACCAACATCATCTGCATTGCTTACCACGGAGACAATGTCGCGAGTGCATGAGCAACTTAAGCAGAGACAGAAGAAACAGAAGCAGTACTACGACAGGATGGCTAAATACTTACCTGATCTGCAACCTGGAGAAGGAATAAGGATGCAAAAGGGAGATTCATGGAAGCCAGCTGTTGTTCTGGAAAAGCATGAACAGCCAAGTTTTTTCATAGTAAAGACTCCTGATGGAAAGCTGTTCAGATGAAATCGCAGACATTTAAGGAAAATAAAAGAAACAGACTCTTCAACATTTGAGAAAAGCGTTGACATGGATATTGATAGTCAACAGTCGGTTGATGCATCACAGAGCAATGCACTTGACAATAAGGACATTTCAAATGAAAGAAATGGTAATAAAAGCGTAGAGAAAGAGCAAGCTTACCGGACAAGGTCTGGAAGAATTGTAAAAATACCTGAAAAATACTAAGACTGAGAGTTAATACAATATATGTGCATTGTTGGATGTGTAATAAGTTGAAATGCAATAGAGTATAAATGCATTTGTGAAAATGTGTTGAATAATTTTGTAGTTATGCTGAAAGTTTGGTAAATCAAACTCAAATATTGTGTTTAGAAGTTTGTGCAGAAGTTCTATGCATCAGTATAAAGGAACATACTTAAGAAGGGGGATGTAACATATTGTGTATGTTATACATATATGAGGTTATGATATAGTGTGGATGCTTGGTTACTGTGGTAGTTAAATAAAGTTAGGTGATGGCGCAGCAGCTCGTCTTCGTCTCTGTCTAAAGAACAGAACAAGTGTCATTGCCACAATGCACAGAGAAAACCACAAAGGTTCGAACAGGAGGGGTTACACAAGCAGATGTCTTGTTAGTACTTGGCAGAGAATCCATTTGAGGCAGGAACTGTGATCGCGGAGAGGGGGCGGGGCACAGCAGCTCATTTGCATTTAAAGACACATGCATGAAAACAGCCTGTTCTTGACTGTAATCAGAAAATGGGCATTTGCAACATGGATTTATAAATGATCTGTGAGGTATTTTAAGCTGAAACTTCAAAGACACATTCTGGGGACACCTGAGACTTAAACTGCATCTTGTAAAAAAACGGCATTATAGGTGCCCTTTAATGTCTTAAAGAAAATCCAGAGCTTCTCACTCATATTTTCGACATTTTTTTGCGAAGTGTTCATGTGCGTTTAACTTGTAAATGCAATCTTTGTGTCATGACTCGAATGCACCATTGGCAACCTTGTTCCCCACAGCTTGCTCTCTTACTCTTTCCAAAGCATTATGCAAAATGTATTTTCATGCGTGTTGTGATCTCAAAAATTCAGGCCAGCCTATTTGCCACCTAAACACTGGAACAACCTTCCTAGCATTGTTCAGGAAACAGACACACTCTGTCAGTTTAAATCTAGACTTAAAACACATCTCTTTAACCTGGCATACACATAACACATTATCAACTTTTTTAAATTCAAATCAGTTAAATGATTGTTAGGCTGCATATTATAAGCTAGGACAGCCGGAACCGGGAACACTTCCTATAACACCAGATGTACTCGTTACAAGAATAGCATCTGCACTAATATTAGTCTCTCTGGTTATCCCGAGTTTAAATTAGTCAGCTGGACATGGGCCAAATCCAGATCAGATGTAGACCTGCGCCCAGACGTGACCACAACACATCCCTGAAGTGTCAGCAGAGATCGTGTCAACTAGGCAGCAGTGTTGGGAAGGTTACTTTGGAACTGATGCGTAAATTATTATTTAGTGTCGCCCAAAATAAGATTAAACTGATTGATGAGTTTGTGTCTCCTGCAGGAATCTGGAGAAAATCATGAACATTTCCATGATCAGAAACTGCTCATCATGGTGTCGCACCTGTTTTCTGCTGGCACTGACATGACAGGTTTGTTTTTTGTCAAACCACACATTAACCAGTGTTGCATTAGCAGAACAATTCAGAGGAGCTGATGCATCGTGACCACACTTCAGCTATCTCAACACACAAGCAAAGTCATTTTCAGTGATATAATAACCCACCTTCCTCATTTTGTTTGTTTGAAGAGTTGCTGTCATCTGTCTGAGAGAATGATTTTTCTGGTCTTCTCCTCTCTCCACTGAGCTCCTGAAAAACAGACAATATTCTCAGGAAATTTTGGTGGATTTGACTGAATCAAGATGCTGCTGATCATTGAAGCTCTTCTTCTCATTTTATCTGCTCTAGGACAGGTAAGCTTGTGTTCTAGTGTGAATATTACAGACATGAACACTGATGATGATGTGATCATTATGATTCCTGTCGCTGCAGGATCACAGAGCTGCTGGTGAAGGAAAGACATTTCCACTGGATATGGCACTGAATTCTGTCGATGATCAATATGACGGTTGTACGAAAGACATGGCGAATCTGGTGAAGACTAAATATCTAGAGAAGGAAACATCTGACTCGAAATCTAAATTTTCAATTGCTTGGAAACGTGCTGTAAACAAAAACAAAAACAAGACACCAAGAGACGGCTTGACTACTAATCATTTAAATGCCATTTATGTGTACACAAACCCAGATTTTGAGATATATAAGAATTTTAATAATGCTGTTCAGAAAGATAAGAAAAAATACAAAAAGAATAAATACGAATGGTATTCACTTCACTTTTTGTTAACAGACGCAATACAGATTCTGAAGAAAACACACAAGAAATGCTGTTCAACATTTCGTGGTACAAAGATTCAATTTAAAAATAATGTTCAAAACAAAAAGGTTCGTTTTGGGTTATTTGCATCCTCCTCTCTTGATCGTAAAGTAGCAGAATTTTTTGGAAGTAAATCTTGTTTTGAGATCTACACTTGTGAAGGTGCTGATCTGACAGAATATTCTAAGCATTCTAAGGAGAAAGAGGTGCTGATTCCTCCTTATGAGACGTTTAAAGTCACTGCTGTCAGAACAAAAAGAGATCAGAAAGATCTCTGGTGTGAGACTGTGTTTGTGTTGAACAGCTCTGGAATAAGAAGTGATCTGAACTGTGCTCTGTGCAAGAAAGCAAATGAGACCATAACAAAGTACTAAGGCTGTTATTAAAAGTACTGAAAGTGTTTTTGATATTATCATGTGCATCAGTTCCAACATTTTTTCTCTTGCTTTAGTTTTATTATGCTTTGTCAAAAAACATTATTTTTTTTTATTTCAACATAATGTAATAGTTTTTTACGTGACGCAATTTAATGGCCTTCAAGTGATTTTATATTTTTCTCCAATTCATGTCTTCATTTATACTTTGCATGAACAATTTTAGTGCTTGCCATCTATCTAACTGCCAGTTATAGCATATTAACTGCTAAAAGAGTGCAATGCAGCTTGCAGCAATAATCAACAGAATTTTTTTTTAAAAAATAATTTTTTTCTTGAATTTATTCCAAATAAAATGATTTTTTAAATGAAACATTTTCTTAAATATTTTGCATCCTAGTCATGTTGCAGACTGGGAAGTTCTCTGATGGAGTTTTTATGTTTTTTATTTTAAAGAAGCAGCTTGTGGTTTTGTTGTGTTTGGCTTTACTAACACCATGACGCTTTATGAAATGAGCAATAGCTGCTAAAACCTGCACAGTGAAGGTCTCTTCTTAAGTGTTCGTCCCATTACATTCAGGTAAAAATGTTGTTGCTAGCTAGCAGTTCAATGAAAAAGATTTATTTCAGTAGTAATAACTGATAAATTCATTTGAACTGGATAAGCTTGTAAAATATACACAAGAATATTACTTATTTTAAGCAGAGGAACTCAGAGTTTGCCCTGCATGAAACCACAGGCCTTCACATTATGCCTTGTTGCATTATTAGATGAGACTGTCACAGTGGCTGCGTCCGAAACCGCCTACTCAATGAGTAGGTACTTAATTTCAATAAGTACTTACTTAACAAGGGCTAAAAGAGTAGGTACTTAATAGCCAAATCTCGTTGAGTATGAATGA
This sequence comes from Ancherythroculter nigrocauda, assembly GCA_036281575.1. Taxonomy (NCBI): domain Eukaryota; kingdom Metazoa; phylum Chordata; class Actinopteri; order Cypriniformes; family Xenocyprididae; genus Ancherythroculter; species Ancherythroculter nigrocauda. The sequence goes on from VTFQ01000645.1 coordinate 90,744, forward strand.
GATCCGAGATTAAACCGCCATGTTGACGTTATCATGTGACCTACGACGTTATCGCAAGCGCAACAACTGAAAACATGAGTGACATGTTTAATTCTTCTGTAATATCTGTAAATATCTTGATATTGATCAAACTTTTTTATTTTGTGGTCTTGTTGAAGAAACAGCTGCCAGTAATTTTGTAATTCTAGTACAACTAATATATATTTGGGTTAATTTAAAGTTCTTATATTTTTAACTACTGATGTGAGTTTATTTTTTTGTTACAAAAACCCAAATTTGCGTGAATATATTGTTCATTTCTTTATTTTATATGCAAAAATGTCAATCCACAAGCAAAAGTGGCATAAATCTCATTTGTTTTCCTCTTTTTCTTGTTGAATTAGCTTTAGTTTCATCCCTCATGCTTATAAATTATAAACAAATAAATAACTTTTATGCATTATGATGTATTCAAAATATTTAATCTTGTCATGTTTTATGTCTGTGTATATAATCTCAAACTATCATGTATACAAACCCATATTTTTTTTGTTTTTTGTCATTATTATTGTTCATTGTTTAAGATACAACCATGGTATTTTCCCTGATCTTGTAATTGTAGATCCTGCAATAAAAATAAAGATATGAGTGACAGGTGCACTAACACCGCACAGCACCAGTAACTCAACCCTACCTAGAGCAGTTTTCCTCAGTGTTAGCAATGTCTGAAGCCAAAGAAGACATCAGCAGCTGCTCGAAGATCTCGCCTTTGGAGAAGACCGATTTTATACTCAAAAAATTTAAGTATAACTACTTAAAATTAAGATTACTCCAGAATGAATTGCTCTGCTAGCACATCCCAACACTTATACACAATAACAATGATAAATGCTGACCAAAACTTAATTATATAACTTTTCATTTTACTTCTTTAATAAAACAAGCAAAATGTAATGTTTTGTCATATGACAGCTGTGCATGAACACACACTAGACAAATACAGCTGATGTGAATATATCTCAATTTACAGTCAATTCATGCATTAATTCATTGCTTAATAAAATATATACATTTAAATGATAATAATAGCATAATTAATAAAAAAAATGGAAATAATACAAGTAATAATGACAATAAATAAATATACAAGACAACAACACACGAAACAAAGCTTTATTCAAATGTATTGATCTAACAATCAGGTATTTACAGTCCTGCTGCCATCTCAACACAGCTGTGCCAATTCTGCAGCTTTATTCTGATGAAGCAGCTGATGAACACCTTCATCATCATGTCCATCACTGCTGCTCTTCTCAATGGAGACATCGTTGATCCAGAGGATGATGATGATGATGGACCCCTGAACCCTCAACCTTGAAGCAGGAGTGGGAGAAGATGTGCGGGACAATCTGCTGCTGCAAACATTCATGTGTTCTCCATCAGCAGATTAAAACATTTTACAATTCATTCATGTCAGCATTCTGTTTCTTGACATATTTCATTTCATATTTTTACAATTACTTGCTAATTTTTGTTGTAGCTTCATTACATTTGTGGTGTGGTGGGCTAAACCACTGAGCTGGTCAGCAGAAGGTTTGCTGGTTTTATCTGTGCAGCGTCTCCTCCAGTGTGTCCTTGATCAAGACTCTTGGAAGGAGGAGTGATGGAGGATCTCGTCCATGACACTGAACCATTCCCAGGATCTGCTGTGGCTCTCCATCCTCAGTGCTCACACCAGTCTGAGGACATTCACATCCTACAATAATGCACAAATATAATACAAAAGCAGCCATTTTAACAGCACAGTGTTATTTGATTTCTGTTTTAGAAATAACAAAATGATCTTACTTTATATTTTGTTTCAGGCTTTCCTCTTTATTTCTAATAAATGCCGTCGTCAGCTTTCCTTGCAGGTCCTGCTCCACAAAAGCTCTGCAGCAAACATACAGACATCAAGAACCAGAAAAGTGCTGTAATAAGTCTGTTTAAATTCCAATAATTAAAATAAAATAGACTTTAGATTTAAATAGACTTTGTATTCATTTCTGTAGTATCCTCACCCAAAGCTTTTGATGGCATCATTCCTCCACCGGATAAACACACGTGTGCTCATCTGTCCCTGTAACATCAGACAAGTTTCCTGAGATTTATGTGCTCAAATCTACATTTACATGTTGATGTGTTAACTCACTTCTTATCCAACACAAATGTTCCTTCATTTATTAACAGTACTAATGGACAAATAAAATAGATTAAACTTATGTGTAGTTACTGTAGATTTATTTATTTACATTATTTTCATTCATGTAATGTAAGCAGTGTTGACAACAGTGAATAATAGCACACACACATCACTCATAATACATAATCCATTACTCATAAGTCATAATACTTAAAGATGTTCCTGTCAGAGGTTAAATAAACATTTAATAAGCATCTTTAAGATGTATATGGTTTAGAATATGTAATTCCACTTCGGAGAATTAAGTTATGTGTGTTTACTAGAGATCCTGTTATCTACATAATACATAATAAATCGTGTTTTACAGTAAAATCACAACTATAGTGTCTAGCATCTTCACACATTCAGCAGTTTACTCTACAGTAGTTCAACAAATGTGTTTTTGGTTTTCAATACTCACATTTAACAGCATCCGCGTCGCTTTTCTCAAGTGTTTGATTATGACGTATCCTCTCCCGTGGCCTCCTGGGATAGAAAAGTATCTATCGAGGAATACTTCAGAATCTGGGCGGAAGTAGTAGGCCATCCGGGAACTCCTCGACTACTCATTAATGATTACTGAGGTTTCTGACACACTTATTCGCTCGCCTACTGCTTTTCCCCTATTATATAGTAGGTAAGTAGGCGGTTTCGGACGCACTTTAAGTAGGCGCACGGCCGAATCTCGCGAGAATTATTACGTCACCTAGGTAATTTTCGCCTACTCTTTTTGCTTCTGACATACTTAATCGCTCGCCTACTGCTTTCCCCCTACTAAATAGTAGAGAAGTAGGCGGTTTCGGACGCAGCCAGTCTGTTTAGTTTCAGTTTCTGTTCATAAGGACTTCAGTTTGTTTTCATTTGTCACATGTTCCCTTTGTCACATGTTCCTTTGTTCAGTTTCCAGCCATCATCTGTTAACCGTCATGATTAGTTCATTTGTATCACCCGTGTCCCATTAATTACCCTTGTTATGTTTGCTATAGTTCCTCCTGTTCACTCAGTCTTGGTCCTTTCACCGTCCTATGATGTTGTGTCACCTGACCGCCTGTTTTCCTGTGGATTGTTTATTAAACCAGTATTTCAGATTTACTCTCTTTGTCTGTGTTTCCCTTCCTGCAACCCAGCGTGACAGAGACTGATGCATCATGATTTAATCAGCTCTATGTTGATCTCACAGTGGCTGAAATAAGTTTCTGAATGTGAAAATGTTACTCTGTGGTACGTACCACAAATCTGAAAGTTTGAATCTGAAAAAAAGAGTTTTAAACATTAAACATTTAAAATGCATTATAATGACCATTAATGTCTTTTAAATTACATGGTTCATATACTAATATATAACCGAAGCTATAGATCGTAAAATCAAGCATTTCTCATTCTTACTGTTTTTTAGTTAGCTTATGTTCGAGCATAGCATACATCTACCCGATTAGCCCGCTAGCTTAGCTTAGGTGTTTTTTGTTTCCAATATCTGTTTCCAGTTTATTTTATTATGCAATACATAGGCATTCATTTTATATTTCAAGCATACTTTTTAATCAGGCTTTACCGCCTGGGTCCTAAAGGAGACCCAGTTCCTGGGGTGGGGCTTGATTTTTCATGACACCAGTCTGCAAGACTTGTTGATTGTAAGAGCGATTTCACAGTGGCACGAGGTCTCACGGAGACTTGTGCGATTAAATGTGACTAGAGAAGAAAACACATGGAGGACAATCGACGATGTCTCGCAACATCCGGTTGGTGACGCTTGCTCGTTCTCATTGGCTTTCGCAGGTATCACGTCAGAGGCAGCCTGATCAAGAGTGGTAAATATCAAACATGTTTTGATATTTACGAGTTGAGATCAGGGACTCTCCGTCTCGATTGGCAGCAGGTAAATAATTGTAATAACACTACACAATAGAGTATTTTTTTGGACAATTTTGAAAATTCTGTCATTAATTACTCACCCTCATGTCGTTCCACACCCGTGAGACCTTCGTTCATCTTCAGAACACAAATTAAGATATTTTTTAAGAAAACCGAGAACTTTCTGTCACTCCATTGGGAGCAATGCAACTTACATATTCAAGATCCCGAAGAGTAAGAAAGATATCATTAATCTCCAAGTAACTCCAACGGTTTAACCTCAATTTTATGAAATGACACAAGTGCGTTGTTTGCACAAAAACATAAATTACTATTTTATTTAGGGAAATATTGACCTGCAACCCAGTAGGGGGAGCACCACAACCAGGGGCATCTGGGTATGCAGGTAATGTATGCATATGGGCCCGCTGAGGGGGACCTTTTAATTAAAACAATTAATTTTTGGCCATGTAAACATAACATATATATATATATATATATATATATATATATATATATATATATATATATATATATATATATAGGTTCATAGCTCATTTTCAAAACTGAAGCTATTAAAAAATTATTTGTGGAGCACCACACCACAGAACATTAATTTCATTGAGAATATTTGAAGCCATAAATTAAACACCAAGGACATTGTGGATGAATTTGCTGAAAGAAAGGCCCGGAGAATGCAACTAAAATGAGTGACTAGCATTTTCTTTTTACATTTTTGGCCACCATGCCAAGATTGCATTTGCATACAGTAATTTAGTATTTTTCCGTTCTGGATGTGAACAGGTTTTGTGTAGAGATATGCCGCTTAAGGCTGCCTTTTTTACAGCACTCATGTTTTACTCATTTATTATTATGTTTACATATTATTATTATTCATTAATACTGACGTCTGTGTTTTGGTTTGGATGGCCTGATATTATGTACTGTATTTATCAAGCATGCAGTGTGTTTAGTATGGAATTTCTTGATTTGCTAAAATGAATGTCTATAAATGCCTCTTTAATGTACTTTGAGGGGAAAGCGGGGGCTCGTACGGGACTGACTTGCTCACACTGACGACGCAAGTGTGTTGTGTTGCATCAGGAGTGGAAGTTTTTCAGTGAATGTGCTTTGGATATGCTTATGGTATAATATGGACTGAGTTGTTGATAATCTAGCTTTTTTCCCTCCTTTGCTCTCCTGGGCTTCTGCTTCTTCTCTCTTATCTGCAAATGTCTTAATGTTTTAATTCTTTTTGATTTTCATCTATTAGGTACAATACTCTGGATTTTATAAATACTATAAATTTATTATTAACTATTGACTACTCCTTTATGATGGTTATTTTACCTTTTGGTTTTATTAACTATTTTCATTATCGATTAAAGTTTGCGCGTGAGGCTAAATTTAATTGTAATGAATAAATAATTTTTCTTCAACGTTATCATCAGCCTGGATCTCAATCTCTCAAGTTTTTGCATCACTTTTCCACTGAAGAAAGAAAGACATGAACATCTTGGATGACATGGGGGTGAGTAAATTATCAGGAAATTTTAATTTGAAAGTGAACTAATCCTTTAACAGATATTGTAAGCTAAAGCATTAATGTTAACAAATGAGACCTTACTGTAAAGTTTTACTGAAACATAAATTACAGTGTCTCTAGTTTGACGTGTTTTCTAGAGTTATTTGGTGTAAATAATATTATTATTGAGGTAAATAATATTATTTACCTCATTATAATATTTGTTGGTGAACCAGCCACTTGAAAAACCTAAAACTGATTATGTGACTGCTGGCTAAAAAATGCCTTTAAATCAAAGAATATATGTGGGTTCTAGCTAAATATACTTTTCTTTACAGATGGTAATGTTACATCCATTGCACAGCTGTCTTTTTATTAAAACAACTTCTTGTTTGCATGTCCTCAACTCAAGCTCAACACTTTACCCTAAAAATACCAACAAACTCTAATAAATTGATTTAGACAATTATTCTCCCTGTGCAAAGCCTTATTCTCTAAAAGAAAACCTTTTCCTAGTTTCTCTAATGCTGGTTTAACACAACAGAATATAACAAAATAATTAATAGACAGTGTAAATTAAAGTAAAATGGTTGAACCTGATGAGATTACAGCAAATTTTGTTGCAATCTCTTGTTTTAATCAAGTAAATAAAACAAAACAAAAAAAACAGTGTACAATTAGCCAGATTAATTTATTTTTCAGTGCATACAGCTCTGGAATAGTAAATGATGACAGAATTTAAATTTTTGATTGAACTGTACCTTTAATCACTAGAAAATGACAAAATCACAAACAAGTTGTAGCTGAATTCAGCAGTTACATGTGAAAAATGGTAAAGTTGATTTTAAAAAGACATTGATTTGATAAACACAGCAAATGACTGTTTTGTACAAAATTGTTATCTTTTGAAAACATTTTTGTTACCAAACTGATGCTCTTATCAGTACAAAGCTTCACTCTTTTTTTTTTTTACTTAAACCTTTTAAAGCTTGATTATTATTTAGAATTAATCAATCTATTAAATCTTATAATTAACAGAAGCATAATATGAATAAAGATTTAAAGATTTGTCCTTTTGTGCAACCGCACAGTTCAGGTCACTTTTATTTTTCTATAGCTTTTCAAAGTGAACACAGTCTCACACCAGAAATCTTTGTCATCTTTTCTTGTCCTGACAGCAGTGACTTTAAACTTCTCATATGGAGGAATCAGCACCTCTTTCTCTTCAGGAAGCTTAGAATATTCTGACACATCAGCACCTTCACAAGTGTCGATCTCAAAACAAGATTTATTTCCAAAAATCTTTGCTCTGTCACGACAAGAAGAGGAAGATGCAAACGAGCCGAAACGAACCTCTTTGTTCAGAACATTCCCATCAAATTTAACATTAGTGCGACGACAAGTTGAATAACATTTTTTTTTTTTTTCTGTTTTCTTCAGAATCTGTATCGCATCAGTTAACAGAAAGTAAAGTGAATACCATTCGAATGTTTTGTTTCTGTACTGTTCTTTACCACTACGAGTGTCAGAATTGAAGTCGTTAAATATAATGGCATCACTGTACACATAAATGGCGATTTTATGATTCTCTGACAAGATATTATATGGGGGTTTGACTTTTACTTTTTCCCAAGCTGTATTAAAATCAGGTGAAGTATTGAGTTCATTCTTCAGATACTTTGTCTCCACGTCCTTTTTCATGTTCTCTCTACAACCGTCATATTGATCATCGACAGAATTCAGTGCCATATCCAGTGGATATATCTTTTCGTCATCTCTGTGATCCTGCAGCGACAGGAATCATAATGATCACATCATCATCAGTGTTCATGTCTGTAATATTCATACTAGAACACAAGCTTACCTGTCCTAGAGCAGATGAAATGAGAAGAAGAGCTTCAATGATCAGCAGCATCTTGATTCAGTCAAATCCCTCAGGAGTACTGTATGTTTACTATTAGAGCTGTTATATATACCCCCAGATTTACCTTGTTATCTTCAAGAGCAATGATGAGAGATCAGTAAAGGCAGTCGCTCAATGCCAAATGGCAATAATTAAGCCAAGGTATGAGGAAGTTTACTTTTTTAAATTATCCCATTGTTATAGATGGTGAATGGCCTAAATGCTTTGCAATTTTGCACAGAGAAATGTGTTTTTGATATGTCTCTCATGAAATTTTGTCTTGCTCCTTTTACACCCAATCACGATCCTCTCACCTGTCACCAGTTCACCTGCTTATTGTGGACCGCTTAAAAACTTTTAAGCGGTTTATCTTGGATATTCTATAATCTTTTCGCATTTATTATGCCTCTGTCCCAACTTTTTTGGAGTGTGTTACTTCCATCAAAATCAAAATGTGTTTATATTTACAATACATTTAGGCCCCGTCCACACGGATCTGGCGTTTTCTGAAAAGTGAAACCGCTATTTTTTTAAACCACGTTTAAAAACTTTGCGTTTTCGTGTGGACAGCCTATCCGTATATTTTGTGAAACGATGATGTCATCACCCCACGTGTCGACCCTTGTCAGACGGCGCTAACAGCACAAAACAGCAAACAACAACAGCAACAGCAGACTCTAGATGCTTGTGTTCGTGCTGCAGAAGATACTGAGCCAAATTAAAGCCTTATTTCTAAGCTTTACTATAGTTTGTATACAGCGCGCAAGGTTGATGCGCATGCTCCAAGTCTTGTTCGCTGCTTTAAGTGCATCTCTGTGGCAGTATTACAGCGCCACATAATGGTCTGGCATGTATACTACATCATTTTGATTCTTTTTTTTTGAGACAAGAAAAAAAAAAGAGATCGGTTTAGGGTAAGCTCCGGCTTCGTGTGGACGTAGCCTAAAATTTGTCAGTGAAAAAATTGGAAAATTCTTGTCAAATATACAAATTACAGATTCTTGATTTTATTGCATTTTACATTATGTCCCAGTTGGGGTTGTATGATAATATATGGGTTTCATGTTTTGTTATCAGGTAAATTTGGGAGTAGAGCACAAAGTGATGAACATAGGATAATCTGTGTACATAATCCTATTGGAGTGATGGACTTAGTATTTGTGAGCTGCTGTTGTGTTTCTGGTCTTTCAGCATCTGTTCTTCATCTGAGGGGTTTGACTGAATCAAGATGCTGCTGATCATTGAAGCTCTTCTTCTCATTTTATCTGCTCTAGGACAGGTAAGCTTGTGTTCTAGTATGAATATTACAGACATGAACACTGATGATGTAACATGCTAGGCAGCTTATTAAACTTTCAAACAAAGCTTTGTCGAGCCAATGAACCTTACTTTCTAGTTCTAAAATTTGCACTTCTGCAGTTTGAATACAGCGTATTTACGTTATGCTGTAGTTTAAAGTCATTATTCACCTCTTACAGAAAACTCATTAAGGTCACACACCTTTCTGCATCTTCAAACTTGTTCACACATCCTTTTCAGTTTTACTCTGACAAAGCTTCAACCCTGTTCTCATAAAAACCCCCATTGTAAGTGTCATTGCACAGAGAAAACCACAAAGGTTCGAACAGGAGGGGTTACACAAGCAGATGTCTTGTTAGTACTTGGCAGAGAATCCGACTGAGGCAGGAACTGTGATCGCGGAGAGGGGGCGGGGCACAGCAGCTCATTTGCATTTAAAGACACATGCATGAAAACAGCCTGTTCTTGACTGTGGTCAGAAATGGCCATTTACAACATGGATTTATAAATGATTTATTTAAGCTGAAACTTCAAAGACACATCAACCACAGGTGGTAGATCCTTCTCCTATTTAGCATCCAATCTCTGAAACAGTCTTCCTAGCATTGTTCAGGAAGCAGACACACTATGTCAGTTTACAAATCTTTAACCTGGTATACACATAACACATTATCAACTTTTTAAATTCAAATCAGTTAAATGATTGTTAGGCTGCATAACATGGTGTCACACCTGTTTTCTGCTGGCACTGACACGACAGGAACGCAGTTTTTTGTCAAATCACACATTAACCAGTGTTGCATTAGCAGAACAACTGAGAAGAGCTGATGCACCGTGACCACACTTCAACACAAGCAAAGACATTTTGAGTGATATAAAAACGCACCTTCCTCATTCTGTTAGTATGAAGAGTTGCTGTCGTCTGTCTGTGAGCGAATGATTTTTCTGGTCCACTGAGCTACTGAAAAACAGACAATATTCTCAGGAAATTTTGGTAGATTTGACTGAATCAAGATGCTGCTGATCATTGAAGCTCTTCTTCTCATTTTATCTGCTCTAGGACAGGTAAGCTTGTGTTCTAGTATGAATATTACAGACATGAACACTGATGATGGTGATGTGATCATTATGATTCCTGTCGCTGCAGGACCACAGAGAAAAACTGGATATGGCAATGAATTCTGTCGATGATCAATATAAGGGTTGTACAAAAGACATGGCGAATCTGGTAAAGACTAAATATCTACAGAAGGAAACATCTAACTCGGAATCTAAATTTTCAATTGCTTGGAAAGATGCTGTAAACAAAAACAAAAACAAGACACCAAGAGACGGCTTGACTATGAATCATTTAAATGCCATTTATGTGTACACAAACTCAGTTTTTAAGATATATGAGAATTTCAATAATGCTGTTCATGAAGATAAGAAACAATACAAAAAGAAAAAATACGAATGGTATTCACTTCACTTTTTGTTAACAGACGCAATACAGATTCTGAAGAGAACACAAAATAAATGTTTTCTAACTTTTCGTGGTACAAATATTACATTTAAAAAGAATGTTCAAAACAAAAAGGTTCGTTTTGGGAGATTTACATCCTCCTCTCTTGATCGTAAAGAAGCAGAACCTTTTGGAAGTAAATCTTGTTTTGAAATCCGCACTTGTGAAGGTGCTGAACTGACAAAATATTCTATGCATCTTGAGGAGGAAGAGGTGCTGATTCCTCCTTATGAGATGTTTAAAGTCACTGCTGTCAAGAAAAATCTCTGGTGTGAGACTGTGTTTGTGTTGAACAGCACTGGAAGAAGAAGTGACCTGAATTGTGCTCTGTTCAAGAAAGCAAATGAGACCATAACAAAGTACTAACGCTGTTACCGAATGTACTGAATGTGTTTTTGATATTACATCAGTTCCAACATTTTTCCTCTTGGTTTAATCTGATTATTCTTTGTCAGAATTTTTTTTTTTTTTTTTTTTAAATGTCAACATAATGTAATAAAGTTATTTTTACGTGACCCAATTTAATGACCTTGAAGTGAATTTATATTTTCTCCAATTCATTTCATTTATACTTTCCATCATATTACTGTTAATAATTTTAGTGCTTGCCATCTAACTAACTGCCAGCTATAGCATATAACTGCTAAATGTATGCGATGCAGCATTAACAGATTGTTTTTTTTTTTAAGTTTTTGCTTCTTGTTGAACGTTTTAAAATGATTTTTTAAATATAACCTTTACTTAGTATTTTTTTATCTTAGTCATGTTGGAGATTGAAAAGAGCTTCTGTGGAGTTTTTATGGTTTCATTGTAAAGAAGCAGCTTGTGGTTTTGTTGTGTTTGGCTTTACTAACACCATGACACTTTATGAAATGAGCAATAGTTGCTAAAATCTGAGCAATGATTCATCTCTTTAAAGGGTTCGTTCACCCAAAAATGAAAATTCTGTCATTAATTATTTACTCTCATGTTGTTCCACATCCATAAGCCCTTCATTTGGATCCTCCATTGAAAGCAACAAAATTACCACATTCAAGGTCCAGAAAGGTACTAAAGACATTGTTAAAACAGTCATGTGACTGCAGTGGTTCAACCTTAATGTGATGAAGAGACAAAAAATAAAAATAATTAACAAAATAATGGCTTTATTCAACAAATTCGTCTGTCCCCGGTCATTCTTGTTGCAGAGCTTCCGTGTTTATGTCTGAACGCCGGCTCAGTATTGGCCAGTTCCTGCATAAAATGTATGCGTTGTGCTGCTCACGTGACCAAAACCAGCCAATACTGACCCGGATGTAAACACTGAAGCTCTGCGACAAAAATAGTGTATGAGAATGACAGGGGACAGACAAATTTGTTGAATAAAGTCATTATTTATGTTTTGTTTCAGTTCACAAAAAGTATTCTCGTCTCTTCATAACATTAAGGTTGAACCACTGCAGTCACATGACTGTTTTAACGATGTCTTTAGTTCCTTTCTGGACATCAAAAGGTGCATTGACATTGCTGCCCATGTGTGGATCACATACATTCAGATTTCATCAAAAATATCTTAATTTGTGTTCTGAAGATGAACGAAGGTCTTACAGGTGTGGAACGACATGAGGGTGAGTAATAAATGACAGAATTTTCATTTTTGGTTGAACTAACCCTTTAAGGTTGCCTTTTCATTTTTTACTCATGTATTACTATGTTTACATATTATTAGGTGACCATTACCATTACTAATGTGTTTTGGTTTGGATGCCCTCTTTTACATATATTATGTATTTATCAAGCATGCAGTGTGTTTAGTATGGTATTTTCCTGATTCACTAAAATTAATGTCTATAAACGCCTCCTTGACATACTTTGAGGAGAAAGCGGGGGCTCGTACGGGGCCGACTTGCTACGCCACTGACTACGACGCATGTGTGTTGAGTTTTTCAGTGAAAGTGTTATGAATAATATTATTTTGTAAATATAGTGGTAAATTGCATTGCTCCCAATGGAGGAACAGAAAGCTCGAACCCTTTCATGTTATCTGATTGAGTTCATGAGGAGATTGAAGGGTTACAGAGGACAGGAAGTAAGTAGAGAGGGGTTTGAGTGACTAATAATCAAACTAACCTGATAAAAAATATTATTTAATGTTATCCATGTTTCATCCGCAATAACAATGTGAACTTTTGGCCATTAACTTTTAAATGCATCTTATGTATTAATATGAGGAGAGTCTCTGCATATATTTACTCTTCAGATATAAATGTTGTTTTAAGGAACTGTACATCTACTGAAGTATAAATTCATATTTAGTGTCGCCCTAAATAAAAAGTGAACTGATTGATGAGTTTCTGCAGGAATCTGGAGAAATTCATGAATATTTCCATGATCAGAATCTGCTCATGGTGTCACACCTGTTTTCTGCTGGCACTGACATGACAGGAAAGTAGAGTTTGTCCTTTGTGAAATCACACATTAACCAGTGTTGCATTAGCTGAACAATTGAGATGAGTGATGCATCGTGACCACACATCTGCTATCTCAACACACAAGCAAAGATACTCTCAGAGATATAAATCCCCCACCTACCTCATCTCTTGGTGTGAAGGGTTTTTGTCATCTGGTTGTGAGCGAATGACTTTTCTGATCTTCACTTCTCATCTTTGAGCTCCTGAAAAAAAAAGATACACAGACAACAATATTCTCGGGTAATTTTGTTGGTGAAGTAAAAGGTCAATATAAATTGTGGTTTAACTGAATATTTGACTTTTTTGAAGATGGCAGAAATACCACATTTTCAACTGTATTATGCATGAAGTCAGTGAACACATATTTTGTCTAGATGTAGTATTTGTGAGACACTGTTGTGTTTCTTGTCTTTCAGCATCTGAAGGATTTGACTGAATCAAGATGCTGCTGATCATTGAAGCTCTTCTTCTCATTTTATCTGCTCTAGGACAGGTAAGCTTGTGTTCTAGTATGAATATTACAGACATGAACACTGATGATGATGTGATCATTATGATTCCTGTCGCTGCAGGATCACAGAGATGCTGGTGAAGGAAAGATATATCCATCGATGATCAGTATAAGGGCTGTAGACAGAACATGACAAAACAGGTGGAGAGAAAGTATCTGAAGAAGGAAACATCTGACCCTGAATCTGAATTGGCAAATGCTTGGAAAGATGCTGTAAAGAAACACAAGACACCAGGAGATAACTTGACAAGAAATCATTCAATTGCCATTTATGTGTACACCAACTCAGGTTTTAAAGTATATAAGAATTTCAATAATGCTGTTCGTAATGATAAGAAGAAATACAAAAACAGAACATTCGAATGGTATTCACTTGACTTTTTGTTAACAGACGCAATACAGATTCTGAAGAAAACACAAAAGAAATGCTATTCAACGTATCGCGGAACAAATATGAAATTTAATAAGACTGTTCTGAATAAAGAGGTTCGCTTTGGGTCATTTACTTCTTCCTCTTTGAGTCTTAAGAGAACAAGGTTTTTTGGAAACGTGTCTTGTTTTGAAATCCGCACTTGTGAAGGTGCTGATCTGACCAAATATTCTAAGCATCCTGAGGAGAAAGAAGTGCTGATTCCTCCTTATGAGACGTTTAAAGTCACTGCCGTCAGGACAAAAAGAGATCAGAGAAATCTCTGGTGTGAGACTGTGTTCAGTTTGAAAAGCTCTGGAATAAGAAGTGACCTGAACTGTGCTCTGTGCAAGAAACCATTCAAGACAAAGCTCTAAGGATGGTACTGAAAAACACAAGATATAATCATCAGTACCCACATTGCTTCTCTTGGTTTAGTTCAATTATTCTTTGTCAGGAAACACAATTTGTTTAATTTCAACATAATGAAATAAAGTTATTTTTAAGTGACCCAATTCGGTCTCCTCAAAGTGATTTCATACCTTAGTTATGTTGGAGTTTTTGTGGTTTTCATTGTGCAGAAGAGAGACGTTTGTGGTTTTGTTGTGTTTGGCTTTACTAACACCATGAGCAATAGCTGCTAAAACCTGAGCGATGACGAGTCTCTCAAGTGTTCATCCCAATTAGATTCAGTCAATAATTATTTAAAAAGAATTATTTCAGCAGTAAATAATTGAGAATAACTATTATTATTTGTTTGAATGGACTTATTCAAGTCCATTCAAGGTACTTTTGATGGCTGGAAATGTTTTCCTCAAACTTATAGATTATTACTCATCTTCACCCAGCCTCTCATGCACATATGTTTTGGTCTTGTATGCTCTTAGCCAAATGATTTATATTGCTCAAGTGGCTGGGTCAGAGGCGTCCAACTCCAACATAATGGTTTCATGATGTCCTCTTTTTCTTAAAGCTGGAAAAAATCAAACAGTATGATTGATGCTAAACTCAGATGTTTAAATGGACAGAATATACATGAAACCTGCTATGATTACCCTACTATTAAAGCATAAAACTGATTTAAACAATAGGCCTACATAATATTCACATATGCAGTTCAGGGGACATATTGTATTAGCCCTACAGTTATAGCATGAAATACTATTTAAACCTATAACATTTTACATAAAATTTACTTATATTCTCTCACAATTCAGACTTTTTTCTCGCAAATGCGAGTTTATATCTCCTACTTTGGACTTTATAACTTGATTTTCGGTTCATTAGTTATGAACTGCAACGGAATCTTTAAGGCCCCGCAGATATTGGGACCCCAATATGACTCCATGTTCAAATTGTTGAATTTTACCCATTTTCAATGGTCACAAACCAAATGTAGGTAACTTTTTAAACAGACTGAACTATATAGGGCTTTGAAAATGAATATTTCAAAAGGAAAGTTTATTAAGAATGAGTATCTAGAAGGATATTAAGATATCTTGAATACTTTTAGAGTCACAGGCATGCAAACTTTAGAAAAGGAATATTTATGGCACTCAGACAGGAATGTTTTATGCAATTGAGATGATACAAAAACACAAGATACATTTCTAGTTTCAAAATTATTTGTTCTTCAGATATTCCTCTTTAAAAGAAAAAAGTATCAGCTGTGTGCAAAGTGACCCACATTTGGTTTTTGACCACTGAAAATGTGTGCAATCGACCAATTTACTCATGGAGCCGCATTGAGATCTCCATATCTCTGGGACTGAACCATCGAGGGCCTTTAAAATGAAGATACCAAAAGGAAAGTTTGTTAAGAACCAGAATCTGAAAGGATATTAAGATATCTTTAATAGTTCTTGAGTTACAGGCATGCAAACTTGAGGCAAAAACACAAAAAGTGTTTTTTTTGCCATTTTTGAGCTGTTACTGTTGGCATATAATGAAACAAAGATTGATAAAGTCAACAGATTTTACTAATAGATCTACCAATCTCTGTGTAGAAATAAAATAATGATGCTGCCATCTTTATGAAGTCATTTTTACACTCCTCTAATTTGCTCCAAATCTCAGGTAAAAATTGTCATTTTAAACCCCTCTACAAAATAGTGGATTACTCAGTAAATATACATCTGTAACATTTAATATTTTGGATTGCATCACTATTTATGTTTGTCTTTCTACAAAAAAAAAAAAAAAAAGAACAAACCTCTGGTTGATTTGACATGGAATGGCCCTCCTGTCATTCCACTATATGTTAAGTCTTTTTCATTTCTTTGTGCATATCGTCTTTTTTAAAGGAAAAAAATAACACGCACTCGATAGATAATTTCCCCCCATATTATTTCCTCGACGCTTCTCACTCCAGTCCAGCGGGTGGCGCTAAGACACACATTTGTTTGCCAACCGCCTCAGAGGAGAAGAAGACTGTTTTCAGCGTGATCTCTCATCTGTGGTGTTTTGTTGTGGAACTGGTTTAACATAATCTGATAGAAATGTATTTTTGGTATATAGAAAAATACACATTTTGAATCGGATCAGTAAATACATGTAATATTCTCATTCTAAAAGACTTGACAAGAAGTCTTCAAGCAAGCAGGAATATCTGGAGGAGTATCATCTGATCTGAGATCTGCTGCTGCGAAGATGGTGTTTGTTAAAGAGGAGAGTGAGGAGGACATGAGTGAACCAGAACCCTGGAGAATAAAACACGAGGAACAAGGAGGTTGCTGTTTATTCTTCACTCATATTTAATTTTTGATTACTTTAGTGATAAAATAAGCTAACAATATTTAGACACAGGGTGCATCAAGTTTTCTTTGACATATGAGAGGTCATTGTACTATAAAACCATCCTGCTAGTTTCAGACTTTGGAAACAGTCTTTTATATGGAAGTAATTTAATGCCAAAAGTAAAAAAAAAAATTCAAATTGCTCTAACTGAAAAAAAATAATGCATTCTATTTTTAGGGCTTATATTAGGGGCTGAAATTCAACATGGTTGTATATTTAAACTGGAACCTGACCGATTTATCTGTCTGCCGATTTTATCGTCCGATATGAGCCTGTCGCTGATATATCACATGTTGTTATCTGTGTTTAAACTAAACTCATTTAAGCCTTGCTAATTTAAACATTCAAGAGCAAGACGCGAAAGAGAACTCGCGCACACGCTTATCTCAGACAGTGCGCAAATACTGAGTTCTCATTCAAGTCTTGCACTTCAATGGACAAATTCACACAAATTATTTCAACATGCCCATTTCAGCGAGTATCCTAGCAAACATAGTCGGTTATGTCTTAAGTGAACTTTTTACAGTCGAGAAATGCAACGCATGTGTAACAATATGTGTACTTGATCATGCAATATGTCTTAAAGTGACAGCAGCCTAATATTCCTGCTGTTTTTAATGTTAAACATCAAATGACAAAGAAATCACTAACTGCTCTTGCCTGAATAGCTTTTGTAACTTCAATAACGATTCATCTTTACTTAATTTGTACAATGAAGATATTTTATATTTGATTCATTTTCTGTACCTGAAAACTACTGTTAGATACCTGAAATACCTACTGTTGCTGGTAGTTTGAGTATTTTTTCTTATTTTCTTTATTTTTATTTGACTATTTTCCATGAACATAGCACATACCGTATCGAAACCGTGACCCTAAAACCGCGATAAAAACTGATCTGTGAGTTATCTGAACCATTGCACCACTATAATGTAAACATAAAGAATATCGGACGATACCAGACTTTTTTTTACTCCTAAATATTGGTATGGGCATCAGCCCCGAAAAACCCATATCGTAACAATTCATCTGCATCTGTTTGCATCTGTTGAATTTGAACTACTGAATTTGTGGAATCAAATTTGTAAAGTGAAACAAAATGCAACGAAAATCGGCTGTTAAATATTATGTTGTATTTTAAAACAGATTGAATATTTTGGAAGTGAAATCTGAAAGGTGAATATTGATTATTGCAGACTGAGCATTCAGATGTATGCAAGACATTCAAATATTAGTCTGTTTATTCTAAGCAAGTGCAAGCAGTTCTTAAAAAGTGTTATCATAAATATAGTAGTTTTTTTTTCCTCTGGTGATTTTTAGGCCTGATGAAAGTGAAAGAGGAAAAAGAAGATCTGATGGAAGTGGAGGAGAAACATCAGCATCAGAAAGATCTTGAAATCACTGGAGAAAAGTCAGTGAGTTGCAGCATTCAAAAAACAGAAGTCAAAAGACCTTTCAGCTGCTCTCAGTGTGAAAAGAGTTTCATGCGTAAAACACACCTTAATGAACATTTAGTAACTCACAGTTCAGTAAAGCCTTTCAGCTGCTCTCAGTGTGGAAACACTTTTACACGTAAAGATAGTCTTAAGACTCACATGTTAATTCATGCTGGAATAAAGCCTTTCGTCTGCTCTCAGTGTGGAAAGAGCTTCAATCATAAAACAAACTTTAAGAAGCACATGATGATTCATACTGGAGAAAAGCCTTTCAGCTGCTCTGAGTGTGGAAAGAGTTTTATACGGAGAAGACAACTAAATGCGCATGTGCATATTCACACTTCAGAAAAGCCTTTCAGCTGCTCTCAGTGTGGAAACACTTTCACACGTAAAGATAGCCTTAAGAATCACATGTTAGTTCATGCTGGAATAAAGACTTTCAGTTGCTCTCAGTGTGGAAACACTTTCACACATACAAAATACCTGAAGAATCACATGAGCATTCATACTGGAATAAAGCCTTTCGTCTGCTCAGAGTGTGGAAACACTTTCACATGCAAAGCAAGCCTTAAGAATCACATGATAATTCATAGTGGAAAAAAGCCTTTCACCTGTTCTGAGTGTGGAAACACTTTCAAACATAACAGAAGCCTAAGGAATCACATGCTAACTCATACCAGAATAAAGGTTTTCAGCTGCTCTCAGTGTGGAAAGAGTTTTACACATAAAACACACCTTAATGAACATTTAGTAACTCACAGTTCAGTAAAGCCTTTCAGCTGCTCTCAGTGTGGAAACACTTTCACACGCAAAAGAAGCCTTAAGAATCACATGATGATTCATACCGGAATAAAGGCTTTCAGCTGCTCTCAGTGTGAAAAGAGTTTCACCTGTAAAAGTCATCTGAATACTCACATGAGAATTCACATTGAAGAGACGCCTTATGCATGTCATGTGTGAGAAGAGGTTTGAGAGGAAAGTTCATTTGCACAGCTCTCACTCTGTCCTTGGGCAATTTAACTGTGATCACTGCAGTAAAAGTTTAGCATTTCCATCATTACTGAAGAGGCACCAGAAAGTTCATATAAAGTAAAAGCCTCATGTCTGTCCTGTTTGTTGAAGGAGGTTTATAGGGTTGACTCTTTAACAAGGCATGAGCATGAGAGAGTGAACTTTTATACCGTGACTATACGAAAAGCTTTAATAGTGCTGTATGTAATTTTTTTATGTTTTTTGTTGTTATTTAAGAAACACGCTACGTTCTTGTAACGGAAACCAGCTGGTAGAGAGCTGTGCAGGTAAACCTCACTCCCCTGACCTCAAAAGGCAAACTAGCGACTGATTTTAGAGACTAGCGGTCATTAGCGTCCTTGTTAGTGCACCCGCCTCCCATGCCAGGGACCCGGGTTTGAGTCCCACTCAGATCGGGGAAGCTAGGACAGGAGGGGTTTCTCTGAAAAGCAATGCCACAGATGGTTATTCTGCTTTGTAATTTGTGATCACAGATCGAAATGATTGCACCAGAAAATTCATACAAAGTAAAAGCCTCACATCTGTCCTGTATGTGTAAGAAAATGAATAAGGGTTGATTCTTTAAAAAGGCACCAGATAATCAAACTTTTATGCTTTGACTGTGTGGGAAAAGCTTTAAAGGTGTTGTATGCAATTTTTTGAAAGCACAAAAATAACATAAAACATTTGCAGATATTTGGGAAATGGTTTCTCTAAAAACAAACAGTGCTACAGATGGTTATTCTACATTTTAATGCATGTTCCGTGTCGGAATGTCTGTTTTTGTTTTGGTTTGTGTGATTCCGCCCCTGGTTTGCCATTTGGCAGAAAATTTGACACAGCAATGGAAGCCAGCAAACCAAATTATTTCATAATACAGTGTTTTTAGTCATTTTCACAGATCTGTATGAACTGGGATTGTTTTGACAACATTGTCATCTGTACATGAAACTCAAAAAATTTTCAAAGGAAAATGTTCCAGTTTTTAGTACATTGTTGTTATGTAAATGTAGAAGATGAAAACTTGTAGCAATATGTACTGCATGGAGGTACAATTTGTGATTTTTTTTTTTTTTTTTTTTTGACAGAACTGTCAAGTTTAAATAATTTACTGTATACATACAAATGTGCATATATTATTTCTCTGTGTACTATAGTATTGACTTGTCCCAGTAAACTTCTCCCAAGAACTACAACTGACTTCCAGCTTTTGATGAAATCAGCTGAAGATAAAAGAACATCCTCAGCTGAGATCTTTTGAGAGATTTAATGTTTTCTTTTATTTGTAGTCATTTTTTTTTTTAAAAAACAACATGATTCTAATGGTGCAAAAAACATGCTGAGAACACAACAGGCTTTTGATTTACAAATAATTAAAACTGCTTTACCATTTGCTTTCAAATGTCCCATGTGTCTTCCTTTCTCTTCAGTGTTATTCTTTCAGTGGCTAGCGTGTTTTGAAGGATCTGAGATTCATCGTCTTCCCCTCCCAATGTGTTTTTGCCTTGTATTGGCTCATTTTACAAATGCATGCTTTCTGTAAGTATATTTTATGTTTGAGATTAAAATGTGTGTTAAAGGAAACAGAGTTGATTGACACTCAAATGTTCCAGCGTTTCACATTATACATGACAAATAATGACTGTTTATTTCATAGACTGTCTATAGTTGCATTCTAATATTATTATACAATGCTGCTTGGAAAAAAAAACTGCATATGCTCTAAACTCCAGTCCAGCAGGTGGCGCTAAGACACATCCGTTTCTTTGATTAACCGCCATTAAACCTCAGAGGAAGAATTTTCAGCACCATCTCTGGTGTTTTGTTGTGGTAGCTGGGTTAATACAAACTGTCAGGAATGTGCTGTTGGTATTTTGAAAAATAAATGTTTTGAATATTCTGTAATATTCTATAATCTTGACTAAGTCTTCAAGGAATCAGGGATATCTGGAGGAGTATCATCTGATCTGAGATCTGCTGCTGTGAAGATGGTGTTTGTTAAAGAGGAGAGTGAGGAGGACATGAGTGAACCAGAACCCTGGAGAATAAAACACGAGGAACAAGGAGGTTAGTGTTTATTCTTCATTCGTAACGGCTGTTGTGTTTATTTGTATTTTTCAGTGTGTTTTATAATAAAGTTGGTACTGGTGGGTTTCCGTGGGAAATTCGAGCATGTTCATCTTCGCATCATTACGTCACGTCTGTTTACATAAAGAAGGAGTCCCAGCTAGTAGGCTTTATCATGTGAGGAGGATAATTTATAGCCTTTTCTCACAGCAGCTGGAATAAGTAAATTATCATTTTGATGGTGGATTTGTAATCCAGAAAGATCCAAATAACAATCATCAGTGACAACTGGAGATTCAAAAGCTAAAATGATATCTACAGGTAATGCTAATACACACTAAATCAGTGGTGTGACTGGCCCGCCAGCAATAATATCTGGTCCGCGCCCGCAGTCAGATTATTCTCATGAGATATCAATAGTATGTGCGTGTAATCCCGTAGAATATATCTATGCCAAAATCAGTTTTGGCGTGCATATGATATGCGTTTATGGCATACAACAGGCATGAACCCCACACCACTGATCCTACTCAAGACTACCAAGTGTATTATATGCACGGCAAAACTAATTTTGGCATATATATTCTACGAGATTACTCCTGTGTACTATTGATACCCATTTGGCTGTTTCTGAGCAGCGCTTTGGAAAAGAGGAGAAAGCAGTGCAGCCGTGCTTTCCACCCATTTTTAGGTGTGACACGTGAACAGCCCCTAATATTATTCTTTGCAAACAGCGAAAACTTCATTGCAGATAAGACACACCGGCTTTGCATTCACAAAACTAGGTAGGATAAACACATAGCTGTCTTTCCATTCTTCTTTGTATGCCCTATTTTCACTGTCAACTTTCCTCTTTAGACTCTGATAGTGCCATTTTTCTCTCACCAGCTAGTTTAAATGTTAACATCACTCTTAACATCAAACTTTTGATCAGCTGATGAACAGCCTATTTGAGTTTAAATGCAGTTTTCAATAAATTGCCTAATCTCTATTTTTTGTCTCTTGTTCCTGTTTCTTCTTTTGGCCTTTTGAAGCAGTACTTACAACCTGGTTATGATACAATAGTGCAAAATATGAATACTTGTAATGTTTCCCCCGGTCTTAAGATATTGTTCAGAAGTGTATATTCGTTTCTGATCCAGACAGTTCAATGCCCACTGTGTTGAACCTATTTTTGTGGTTTGGTTGCATATCAGACTGTAAATTGAATCTGCACAAGACTGAGCTGATGCCTATTAATTTTCATGCCTTAAAGTATCCTCTGCAAATGCTGCCTTTCAAGACATCTTTGAACAACTTTACATATCTAGGCATCTTTACAGGCGGAATTATACTGAATTGTAGGAGGGAATTATACTGAATTGTTTTGAATGGAAACACAACTAGTAGTATTATGGAGTGGAGAGTGGGACGCATTTACAGGAACATTTGCTTTCTGTACTCTTGGAGGAGAAGTATTTGGACTCAGTAACTGAAATCTTTGTTCTAATGGCTGGTCTCTTCTCTTTAAACAATCAACAATCAATCTCCATCTGTTGCTGGACTCTTTCACATTCCTGTTGCACACGATAAGCCATCTTTTCTTCCAATATTTTACAATGCACATCAAACACATCCAAAGAAACTTGCTCACTCACCCTTCAATCAATGTTAGCCACTTGGTTTTCAGTCTCAATGGGACATTCCATCAAAGTTTTGTCATAGTTTGAGCTGACTTCTTCATTCACCTGTATTGGTGGTGGCGAAGGAGGAAAATGTGAATCATACACATAAACATTATCTTCAACTCTCTCTCACTGTCTTCATCAAAATCAATATAACTCACTAAACGTGTTTCAGTTCTTTCATCGGTTCTCTTTTGGTAGTGAATGTCTCTGATGAGAAATCCATGACGGCAATGCTCTCATCCCCATCCATAGCAGATGATGGGGAAAAAAACTACAATAATGACTAATAATACATTAATAACTTAGGCCGCTGACCCAACTGATGGTTTAATACCTGTGCATTTTCAAATCTGAGGATTCCTGTTCAGGTGCCATTTTGTAACCATCCCAGTGAGATTGTTCAAAGGGCAAAATCACAAATAAATTTAATGTAGGGTCCCTCAACTGAAAACTACACAGAACACAGTAGGCCAAAGTGTTTATATAAATATAAGCATTCCCCATATCACTAGAGCACTTGCATGAAGAACAATCAATAAAGTCTTTTTGAGTGCAAAACAACCCGTTGTGTATATCATTAATCAAAGTTTAAATATATATATGGTTGATTTAAATACTTGTCTCCAAGTTGAAGCATGCACTGAATCCGATTACTGAAATCCTCGATGTTAGAAGGAGAAAAAATCCAATCGAGCAATAGCAAAAGTATCCAAACACCCGGTGCTCCGAGTGTTTTTTTTTTTTTTTAAACATAGTGTGCATTGCAATTCTTGATGTTGATTTGTCCCGTGTTGAGCAGAGTGTTTTGATGAAGTTATTTCTTAATCCATTGAAGAGGAATTTATGATAAAGAAAGAAGGAGAGACAGAAACAAAAACAGTTCTTCTACAAACACAAACAAACAACTTGTATTAGCATTAAACAACAGCCCATAATTTCGCCACTAGTAATATTATTTACAAAGTAAGTGTAAAGTTACACAGCAACATTGAGGTGAAAACCTTAGTTTCTCAATCCAAACTCCTTTTGCAGTAAGGTTTAGCAAGTGAAAGCCATGTGCCTTGTCCAAATACTTACAATTGCGGTCTTGGCCACTTGAGAGCTTGTGCACGTGACAGCAAGTAAGTGCGCAAGATTGTCCCATGTCTTAAAAATGCCCAAGTGCAGTGCCCTTAATGCACAATAAATCCACACTATCTTGAATACCGCTTCGGAGCGCTAGTCGAGGCTAAGCGTATCCCATCATGCATTATGTTCGGGAACTCGCATGCCCAGAAATCATGAGATATCAAGAAAAACATACGACTGTTCGTTACATTTTATTATATAATGCATATAATTTGGTAGTAATTTTTTGCAGGACTATAAGTGTATCCCATCTGGCAATCAAAAGTTCTACACACACCTGTGGTCTTCACGCCCACTTGAACACTTGGGCCAAATACAGGAAATACGTAATGTAAGTAGACAAGTGGTAAAGTGCAAAGACCGCAAGTGTCGGGGTATTTGGACAAGGCTATGCTTTCCCTCAACCAAACAGTTTTACTGTTTTACTCTACTCCATTTTATCCCTTGACATAGAAAATCCTATAGGGCCCCCTGGAGCACAGTAGAGGAACTACACACACACAGAAAAAAACACACCAGCATAAAAACTGTACTATGGTCGATTACATTTTCATGCAAAATTCAACCAGCTAAATTGGATACTGGGAGTGAGTGTTCAGGATTTATAGGGTGTTAAAGGGTTAGTTCACTCAAAAATGAAATTTCTGTCATTAATTACTCACCCTCATGACGTTACACACCCGTAAAATCTTCAGAACACAAATTAAGATGGCTCAGTGAGGCCTCCGTTGACAGCAAGATAATTAGAAAGCTACTAAAGACATTGTTTTTTTATTTTTATTTTTTTTTGTGCACAAAAAATTATTCTTGTCGCTCTATAACATTAAGGATGAACCACTGTAGTCACATGAACTGTTTTAAATAGGTGTTTAGTAGCTTTCTCTGCATCTGAATGTGTTGATTACTGAGCCATCTGAATGCATTAAAAATATCTTAATTTGTGTTCTGTAGATCAATGAACGTTTTTTGGAATCACATGAGGGTGAGTATGAAAAGGAAAAACCTGCCTGTTTTTAATACATTGATGTTTGTAAACGAAACCATAATTTCTTTCTATTTTTCAAATGTCCAAGTTGAATTGATTTTAATGTTTTCAATTTAGGTTTGGTGAAAGTGAAAGAGGAAAGAGAAGATCTGATGGAAGTGGAGGAGAAACATCAGCATCAGAAAGATCATGACGTCACTGGAGAAGAATCAGTGAGTTGCAGCATTCAAAAAACAGAAGTCAAAAAGCCTTTCAGCTGTTCTCAGTGTGAAAAAACTTTCACACGCAAAGTTCACCTTAAGATTCACATGTTAATTCATACCAGAATAAAGGCTTTCAGCTGCTCTCAGTGTGGAGAAAGTTTTACACATAAAAAACACCTTTTTGAACATTTAGTAACTCACAGTTCAGTAAAGCCTCTCAGCTGCTCTCAGTGTGGAAAAACTTTTACACGTAAAGGAAGCCTTAAGGATCACATGATGATTCATGCTGGAATAAAGGCTTTCAGCTGCTCTCAATGTGGAAAGAGTTTCACACATAAAGAAAATCTTAAGAAACATGTGCTAACTCACAGTTCAGTAAAACCTTTCAGCTGCTCTCAGTGTGGAAACACTTTCACACGTAAAGCAAGCCTTGAGAAGCACATGTTAATTCATACCGGAATAAAGGCTTTCAGCTGTTCTCAGTGTGGAAAGTGTTTTACACATAAAACATGCCTTAATGAACATTTAGTAACTCACAGTTCAGTAAAGCCTTTCAGCTGCTCTCAGTGTGGAAACACTTTCACACGTAAAAAAAGCCTTGAGGATCACATGATGATTCATGCTGGAATAAAGCCTTTCAGCTGCTCTCAGTGTGGAAAGAGTTTCACATACAAAGAAAATCTTAAGAAACATGTGCTAACTCACAGTTCAGTAAAACCTTTCGTCTGCTCTCAGTGTGGAAACACTTTCACACGTAAAGCAAGCCTTCGGGTTCACATGAGAATTCATACCGGAATAAAGCCTTTCAGCTGCTCTCAGTGTGGAAAGAGTTTCACACAAAAAAGAAACCTTGAGACTCACATGTTTATTCATACTGGAATAAAGCCTTTCGTCTGCTCTCATTGTGGAAAGAGTTTCACCTGTAAAAGGAGAATTAATAGTCACATGAGCATTCACACTGAAGAGACGCCTTACGCATGTCATGTGTGAGAAGAGGTGGAATGATAGTCTGAAAGCTCATCTGTAACACTGTATAACTGTGATCACTGCAGTTTGCTTTTCCATCATTACTGAAGAAGCACCAGATAACAGTTCATACAAAATAAAAGCCTCATGTCTGTCCTGTTTGTGGAAGAGAATTTATAAGGGTTGACTCTTTAAAAAGGCATGAACATGAGAGTATGGAAACTTTTATACCGTGACTGTGGGAAAAGCTTTAATAGTGTTGTATGTAATTTGTCTGTTTTTTTTTTTTGCTGATATTTAGTTAGTAACTGAGACCAGGGGTGTATTCCAGAAAGCAGGGTTAACTTACTGTCACATATACCCTGAACTCTTGGTTGATTAACCCAAACCTTACTCGAGGTATGCTGGTTCCAAAAATGTGTCCGGGAGTAAGTTCAGCCAACCCAGAGTATGTTCCCGGTTAACACACAAGACATTCTCAACAGAGTGACGAATCGATGATTCACCATGGAAACAGACACTAAGAAAAAGCGCGCCATTCTACTTCATTCTTCTTCTTTTGTTTAATGGCGATTTACATAACCTACTTGGTGCACATCACCACCTATTGGGTGGTTATGCAATCATTTTTTAAACTTAATATTGTTTTTTTGTTGCTAAATATTTAATAAGATATCACATATATGATATGTATTATAGAAATTATAGCATAGAAAATGTCCTGTTATAAAGGATAAAAAGCAGATCCATGTGTGAGATGACAATAAAATAAATTCATATATTAGAATTGAATAAACATTTATATATTGTATAATATAACATTGTGTATATAACTGTAACTATATAACAAATTTAGATACATTAATATAACCATATTAATAATATTACACACATCTGAATTCCTCTTAAGCTAACTAACCATTGAACATAACCTGCTCCGGAGCAGGTTATATTCAGAGAGCAAGTTGCTATGGCTACTTACATACCCTAAAAGTTACCTCCGTTTTTGGAACCGAAAGTTGAGGTTATCCGCTTACTTACTCTTAAACATACCCAGGTATGTCACATAACCTTCTTTCTGGAATACACCCCTGGTTTGCCAGTTGGCAGAAAACACAGCAATGGAAGCCAGCAAACCAAATTATTTCACAATACAGTGTTTTTATTCATTTTCACAGATCTGTATGAACTGGGATTGTTTTGACAACATTGTCATCTGTACATGAAACTCAAAAATCCAAAGGAAAATGTTCCAGTTTTTAGTACATCGTTGTTATGTAAATGTAGAAGATGAAAACTTGTAGCAATATGTACTGCATGGAGGTACAACTCGTGATTTTTTTTTTTTTTTTTTTTTTTTACTGAACTGTCAAGTTTAAATAATTTACTGTATACATACATATGTGCATATATTATTTCTCTGTGTACTATAGTATTGACTTGTCCCAATAAACTTCTCCCAAGAACTACAACTGACTTCCAGCTTTTGATGAAATCAACTAAAGATAAAAGAACATCCTCAGCTGAGATCTTTTGAGAGATTTAATGTTTTTGCTGGTTTTTTTTTTTTTAAACATGATTCTAACTGTGCAAAAAAAAAAAAAAAAAAAAAAACATGCTGAAAACACAACAGGTTTTCTGATATACAGATAATTAAAGCTGCTTTACCATTTTCTTTCAAATGCCCTGTAATATGTGTGTTGCTCACCAGGAGAGCGGAGCCAAATAAAGTTCAGATATTATTGATATGGATAGCGTGCAGACTCGTTAATAACATGGTGTCAGAAGTGGGATGCCATGCCCTATCATGGGCTCCTTGCAGTTCCTTCCTACTGGGCACTTGTAAATCAGGTCAGTGATTTGCATCGACATGCCAGGCCAGAACATTGTCTCTTGCATATCCCATGTGTCTTCCTTTCTATTCAGTGTTATTCTTTCACTTGAACTCTAAGGAAACGGCTAGCATGTTTTGAAGGATCTGAGATTCATCGTTTTCCCCTCCCAATGTGTTTTTGCCTTGTATTGGCTCATTTTACAAATGCATGCTTTCTGAAAGTATCTTTGATTGACAGTCAAATGTTCCAGCGTTTTACATTATACATGACAAATAATGACTGTTTATTTCGAAGACTGTCTTAAGTTGCATTCTAAAATTATTATACAATGCTGCTTGAAACTGCATATGCTCTAAACTCCAGTCCAGCAGGTGGCGCTAAGACACAAACGTTTCTTTGACAACCGCCATTAAACTTCAGAGGAAGAAGATTAGTTTTCAGCGCGATCTCTGGTGTTTTGTTGTGGTAGCTGGGTTAATACAAACTGTCAGGAATGTGCTGTTGGTATTTGGAGAGATAAATAATTTTGAATCAGGTCAGTAAATACATGTAATATTCTATAGTCTTGACTAAGTCTTCAAGGAATCAGGGATATCTGGAGGAGTATCATCTGATCTGAGATCTGCTGCTGTGAAGATGGTGTTTGTTAAAGAGGAGAGTGAGGAGGACATGAGTGAACCAGAACCCTGGAGGATAAAACACGAGGAACAAGGAGGTTGGTGTTTATTCTTTATTCGTAACGGCTGTTGTGATACACTAAGCTAACAAAGCTTTAACAGGGTGTCTGC
The DNA here is from genome assembly GCA_036281575.1 of Ancherythroculter nigrocauda. Classification (NCBI taxonomy): domain Eukaryota; kingdom Metazoa; phylum Chordata; class Actinopteri; order Cypriniformes; family Xenocyprididae; genus Ancherythroculter; species Ancherythroculter nigrocauda. The sequence continues at coordinate 119,278 of VTFQ01000645.1, forward strand.
GGATCCTTAAAGTCCTTAATGCAGAAATAAGACCTTTACTCTCATTAACCAAATCCAGGTTTCAAATGCATCTGAACCAACAGCGAGAAGATTTGTTTTATTCTTTTATTTCCACTTGTTTCTTTTTAGAGTCATACTGTATCGTAAAAGTAGATTAAGTAAAAAATATATTACTATTGTTTTAGTACTATTTTGTACCCCCAAATTAAAATCTATCTATCTATCTATCTATCTATCTATCTATCAAAACTTTATGAAATTTATGTATAATCATTCATCAAATTCTAACATAACTGAGTGATTCTAAAAAGAAAGAAATTATGTTAAAGTTTAAACCGCCAGTAGGCGGCAGCAACTCTCTGTTTTAATGAGTTAACCACTTAAATCGTTCATTCAGCCAATTCATTCAAAAGTCAAATTAATTTAGGAAGAAAACAAACACCGATGTGAATAATTTTGTAATTGATAATTACAGACACTATTGAAAAATTAACAAAACAGAAGGCTGTTTTGGTAACAGTTACACTGATAGTTATGGCTAAATTGCAGTAGATTAGCTGGCTAAAATATACTTGGCTATTACACAACATTCTCATACCTCCTTCTCAGTACATGCTTTATTCTTTTTAATGTCCCTCTTTGGCCAGCAGTTTAATATAGTCGGCTGGGCAGCGGTTCTCCTCATTTTTGGTGCTACCCGCTCTTGAATGCTCTTCATTCAAACAGTAGAGCTCCACTCGCGTTGTGTTGGTGAAAGTGCGATGCATTGGTTAGGCGTTACTAATACTAGTATAATGGAGGGGTAGTATTTTTTGTCTAATTTATTATGACAAACTCATATTTGATTAGGAAAGAGATTGTTAATAAATGAATTCTACATATTTTTCTTTTGATCTACTGGGCAATTCCAGCATTATGACATGAAATATAAACGCTCAAAGAATGCATTTAATACCAACATATTGGACCATCTATTTATATATTCATAATCCCTTACTACAGGAGTCCCGACATTAGAAAAATGTCAGTCTATACAATTGTTGTATATTTTAGATTAGGGAAATATACACACGCGTGTATATTTCCCTAATATTTCACACAAAGTTTTGGGTGACAACATATTTTTTTGGAATTCTGCGCGAACCAAAAGTAATACTGCCCACGGAATGAAGAAGGGTTGGCTCTCCACATAAAATAATAATTTTATTATTTTTATTGTTTTCGCATTTATGAGGAAGAAAAAACTTTACGGACGTGACCGGTCTGAAAGCGACACAGAAAACTGCTTTAAAACCACTTTAAAACTTTCACAGAGACCTCAAGCAGGCATTTAAACCACCAAATATTGAATTCTGGGATATGTATGGTAAGACTGCACAATTTATCAACGTTTTACTAAATTTTATACTCTGTTTTGCAAAAGGTTATTAGATCTTTCTCATGTTGACAAGCATGTGCGTTGTTCATGAACCAATTTAGAGACCATGATTTTCCTTCTTACAGAACTGCTTGCTAAAATACATTGACATATATTAATGTTTATCATAAAGCAGTTTAAAATCGCATTTTTTCCCCACAGTCAGGTCAGGTGAACCGATTGACGTACACTATTGTCAATCGCAATCATGTCAGTTTTGTGTTTGAATGATCACATGGTTTTCAGCCAGTTTGCACAGATAAAAGCAGTCTTGAGTCAAAATGATCAAACTTTATTTCAAGCCAAAATTATTGCAATCTTATTATTTTTATTTTGTCAGCTTGATCGCGCAGATTGTGATCAATAGGCTATTCATTTTTTAACCAACAGGTAAAAAAGCGACATTTCGAGGGAAGTGTCCTATGAGACACATGCTCTTCTATAAGTTGTACTGTATCATATAGGCCTACCTTTTGATGTTCATATTTCGTTCTGTAACTGGCAAGAGAAAGAGTGTACTTCATGTGTGCTTTAAAATGTATTGCGTGTCTACATGAGTTTGTGTGGTAGGTGTTTATTGTCGGTAGAAATATTTTTAAAATTCATAAAAAAATAAAGTTAAACTGTTTACTGCAAACTCCACCTGATTCTTGTTACACTTGTTGCCAAGTACCACTGTGGTGACTATCATGTTATTTTACTGTTTTCTTCTTTAGTAATTATGTGCAAAATTATGACAAATATTATTTACGTTTCTATAGAGACCAATTTTAAAAATTCATACAAATATGTAATCAAATTGTTTTCTGCAAACTCCACCTGATTCCTGTTGTACATTTTTATGATTTTTAAAATATGTCTGTATAGCAACATAAACCGCATTGGTCATGACTTTGATTAAACAGATTTTGATTAAATATTACGAAGCCAAACTATTTTTTTTGTGTGGATTGACTTGCACAGATGAATTGTTCACCATGAATGTAATTATTAAAGAGTAAATCATGTAATTATTAAAGAGTAAATCAGTAAAAGAACATGAAAATCACCACAGTGGTATTCAGGGAGATGTAGAACAAGAATCAGGTGGAGTTTGCAGAAAATTTTTAAAATATATCTATATAGATAGGTAAATAGTCTATGACTTTGACATATAATTATCAAAGAATAAAACAGTAAAACAAAATGTAAATCACCACAGTGGTACTTGGGGAGTTGTAGAACAGGAATCAGATGGAGTTTGCAGAAAACAATTTGATTCCATATTTTTATAAACTTTTAAAATATGTCTGTATAGAGAGGTAAATAGTCTATGACTGACATATAATGTGTCTGTATAGCAACGTAAACCATATTTGTCATAACTTTGGCATGTAATTATTAAAGACTAAAACTGTAAAAGAACATGACAATCACCACAGTGGTACTGTGGAAGATGTTCAACAAGAATCAGGTGGAGGTTGCAGAAAACAATTTGATTTCATATTTTTATGAACTTTTGAAATATGTTTGTATTGCAACATAAACCATATTTGTCATAACTTTGGCATATAATTATTAAAGAATAAAACAGTAAAAGAAGATGAAAATCACCACAGTGGTACTTAGGGAGATGTAGAACAATTATCAGGTGGAGTTTGCAGAAAACAATTTGATTTCATATTTTTATGAACTTTTGAAATATGTCTGTATAGCAACATAAACCATATTTTGTCATAACTTTAGCATATAATTATTAAAGAATAAAACAGTAAAAGAACATGAAAATCACCACAGTGGTACTCTGGGAGATGTACAACAAGAATCAGTTGGAGTTTGTAGAAAACAATTTGATTTCATATTTTTATTAGTTTTTCAAATATGTCTCTATAGAGGTAAATAGTCTATGACTTTGACATATAATTATTAAAAAATAAAATGGTAAAAGAACATGAAAATCACCACAGTGGTACTCTGGGAGATGTACAACAAGAATCATGTAAAAGAACATGAAAATCACCACAGTGGTACTCTGGGAGATGTACAACAAGAATCATGTGGAGTTTGTAGAAAACAATTTGATTTCATATTTTTATTAGTTTTTGAAATATGTCTGTATAGAGAGGTAAATAGTCTATGAATTTGACATATAATTATTAAAGAATAAAACAGTAAAACAACATGAAAATCACCACAGTGGTACTAGGGGAGTTGTAGAAAAAGAATCATATGGAGTTTACAGAAATCAATTTGATTTCATATTTTTATGAACTTTTGAAATATATCTGTATAGCAACTTAAACCATATTTGTCATAACTGTGGCATATAATTATTAAAGAATAAAACAGTAAAAGAACATGAAAATCACCACAGTGGTACTCTGGGAGATGTTAAACAAGAATCAGATGGAGTTTGCAGAAATTAATATGATTTCATATTTTTATGAACTTTTGGAATATGTCTGTATAGCAATGTAAACCATATTTGTCATAACTTTAGCATATAGTTATTAAAGAATAAAACAGTAAAAGAACATGAAAATCACCACAGTGGTATTCTGGGAAATGTACAACAAGAATCAGGTGGAGTTTGTAGAAAACAATTTGATTTCATATTTTTATTAGTTTTTCAAATATGTCTGTATAGAGAGGTAAATAGTCTATGACTTTGACATATAATTATTAAAGAATAAAACAGTAAAAGAACATGAAAATCAACACAGAAGTACTTGGGGAGATGTAAAACAAGAATCAGGTGGAGTTTGCAGAAAACAATTTGATTTCAGATTTTTATTAGTTTTTAAAATATGTCTCTATAGAGATGTAAATAGTCTATGACTTTGACATATAATTATTAAAGAATAAAACAGTAAAACAACATGTAAATCACCACAGTGGTACTTGGGGAGTTGTAGAAAAAGAATCAGGTGGAGTTTGTAGAAAACAAATCAATTTCTATTTTTATTCATTTTTAAAATATGTCTCTATAGAGAGGTAAATAGTCTATGACTTTGACATAATTATTAAAGAATAAAACGGTAAAACAACATGAAAATCACCCCAGTGGTACTTGGGGAGTTGTAGAAAAAGAATCCGGTGAAGTTTGCAGAAATTTGATTTCATATTTTTATGAACTTTTTAAATATGTCTGTATAGCAACGTAATCTGTATTGTTCATGACTTTGGCATATAATTAGTAAAGACTAAAAGAGAAGAAGAATATGAAAATCACCACAGAGGCACTTGGGGAGATGTAGAACAAGAATCAGGTGGAGTTTACAGAAAACAATTTGATTTTATGTTTTTATTAGTTTTTAAAATGTGTCTGTATAGCAACGTAAACCATATTTGTCATAACTTTGGCATACAATTATTACAGAATAAGATGGTAAAAGAACATAAAAATCACCACAGTGGTACTTGGGGAGTTGCTGAAAAGAATCAGATGGAGTTCGCAGAAATCAATTTGATTTCATATATTCATGAACTTTCGAAATATGTCTGTATAGCAACGTAAACTGTATTGTTCATGACTTTGGCATATAATTATTAAAGACTAAAAGAGAAAAAGAACACGAAAATCACCACAGAGGCACTTGGGGAGATGTAGAACAAGAATCGGGTGGAGTTTACAGAAAAAATAATTTGATTTCATATTTTTTATTAGTTTTTAAAGGTGCTCTAAGTAATGTCATGCGTTTTTAGGCCAAAACATTTTTTGTCACATACAGCAAACATCTCCTCACTATCCGCTAGCTGCCTGTCCCCTGAACACACTGTAAAAAAAAACACGGTCTCTGTAGTCGCCACAAGCTCAGAAAACGACAATAAAAACAAACTGGTGCAGCCTGGACCACAAAACATAATAAACATGCTCCAGCCAATAACCAACAAGAATGATTTTAAATGCGCGTTCATGACTGTTTCAGGAAGCACGGAGAGGAGGGAGAGGAGGAGGAGGTGGAGGAGGGAGGGTCTAGCTAGCCTCTGTTTTGTTTGACAACACTTCGAACGTCAACAGGAAGTTACTCCACCCAGGATCACTTAGAGCACTTTTAAAATATGTCTGCATAGTGTGGGATTACAAATTTAATAATCTGTTTAAGATCTGTTGATCCTACATACTGACATCACCTCACATGAATTACTAAGGTGAGGTATATTGTGTTTTCCATTTTGAGGTAAAGATAATGACATTCTAAAGGAGATCAAGGCAGGCAGCCCAGATGTCTGAGACATTAACCTTTTGTCTTCCTGACCATTTGGCATGACAAGCTCAAGATACAGCGGTGCTTTTGTCTCTATGATAATGTAAAGGTATGGGTGATACTGTCAGACTGATTGGATTAGCACCTATGCATTTGAATGACACATTTATACTGATTAGATCATGGCTGGGAAATGTAGGGAATGATCTGATTCCTGTACTGCATTTGCATGCTTTGTTTAGATTGTCCACACCTCTACTCTATGTATCCCTCCCCCCTTGAATGTATATGAACTACCAAGTACACTGCCTTAGTTAGACTTGATGACTGCAGCTACCAACAGCACATGTTCTCAATAAAGAATCCTGTTGAAGATACATCCAAGTCTCCTGGTATTTGCTTCTGAGATTTCCAACAATAGCAACATAAACCATATTTGTCAATACTTTGGCATATAATTATTAAAGAATAAAACAGTAAAAAAAAAAAAAAAATCACCACAGTGGTACTCTGGCAGATGTACAATAAGAATCAGGTGGACTTTGCAGACAACAATTTGATTTCATATTTGTATGAACTTTTGAAATATGTCTGTATAGCAACGTAAACTGTATTGGTTGTGACTTTGATATATAATTATTAAAGAATAAAACAGTAAAAGAACATGAAAATCAACACAGAAGTACTTGGGGAGATGTAGAACAAGAATCAGGTGGAGTTTGCAGAAAACAATTTGATTTCATGTTTTTATTAGTTTTTAAAATATGTCTGTAAATCAACGTAAACCTTAGTTGTCATAACTTTAACATATAATTATTAAAGAATAAAACAGTAAAAAAAAAAAAAAAAATCACCACAGTGGTACTTGGGGAGTTGTAGAAAAAGAATCAGATGGAGTTTGCAGAAATCAATTTGATTTAATATTTTTATGAACTTTTGAAATATGTCTATATAGCAATGTAAACCATATTTGTCATAATTTTGGCATATAATTATTAAATAATAAAACAGTAAAAGAACATGAAAATCATCACAGTGGTACTTGGGGAGATGTAGAACAAGAAGCAGGTGGAGTTTGCAGAAAACTATTTGATTTCATATTTTTATGAACTTTTACAATATGTATGTATAGCAACATAAACCATATTTGTCATAATTTTAGCATATAATTATTAAATAATAAAACAGTAAAAGAACATGAAAATCATCACAGTGGTACTTGGGGAGATGTAGAACATGAATCAGGTGGAGTTTGCAGAAAACTATTTGATTTCATATTTTTATGAACTTTTAAAATATGTCTGTATAGCAACATAAACCATATTTGTCATAATTTTAGCATATAATTATTAAATAATAAAACAGTAAAAGAACATGAAAATCACCACAGTGGTACTTGGGGAGATGTGGAACAAGAATCAGGTGGAGTTTGCAGAAAACTATTTGATTTCATATTTTTATGAACTTTTACAATATGTATGTATAGCAACATAAACCATATTTGTCATCATTTTAGCATATAATTATTAAATAATAAAACAGTAAAAGAACATGAAAATCATCACAGTGGTACTTGGGGAGATGTAGAACATGAATCAGGTGGAGTTTGCAGAAAACTATTTGATTTCATATTTTTATGAACTTTTAAAATATGTCTGTATAGCAACATAAACCATATTTGTCATAATTTTAGCATATAATTATTAAATAATAAAACAGTAAAAGAACATGAAAATCACCACAGTGGTACTTGGGGAGATGTAGAACAAGAATCAGGTGGAGTTTGCAGAAAACTGTTTGATTTCAATACTTTTACAATATGTAAACTATATATTTACTACTGATCACAGAGCCATAAAGCTCTGACAAGCCACGCATTAAATAATCGCAGCTTTGCCATATCGCGTGGGATTTTATCGTGATAAATCATGCAGTCGTAGTATGTATAGCAACGTAAACCATATTTGTCATAACTTTGGTATATAATTATTAAAGAATAAAATGGTAAAAGAACAAGAAAATTACCACAGTGGTACTTGGGCAGATGTAGAACAAGAATCAGGTGAAGTTTCCAGAAAACAATTTAATTTCAGATTTTTATGAATTTTTAAAGTTGTTCTGTATAGCAACGTAAACTGTATTGGTCATGACTTTGGCATGTAATTATTAAAGAATAAAACAGTACATTGTTTAAATTTTGTTATAAAATCAACTGAATTTGAAAGTTGAACATTTTTCATATTAAAACTTTTGAAGCCCAAAGAGTATTGCGACTATTGGATATGTTCTTATATACAGTAAGCCTGAAACAGATCACAGCAATATAAAGAAGCAAAGTCATAGGATTTAATATGAAGCGTCCGTAAGGGTCAAATCCGTAACACTTATTATGGTTGTTCAGAGGAAAGTAGTGAAATGAATTGTTGATCCTAATGAGTATAAACATAATTTAGTTTTGCATATGAAGTTTTAAGTTAATTGCATTTATAATTATGACATAAACTTCATTTTTAAAGGGCCATTCCACCAAATGGGTGACATTTGCTTGTTGTAACTCTTCAAAATTAAACTTTATTTTTTAACATTTTTTCAACAGTGAATCTAATACTACACACATTTAACTCAAAATGTGTATTGGTCAATCTCAGGCAACTTTACTTAAATTTGTACAAGGTTTAAAAGCAGAAGATGGATGCATGTTTTCTCAGTCCTGTTACCAAAACTCATGTGCCATTTAAAAAGCATGTTTAAAAGCATGTCAGTTAATTCCTTTGTATTCACCTCAAGAAAGTGTTTATTTTGAAAAAATGGTCGGTTATTTGTTCAAATAATTGATAATCATGACAAAAAAATCACTTTATATTAAGGCAAGGTGTATTTTAATAAAAACGCAAAACAATTTTTTCATTTAAAAGAAGACAAGCTTCAAGTTTATAATTTTTTAAATAATTTAATTTATTTAACAATTGTGTAAATGGTGATAAAAAACTGATAAAAACAGTGGTTTAACTTTATTTTTTTAGAAAAATATATACATTTAGCAACAGGAATTAGCACTTGTATTAACAGGAATGAATGCTGGGTAACAGGAATGAGTGTCTGTATGTGTGTGAGAAAGAGAGTGTGTACATGGCCGTGTGTGCGTGTGTGTGTGAGATTTCTGTGTTTAAGGGATGTTCTATGTGCTAGTAATACATCACAGTGAAGGAGGTGGAAAGAGAAAGAAGGAGAGAGAGGAAAGGGGGGGGGGGGGGGAGCATGTTTCTTGCACCTGCAAAGTATAGGTTCTCTCCATCTTCTACAAAAGATAAGAAAGAGAAAAACAAAAAGACTAAGTCACTTTGGACTGGCTCCCTGCAAGTATCGTATTCACACTGTAAAAATAATCCTAAAAATCTACAGTTTAAGTAATTTCAACTGTAAAACCTATGACACAGCAGAATAATATATCAACAAAATATTCACACTATTAAATCAACACTATATTACAAAATACAATACAAAATATTCATCACTATGATCTCACTCCTGTTATTTTTCATATGAGTAACAGGACTGAAAGTTACAGGATTGAGTTTTTAAGCAAAAATGATCAAATACATGACATATGGCCAGATTGCGTACATGCTAATATGATGAGGACACTGAGCAAATACTAGTGACTTGCCTAAAGTTATTATTTTTAAAATAAACAAATAACATCAAAGAAATAATTTAGGTAACAGGACAGTATGTTGAGATTGATCATCTCATTCATAATTACATAATTTCATCAAATATACAGAAATTAAAATAAGGGGACTTACTTTTGGGCTTCTCATGGCCTGCATAATATCCAGATGATGCAACTTCCTGTTGAAAATGTGTCTTGTAGAATGTTCCAAGTTTTTTAGAGGGGGAAATGTGTGAAGATAACAGGACTGACTGAAAACCTGGGGACATGACTAAAATGTGTATTTTATATAACATATTATGGATTTCTTATGAAATTTCTTTTTGTTTAGCATAGATGGTATAAGGAGTAACACAACAACGCAAAAATAATATGATTTCTGAAAGATTTTAATGATTATATTTCATGATAAAATTTAGGTTTAGATTACGGGGACATGTAACAAATCCTTTTTTTTTTTTTTAGTATTCTCAGTAGTTTTTAATAATGTTTTGAATTATATATTTTAAATTTGCAGTTAGATTAATGTTCAGGACACTTTGCTTAATAATAAAATATATTTTAGAGTTCATTTTCATGCATATTTATACATAAAATGTCCTGGGGACAGAAATGGCACAGATTCGGTGTCATGGCCCTAAAACGTATAGCCCTTATAAATTCAACATGCAGTGCTGTTATGACAAAATTAATATTTTTATTTCTCAGGCAATGCTTACTGCTAAAATGAAGTTTAAAAAGGGGGTCTTTGATCCCTCATATATTGTGGAAAAGGCAATTTTCTTAATTTCTGTTAGAGCACATTAATACAGTATATTACAGACCTAAATGGACAATTTAAAAAGGGTTTTGTTCTTTGGTAAAAACTTTTTTTTTTTTTTCATGGTAAAGATTACCTAAACGTGGAATTTCCCTACTGTGATTTTCATGTTGAAATATTGGGGGGTTGTAACTGATAGATTTAAATATAGAATGGGGGGGGGTAAAATTTGTACTGGTGGGTTTCCACTGGAAATTCAAGCATGTGAGATTGTTCAAAGGGTAAAATCACTAATAAATTTAATGTAGGGTCCCTTAACTGAAAACTTCACAGAACACAGTAGGCCATTTCAAAGTGTTTATATAAATATAAGCATATATATATATATATATATATATATATATATATATATATATATATATTTAACCCTCTACTGCACACATGTTGATGGCACATGAAAAAAAAAATATTCCACATCATTTTTTGGTTCATTTGGGAACATTTTATCGATTAAAAAAAAAAATCAGGGCAACGTTGTGCGACAATGGTACAGAGTCATAGAGAAAATTATCATCAAAATCAAATTTTTTTTAAAAGAAAATTCAAGAAATCATTAAGTAAAAAGGGAAAAACACTTGAAAGACATTGATATATTGAATTTGATACATGCATAGGTCTGTATCATGTAGTGTGCTATGCCATATAATGTACTTCATGTGATAAGATTTCACTCCGTACGAAACTTCAAAAAGCAGTTCTTCTCTGCTGTGACATAGTGGTGTATGTTGCAATTTTTGCACATCACTTTGGGTGTTCCTGCACACCCAGGAACCTTGCATCTTCCCTTCTTATAATACATTGTGGCCAATGAGAGGTACTCTCTAAAACCTCCTCGAAAAGTACCCCTTATTGCACAACGTTGCCCTGAGGCAACGAAAAGAAAAACTGAATTTCTGAACATGCAAAATAAAATAAAAAAACTTCATAAAACCTAAGGCTTCTCTAAAAGGCTTCTCTACACCTTCATACACACACACATATTTTTTATGTACAGTTCATGTCATTTTAAATAAGATTACTAAAGCAAATAATATTGCCTTCTTCTCACACCATGTGCTCCTGTGACCATGTGTCAGAACAGGACGTCCCACCTCTTAATGGTGCTTGATATTGACTCCAACACCTTACTGAACTGTTATTTGGTACTTAAAAAAACTTATCTGGTTGAAAAAAATACTTGTCGAAGCATGTACTGAATCCAATAACTGAAGTCCTCAATTATGTTAGAAGGAGAAAAAGTCCAATAGAGCAATAGCAAAAGTATCCGAACAACCGGTGCTCCAAGTAGTTTTTTAAAACAGAGCAACATAAACTAATACACTTACATGATTGAGCTGAAAACCTTAGTTTCTCAATCTGAACTCCATTTGCAGTAAGGTTAAAGGTGCACTATGTAATATTTTCTGTCCGCTAGAGGTCTATTCAAAACAAAGGCATAGCATGATGACGGCAAGTTTAAGCGTGGAATTTTGGGACATGATGTCTTCACCTCAACGGTCGGTGGAAAAGAATTGGGATAGGACTCAGATGGGCAGAAATCATGCTCATGGATGTGATTATTAACATTATTGTAGTATGAAGCAAAGCAGGACCGAGTGTTGTGGAGCTGAACGAGGCCGCTGGAGCGATTGTGCAACACGCCTCATGAGCAGCGGAACTTTTATTATGCCACAGTCGCCGGAGCTGCTTCCGCTTTTCCGGTCATGAGTATGAGGAAACACAGCTCTGTTTATCATATTAGATACATTTGAGAGTGTTGAAAATGATGTTATAACGTTACTCTGAGCGTTCGCTCGGCGGCTGCTGTGAGACACTGTTACACACTGCAGTAAGAGATTGATATTACAATATATTAAATGCTGGATGGATTGTGTTGATAAATGGCATGCAATTAATTTTAAAACGTATTGTATGATGGAGAAAAAAACTATTATTGTTACTAAAAATAAAGCTGCATCTGATTATGCTATGTTAGCTACTTCACAAAATAGTGTTTTTCTCTGAGGCATGGTAAAGCATGGTACTTACAAAACATCAAGAAAATTAGATTTAAACAATAAGACTAAACATGCTGAGCTATATAACTATAATTAGTTTTCGGTCTATAAATATATCAAAACAGTTGTTCCCTTGTCTATTAAAACATGTAAATAATAAGTGTTTCTGGTGTTTCCATGGTTTCTACAAAATAAAACTGGAAACCGAGGGTAACGCGGGTATGATGCAATTTACAGGCAACTCCTCACACATCCTGGAGGCTTGGTTAAAATTGCAATTTTCTCATGATTTATAAATAGTTGGAAACATTTGGGATATTGTAAGTACTCAAGTGAACAAAATATATAACACTGGCCTAGTGGTTTTTGGATATTTTATGGCAAAATTCTTACATATTGCACCTTGAAGTGTAAGCCATGCTTCCTGTAACCAAATAGGTATGTCTTTACTGCCTACATCCATTTTATCCCTTAACATAGAAAATCCTATAGGCCCCCCTGGAGCACAGTAGAGGAACAACACAAAAAAACACCAACATCGAAAATGTAAAATGGTCATGTAAAATTCAATAGTGAATAGGATAGAGGGAGTGAGTGTGTCACATGATACAGCTGAAATCCACCAGGATTTAGTAAGTGTTAAAGGGTTGGTTTACCCAAAAATAAAAATTCTGTCATTAATTACTCACCCTCGTGTCTTTCCACACCCATAAGACCTTAGTTCATCTTCAGAACACAAATTAAGATATTTCTTGATGAAATCTGATGGCTCAGTGATGACTTTGATGAAATCTGATGCTCCATTGCCAGCAAGATAATCAACACATTCAGATGCCCAGAAAGCTACTAAAGACATATTTAAAACAGTTCATGTGACTACAGTGGTTCAACCTTAATGTTATAAAGCGACAAGAATACTTTTTGTGCGCCAAAAAAACAAAACAAAATAATTACTTTATTCAACAATATCTAGTGATGGACGATTTCAAAACACTGCTTTCAGTGGAGTCAATACTGTCAATGGAGGCCTAACTGAGCCATCGGATTTGCATGCAAAGGAAAAACCTGCATATTTTAATACATTTATGTTTGTAAATGAACCATAATTTCTTTCTATTTTTCAAATGTCCAAGTTGAATTGATTTTAATGTTTTCAATTTAGGTTTGGTGAAAGTGAAAGAGGAAAGAGAAGATCTGATGGAAGTGGAGGAGAAACATCAGCATCAGAAAGATCATGACGTCACTGGAGAAGAATCAGTGAGTTGCAGCATTCAAAAAACAGAAGTCAAAAAGCCTTTCAGCTGCTCTCAATGTGGAAAGAGTTTCATACGTAAAACACACCTTAATGAACATTTAGTCACTCACAGTTCAGTAAAGCCTTTCAGCTGTTCTCAGTGTGGAAAAACGTTCACACGTAAAAGAAGCCTTAAGGATCACATGATGATTCATGCTGGAATAAAGACTTTCAGCTGCTCTCAGTGTGGAAAGAGTTTCACACAAAAAGGAAATCTTATGGGTCATTGGTTAACTCACAGTTCAGTAAAGCCTTTCAGCTGTTCTCAGTGTGGAAAAACTTTTGCACGCAAAGCTCAACTTAAGACTCACATGTTAATTCATACCGGAATAAAGCCTTTCAGCTGCTCTCAGTGTGGAAAGAGTTTTGCACTTAAATATAACCTTAAGAAGCACATGTTAGCTCATACCGGAATAAAGGCTTTCAGCTGCTCTCAGTGTGAAAAAACTTTCCAACGTAAAGGAAGCCTTGAAAAGCACATGTTAATTCATACTGGAATAAAGCCTTTCAGCTGCTCTCAGTGTGGAAAGAGTTTCACACATAAAGATAACCTTAAGATTCACATGTTAATTCATACCGGAATAAAGGCTTTCGTCTGCTCTCAGTGTGGAAAGAGTTTCACGCGTAAAACACTCCTTAATGAACATTTAGTAACTCACAGTTCAGTAAAGCCTTTCAGCTGCTCTCAGTGTGGAAAAACTTTCACACGTAAAAGAAGCCTTGAGGATCACATGATGATTCATGCTGGAATAAAGCCTTTCAGCTGCTCTCAGTGCGGAAAGAGTTTCACACTAAAAGGAAATCTTATGGATCATTTGCTAACTCACAGTTTAGTAAAACCTTTCAGCTGTTCTCAGTGTGGAAAAACTTTCGCACGCAAAGTTCACCTTAAGACTCACATGTTAACCCATACTGGAATAAAGGCTTTCGTCTGCTCTCAGTGTGGAAAGAGTTTTAAACATAAATCATACCTTAATGAACATTTAGTAACTCACAGTTCAGAAAAGCCTTTCATCTGTTCTCAGTGTGGAAAATCTTTCGCACGCAAAGCTTACCTTAAGATTCACATGTTAATTCATACGGGAATAAAGCCTTTCAGCTGCTCTCAGTGTGGAAAAAGTTTTACACATAAAACACACCTTAATGAACATGTAGTAACTCACAGTTCAGAAAAGCCTTTCAGCTGCTCTCAGTGTGGAAAAACGTTCACACGTAAAAGAAGCCTTAAGACTCACATGTTAGTTCATACTGGAATAAAGCCTTTCGTCTGCTCTCAATGTGGAAAGAGTTTTACCTGTAAAAGAGGAATTAATAGTCACATGAGCATTCACACTGGAGAGACGCCTTATGCGTGTCATGTGTGAGAAGAGGTTTGAGAGGAACATTAGTCTCAAAGCTCATCTGTAACTCCATATAACTGTGATCACTGCAGTAAAAGTTTAGCTTTTCCATCATTACTGAAGAGGCACCAGAAAGTTCATATAAAGTTAAAGCCTCATGTCTGTCCTGTTTGTTGAAGGAAGTTTCTAGGGTTGACTCTTTAAAAAGGCATGAGTGTGAACTTTTATACCATGACTATACGAAAAGCTTTAAAGGTGCTCTAAGTGATCCTGGGTGAAGTAACTTCCTGTTGACGTTCGAAGTGTTGTCAAACAAAACAGAGGCTAGCTAGACCCTCCCTCTTCCTCCCCCTCCCCCTCCCCTCCGTGCTTCCTGAAACAGTCATGAGCGTGCATTTAAAATCATTCTTGTCGGTTATTGGCTGGAGCATGTTTATTATGTTTTGTGGTCCAGGCTGCACCAGTTTGTTTTTATTGCCGTTTTCGGAGCTTGTGGCGACTACAGAGACTGCATTTTTTTACAGTGTGTTCAGGGGACAGGCAGCTAGCGGATAGTGAGGAGATGTTTGCTGTATGTGAAAAAAAAATGTTTTGGCCTAAAAACACGTGACATCACTTAGAGCACCTTTAATAGTTTTGTATGTATTTTTTTTTTTGCTGATATTTAGGAAACATGTTAAATTCATGTAATGGAGACCAGCTGGTAGAGAGCTGTACAAGTAAACTTCAATCCCCTGACTTCAAAAGGCAAACTAGCGACTGATTTTAGAGACTCTGAAAAGCAATGCCACAGATGGTTATTCTACATTTTAATGCATGTTCTGTGTCGGAATATCTCTTTTTGTTTTGGTTTGTGTGATTCCGCCCCTGGTTTGCCAGTTGGCAGAAAATGCAGCAATGGAAGCCAGCAAACCAAATTCTTTCATAATGCAGTGTTTTTAGTCATTTTCACAGATCTGTATGAACTGGGATTGTTTTGACAACATTGTCATCTGTACATGAAATTCAAAAATCCAAAGGAAAATGTTCAAAAAACTGTCAAGTTTAAATAATTTACTGTATACATACAAATGTGCATATATTCTTTCTCTGTGTACTATAGTATTGACTTGTCCCAATAAACTTCTTCCAAGAACTACAACTGACTGCCAGCTTTTTATGAAATCAACTGAAGATAATCTTTTCAGAGATGTAATGTTTTTTGTTTTTTGTTTTTTTGTTTTTTTCATTTTCTTTCAAATGCCCTGTAATGTGTGTGTTGCTCACCAGGTGAGGGCGCTAACAGTTAAGACTCCATTGGAGAGTGAAGCCAAATAAAGTTCAGTTGTTATTGATATGGATAGCGTGCAGACTCGTTTATAACATGGTGTCAGAAGTGGGATGCCATTATGTCTCTTGCATGTCATATGTGTCTTCCATTCTCTTCAGTGTTATTCTTTCACTTGAACTCTTAGGAAACGGCTAGCATGTTTTGAAGGATCTGAGATTCATTGTCTTCCCCTCCCAATGTGTTTTTGCCTTGTATTGGCTCATTTTACAAAAGCATGCTTTCGGAAAGTATATTTTGTTTGAGATTAAAATGTTTGTTTAAGGAAACAGAGTTGATTGACAGTCAAATGTTCCAACGTTTCACATTATACATGACAAATAGTGACTTTTTATTTCGTAGACTTAAGTTGCATCCTAATATTATTATACAATGCTGCTTGGAACTGCACATGCTCTAAACTCCAGTCCAGCAGGTGGCGCTACGACACACTTTTCTTTGACAACCGCCATTAAACCTCAGAGGAAGAAGATTAGTTTTCAGCGCGATCTCTGGTGTTTTGTTGTGGTAGCTGGGTTAATACAAACTGTTAGGAATGTGCTGTTGGTATTTTGAGAGATAAATAATTTTGAATCAGGTCAGTAAATACATGTAATATTCTATAATCTTGACTAAGTCTTCAAGGAATCAGGGATATCTGGAGGAGTATCATTTGATCTGAGATCTGCTGCTGTGAAGATGGTGTTTGTTAAAGAGGAGAGTGAGGAGGACATGAGTGAACCAGAACCCTGGAGAATAAAACACGAGGAACAAGGAGGTTAGTGTTTATTCTTCATTCATATTTAATGTTTTGGTATATTAAACTAACTTAACAGTGTGTCCACTTATCCTTAAAAAGTCTTAAATTCCTTAGATAAGACATTAAATCTTACTAACCACACACACACATACATTTTATATATATATATATATATATATATATATATATATATATATATATATATATATATCAGTGGCGTGCAGTGGTGTTCTGAATTGAGGAGGCACATTTTTTTTTTTTTTTTATGAATCAATGTGCATTACTCTTAAAGTTGACAAATCTTCATTGTTAAATGAACATTACTTTACAGTACATCAAAAAAAGAAAAAAAAGAAACCAAATACAATTCTATTTTGTAATTTTACATTAACAGTGTAATGTTCTATTTATCAAAACCAAGTCAATCTCATCAAGTTAGTGTTTTAAGCATTTCTACATTCATTCCAAAATAATAACTAAAGGCAATAATAATTTAAACAATATATTTTATTTGTGTATTGCGGTTTTTCTTTTTAATTGTCAACCTAGGCTATTTTGGATCATCAGTCATGCTCTGTAAACACCGTCTGTCACAGACACGAATTGTATTTTTAATTTCACCAAGCTGATTGCACTAAAAACCCCGCAGTCATCATGCTTTCAGTCCATTTCAAGTTTGATTTTGACGTGACATAAAGCAGTGATATCTAACTGGGTGATCTGTTTACTTACTTTTCAATTAATCTTCCGATTGACGCCATCATTTGATCAGTCAAACCCACGCGCGCAACGCGCACGTCAACGAGAGGCGGGATTTATCGCATAAACCAATCATATCCAGTCATAACCAATTACATCCAATGACAGCGCGATGGAGACATTGCCTCCTCTCACGTGACTTTCCCCCATTCATTCTCAATTACCCCCCACAAAACCCACCGCACGCCGGGGGTCTGATGATTTTCTATGGTTTCCTATGAGAGGAAAGGGAGGCATGACTCCATAGACTGTAAAGCATGACTCCTCTGTGTAACTTTACCTGCGGGTGTCGCTGTAGGGCAGTGTTCCTTAAGAAATACGCGTGACTTGCGCTCTTTTTAATGTCATAATTTGTAATATTTGTGTTGTTTTATATGTAATATGGATTATTTTCTCATCCTATTTTTTTTGAGGAGGCACTGCCTCCCTTGCCTACTCGGAGGAAACGCTCTGATATATATATATATATATATATATATATATATATACACAGTAGGTGGACA
Source organism: Ancherythroculter nigrocauda (assembly GCA_036281575.1). Taxonomy (NCBI): domain Eukaryota; kingdom Metazoa; phylum Chordata; class Actinopteri; order Cypriniformes; family Xenocyprididae; genus Ancherythroculter; species Ancherythroculter nigrocauda. Next base: position 137,334 of record VTFQ01000645.1, read on the forward strand.
ACCAAAATGGGTGTTACCGCCGCGCATACCGCCGCCACAGGGCCGTTGCGTTAACTGAAATTCAGTCGCGTGTAAAAAACTACCGCCAGGTGGCGCAAAGGGACGGATTGGAAAGTGACTGTAATAATAAAATGTCGGTTTGTAAACGGAGATGAAAGGACGAAGTAAAACAACAATAACATTATAATATAACCTTTTAACATCCTTAAAAACCATTAGAAAATTTAAAGTGAGAGTTAATTTCAAAACGTGGGATAGTCTTAGGCTACAGTCTATGCATCCAAAATTAAAAGAAAGACCTTTACACAAAGTCTTACTGCATGCTATTGTCATTAAACAGTCATTACTAGGCATATATATATATATATATATATATATATATATATATATAATATATATAAGGAGCACACACACACGGATTATAAATGTAATATTTTCATTCTGGTTTGCTCTTAGCAAAAAAAAAAAAAAAATCCTTCAAGTTCCATAAGCGAAATGAGAACGGTCCAGCATTAAGACCGCATTAAGAGCAATAATTCTTATTAACTGCTATTGTTCTTGATTATTATTATTTTTATTTTTTTTATTATATATGCTATGTAATGTTTAGTGATTTTGGTATCGCAGACTAAAATACCGGCAGGAATAAATATTTAGGCTAGTTTACTCATTAAAACCAAAGGTGTTCATCTGTGATTGTACATCAAGAGCAAGGACACGTTGTGTGCATTTTGTTTTGTGCTTTTACCAGACCGAAACGCTCGATTGTCTGTGTGAAAACTGCGCGTGTGCACGAGCGCCAAGAGAACTGATAACAGCAGCAACACTGGCCATGATTTCAGAAACAACACGTTCCAGCGGATAGATCGCCTCTTATTTAACATAGACCTATATCTTATCGAATTGAGATATTTCTTTCTTTTTAGGTACAATTATTCGCTGAGTTTAAGTTCATTTTGAGACGTTTCAGATTCTCGCAGAGAGACAGCTGAAAGCGCACCCTGTTTTTTATTTTAATTTATTATTCAAAAGTACAAGGTTTTGTTGTTATTGTGAGCGTACACAAATAAAAATAGACCATTCGTAGTCTTGCATCAATCTGTAAGCTATCGCCAAAAATGACGGAAGGCCTGTTTTAAGTTGTTTCAGCTGTCATGAGGAGAAAATCCATCAGAACGCGCCGGCGCTTTCGTCGGCCAGAGGGATAAAAATTTAACCAATTTAGTTTCATATTTATATTTAAATATTGGGCTATTTGGGCTTTTTTAATTTCACCTATGTTCATTATGAAAAGGGAATAGCATGACGGATGTGCAATATCGGGAGACATGCAGCGGGTCAGACATAAGTTTGACCACTTCATTATTATTTTTTTACAAAATCCCTGTAAATCGCACATACTCTGCTCGGCAGCAGCAGACGCTGGCAAACGCGCGGGGGGGAGGGTTGATCCCATTCGGAACTTCTGGAGTGGAGCGTGAAACACTGCAAAACACTGCAAATCTCCATAATACAAACAAATAAAGAAACTTCCTGTAAATACTTATAACAGAGTCTAACAATTGTGTATTTCGTCGCTTATTTCATATGATCAGATCAGGATGTTAAAATTAACAAAAAGCACCAAGATTGCAAAAAGGTCTGTCACGCGCATAGCTTAGGCTAATATTTTGAGTCTCCCGCCCTCTGGATTAATGGCTTTGGTGACAAACATTTTAAACAAAGCGCCCTTCCCCCTATCTCAAACTTGTCAAGTGTTGCAGAGCAAGCACTGTTAGGTTGGGGAGTGCTTTTTATACACACAAGATAATGTAAAAATTATACATTGATATATAAATGGAACACAATCGGTTTGTTGTTTTTGTTTGTTTTTCTTTAACATTATTTTATTTCTTTGTCTTTAAGGAACATTGGATGACAGTAAAGATTCTGTACAGTTATTGTTCTAATAATACAGAGCCATAATGTTACATATCTTGGTCAATTCTTTCGAGCTGCTTTACAGCTTAACCACAGTTTGCAACATCATCAGTTATTGAAATGAACTGAATCAACACAGATCTGCTGATATAAATAAATAGGCCTAAATAAATAGCAAAAAACAAGATTGGGTTTGTACGGTTCATCTGAACTATAATTTAATGATTTATATGTTATGATGTTATAGAAGTACAATGTACAGATGCCTATATGTTTTGCATAAAGTAAGAATATTTAATAAAGAATCTTAAACTTCCAATGTTAAACATGTTCTCGTCATTTTGCTCTTAACTGCAGTCAAAATACAAATAGGCCTATAAAATATTCATATGCATTGTGTAGTCCATTGTGGAGAGTCAGATTAGGCGCAAACTCTATAGCAGAAACTTTTTATCTTAATAGCCTAGCACTTGTTGAATAACAAAATGCTGATTATTGGGATAGCAACGTTTTTTTTTTTTGTTCGTAATTGTGTAGCTTATGGCATGACATTTCTTTTTGTAATGTTTATGAGCGTGTTAATGGATAAAATATATTGTTAGACCAAAACATCTTAACAATTAATTAAGTAATAAAGACATGTATTTAAGAAATTTAATAAAAACAGAAAGACGTCTATTGCTTCAGCCTTATTCAAAGGCCGCGGAAACATGGTTTCGTTTCCATTCTACACCTGAAGTTCTTGGTTTTCTTCCTAATTAAATATAGGCAATTGGTTGATGAAACATTGATTGAAATTAAGATACAATTTCTACAAAACGAAATTCATTTTAAAGAAAGACTTACTATAAAAAAAAACTTAATAAAGTGTTCGAACTCATGTCTGACCCGCTGCATTTGTCTCCCAACATTGCGCATCCGTCATGCTATTCCCTTTTCATAATGAACATAGGTGACATCTTTAAAAAATATATATATTATGCTATAGCCCAATATTTAAAAATAAATATGAAACTAAATTGGTTACATTGTTATCCCTCTGGTCGACGAAAGCGCCGGCGCGTTCTGATGGATTTTCTCCTCATGACAGCTGAAACAACTTAAAACAGGCCTTCCGTCATTTTTGGCGATAGCCTACAGATTAGTACAAGAATACAAATGGTCTACTTTTATTTGTGTACGCTCACAATAACAACAAAACCTTGTACTTTTGAAAAATAAAATAAAATAAATAAAAAACAGGGTGAGCTTTTAGCTGTCTCTCTGCGAGAAACTGAAACGTCTCAAAAATGAACTTAAACTCAGCGAATAACTGTACCTAAAAAGAAAGAAATATCTCAATTCGATAATAAATTCATAGGTCTGTGTTAAATAAGAGCCGATCTATCCGCTGGAATGTGTTGTTTCTGAATTTGATATTTGATATTTTAAGGAATAGAATACACTCCTGCATTTAAATGTGGCTGCAGGAGTTGCGTTTTTTTATGACGTTTTATTAATCCGTCCATTCTTTTTAGTTTCAATGATTTAGCTAAATCGCCTTAATAATGGGAGCGAAATTATTCAGTGACTCACGTTTTACTAAAATAAAGGGATATAATTCATGAAAAACGCAACAATTTATTAATCAGTGTCCAAACAGATGGAAAAAAATATTTTCTAATATGTGAGAAAATTTACATTTAGCATAAAATTTTGCTTTGATGCATTTGTTGGATAACATGTGGTTAAAGCGCCACTCAGCGGTCAAAAGCTGCAAATGCACTTTGCGACGCGGCAGCATGCGCAGCGGTAGAAACACCGTTTTGGATGGCCACCTACTGTACACACCCAAATCAAGACTGCTTGAAATGTTTCACACTGCAGATCATTATGAAATATTTAGCTCTAAGTTTGTGTGTAAACTTCCTTTTTTATGATTATTAAGACATACAAAGAGTTGCTTGACTCTTTTTCACAACAGTAAACTTGTAATTATGTTTTATAATAAAATCAGTACTGGTGCGTTTCTGCAGTAAAGTCGAGCATGTCGCCATTCGTCTTCGCATCATTGCGTCACGTCTGTTTACATGAAGAAGGAGTCCCAGCTAGTAAGCTATATTATGTGAAGCAGTCATTTATAGCCTTTTCTCACAGCAGCTGGAATAAGTAAATTTATCATCTTGATGGTGGATTGTAATACAGAAACGTCTAAATAACAATCATCAGTGACAACTGAATGACACCGGTAGTCAAAAGTAAAAAAGAAATCTACAGGTAATGTTAATACATAGGGGTGTAACGATATATCGCAGTACGATATTTCGCGATGCAAAAATGTTACGATATGCATCGCGGAGTGATGTCGATACTTTTACGATATGACGGCAGTCTAATGCAATGCTTTGCTTTGAGAAGTTCTGTGGGGCTGTTCTCATATTTCTTCTAGTTCTCATATTATTTCAAATGTAGCCACGCGGCAGGCGCGGTCATAATGGAAGCAACGTGGTTGTCACGCGCATGCGGTGCATTTTCCATGCGCATCGAGATGAAAAATTCTCAACTTTTCAGAATGCGGCAAGCATACCACAGGCCATGTGACAAGAACCAAACGATCAGCTATGGCCTTAACAAAACATCAAAATCTCAGCCGAACAGCTGATCATAGCTATACATGGAGGTTTTTATATCTTATCTCCATAAATAAATCTAGTAGTAAAAGTAATGCAAGGGCTAGAAATCATGCATACCGTATCGTGACCTGAGCATATCGTTACACCTCTACTAATACACACTAAATACACAGTCACGCAATGCAGGTGTTCTTAACATTAAGAGCAACTTAACTTAGATTTTCAATGCCCAGAAAGCTACTAAATACATCTAAAGGAGTCATGTGACTACAGTGGTTCAACCCTAATGTTATGATGCAACGAGATTACTTTTTGTGTGCCAAAAAAACTAAATAACGAGTTTATTCAAATCAGTGGTTCGGAGTTTGTATCAAATAGACTTGTGTCCATATTCGGTAATGTGATCTATCACAATAATGAATATGCACGATATTGTGGGCACTTCAAAATACTGTAAGTAAATTAAATTTTTTATAATGCATTTAAAAATACTTTCCCCATCAACTGTATAAAATGCCAGCCTGGTCTCATTGTTAATACGTAGTTATTAATACGTAATTTTAAAAGACAAAAAACGTAAATTTTTGTATGTTTTGAAAGGTGCTAAAACGTACAATACTAACGTAATTATGCCACCAAAACGTAAAAATACATACGTTTTTACAGCGAATAAAACGTAAAATATTTACGAATCTTTCATGTCATAAAAATATATGTATATTTTCCCTTTTATATCATTTTGTAGATACATGTAAGATCCCTAAACCCCACCCCGAACCTAAACCTACCCATTTTATACAGAATGGTAAAGGAATAAAACATAATGGACAGAAATGTGTAGGAAAATTACAATTTTAGTAAAAATATAACATTAAAATGATATTTTGACCCACTAATCCTACAACTACCCCTAAACCTACCCATAACCATTTCTTAAAACTACATACTGTTATAAATAAAATAATAACAGGCAAACAAGCATAACGTTAATCACAATGATTTATTTTTTTGCGAAAATGTCAAAAGTGGTACCAAAAGAAGTTCAAATGATGATAAGTTCCAGTCGCAGTCCTCTCTGGCGGTAATAGTTTTTTTATCAGAGCAGAATTTAATTTATTAATCCATGAAATTATGAATCTGTCTTCTCTCCGTGAAGGCGCACACTCATTTCAAATGTCAGTCCACTGAAACACAGCATGGAAAATTAATGGAACAGCCATTAATTTTTTTGTAATCTCAATGTTGTTTATCACAGCACCAAATACTTAATACTTAAAGATTTAATAGGCTATTTATTTTCAAACGTAAACATTTTTATATTTTAATCTGGACTACAACATGACCTAATGATTAGAAATGTTCTGATTATTTGTTATTGTTCAGTAAATCTTTGAGACATACAGCTTCATTAGTTAACATGTTAATTCATTATTACCAAACTGACAATGAAAAATATGTATAAAGCATTAATTATTCTTAGTTAATGTTAATTTCTTAGTTACTGTTGGATAACATTACTAAAATCAAAAGAACTTATTTAATGGCCCTGAGATTAAACTAACAATGATCAGTTGTATTTCTTAACTAACATTAACAAAAAATAGTACTTTCTGTAACAAATGTAGCCATTGCTCAATCTTAGTTAATGCATTAAATAATGAGACCTTACTGTAAAGTGTTACCTTCATGAAGCAGTGTTTTGAAATCATCCATCATTATATATTCTTGAATAATGTCGTTATTTTGTTTTTTTGGCACACAAAAAGTATTCTCTTTTCATAACATTTGGGTTGAACCACTGTAGTCAAATGAACTGTTTTAAATATACATTTAGTAGCTTTCTGGGCATTGAAAATCTAAGTTAACTTGCTCTTAATGGAGGCCTCACTGAGCCATTGGATTTCATGAAAAATATCTTAATTTGTGTTCTGAAGATGAACGAAGGTCTTTTGGAACGACATGAGGGTGAGTATGAAAAGGAAAAACCTGCCTATTTTACTACATTGATGTTTGTAAACGAACCATAATTTCTTTGTATTTTTCAAATGTTTCAATTTAGGTGTGGTGAAAGTGGAAGTGAAAGAGGAAAGAGAAGATATAATGGAAGTGGAGGAGAAACATCAGCATCAGAAAGATCATGACATCCTTGGAGAAGAATCAGTGAGTTGCAGCATTCAAAAAACAGAAGTCAAAAAGCCTTTCAGCTGCTCTCAGTGTGAAAAAACTTTCCAACATAAAGGAAGCCTTAAGAAGCACATGTTAATTCATACTGGAGTAAAGCCTTTCAGCTGCTCTCAGTGTGGAAAGAGTTTCATACGTAAAAGCAGCCTTAAGGATCACATGATGATTCATGCTGCAATAAAGCCTTTCAGCTGCTCTCAGTGTGGAAAGAGTTTTACATAAAAAAAAAAACCTTAATAAACATTTAATAATTCACAGTTCAGTAAAGCCTTTCAGTTGCTTTCATTGTGAAAAGACTTTCACACAAAAAAGCAGCCTTAAGGATCACATTATAATTCATGCTAGAATAAAGCCTTTCAGCTGCTCTCAGTGTGGAAACACTTTCACACTTAAAAAAAGCCTTGAGAAGCACATGATGATTCATACCGGAATAAAGCCTTTCAGCTGCTCTCAGTGTGGAAACACTTTCACACTTAAAAGTAGCCTTGAAAGCCACATGATGATTCATACAGGAATAAAGCCTTTCAGCTGCTCTCAGTGTGGAAAGAGTTTCACGCGTAAAACACTCCTTAATGAACATTTAGTAACTCACAGTTCAGTAAAGCCTTTCAGCTGCTCTCAGTGTGGAAACACTTTCACACGTAAAGATAGCCTTAAGATTCACATGATGATTCATACCGGAATAAAGGCTTTCAGCTGCTCTCAGTGTGGAAAGCGTTTCACACTAAAAAGAAGCCTTGAGAAGCACATGTTAATTCATGCTAGCATAAAGCCTTTCAGCTGCTCTCAGTGTGAAAAGAGTTTCACATGTAAAGGAAGCCTTAAAAAGCACATGTTAATTCATACCGGAATAAAGACTTTCAGCTGCTCTCAGTGTGGAAAGAGTTTCACACAAAAAGGAAGCCTTGAGAAGCACATGTTAATTCATGCTAGCATAAAGCCTTTCAGCTGCTCTCAGTGTGGAAAGGGTTTCACACGTAAAGGAAGCCATAAGAAGCACATGTTAAGTCATACTGGAATAAAGCCTTTCAGTTGCTCTCAGTGTGGAAAGAGTTACACACGTAAAGAAAGCCTTAAGAAGCACATGTTAATTCATGCTAGCATAAAGCCTTTCAGCTGCTCTCAGTGTGGAAAGAGTTTCACACAAAAAGGAGGCCTTAAGATGCACATGTTAATTCATACCGGATTAAAGCCCTTCATCTGCTCTCAGTGTGGAAAGAGTTTCACCTGTAAAAGGGGAATTAATAGTCATATGAGCATTCACACTGGAGAGACGCCTTATGTGTGTCATGTGTGAGAAGAGGTTTGAGTGGAACAGTAAAAATTTAGCTTTTCCATCATTACTGAAGAGGCACCAGAAAGTTCATATAAAGTAAAAGTCTCATGTCTGTCCTGTTTGTTGAAGGAGGTTTCTAGGGTTGACTCTTGTAATGACTGAGACAAATCAGACACAATTATTTGTTAGTTAACCAATAGTTTTAAGCTCACTCTGGGGTCTGGCTTACATCCCTCGAGAAGTTCTCAGTTACAAGTTTTATTGCACCAAAGAATGCCGCATGGAGAGCAGAGAAGAGACCCACAAAAACGTGCATCTTTCCTGCATTATCCACACATAACACAGACTCTCTTGCATTAATGTATAGACAGATATAAGTTCTATAAATGAACATGCACATTCCCAGGAAATGGTATCTATTATTACTGTTACTGTATTACAATCATTGTATTCACGTATGTATGTGTATGCTTTATGATAAATTTAAGGTAACTTCAGTCATGCCATGTTTAGTGTCTATGAGTTCGTATTGAAAAGATTTAAATGCTTGTGTATGCGGTATGTCCATACCTGTGCAACACATCAGTATTAAAAGAATCTTTAATAGTTCTTATTCAAAAACTCAGCTTGTTAATCTTTCTTGGTCGTAAAAGCCCTGACAGGAGATACTGATACTGTATCTACGCAGAAGATACTGGCAAAAACTTCGGACTGAATCCTCAAGATTTCTCCTCAGATGGCAGATCCGATGCTCCTCAGCCTAAAGGCATCTTGCAAGTATTGTACATTTGAGCACTAAACAGCGATTTAGTATTGATTTGTAAAACTTACCTTTGTCAGCAAAGGTGTTTTATTACTGAGGAAACTGATGATTCTTTTCCAGAATGTCTTTGACATTTTCCTATAGCTCTAGTAACAGTACCTCTTCTGGTTCAACCCTATCATTACTCATTCTGACCTACCTATGTGTGAGATCTTTGTGTATGTTATGTGTTTGTTAGTTTAGTTATGTGTTTGTGAGTTAGTTAATAAAGACTGTGCACAATACATGTTTGGTTCTGACTCCGTCTACTAATAAATTGCCTCTTAAGTGATTTAGATCCCGACTACGTGCTCTGAGTAGTACGGTACAATAAGAATGTTATTTTTCCATTACCTGGAAATTAACATTTCTTAGAATTAATAAACAATCAACACTGAGTGTTCACTGAACGAACAGATTAATTGATTGTAATATTAATCTTAATGTGGCTACATCCAGTTAATCTGATTAATGGATTTAAATATTCATAATTTATCATAATTAATAATAATAATGAGTTATGAAAAATTATTAATATTTCCCCATTGAGTTAATTCACTACACTCTTTAACAAGGCATGAGCATGAGAGTGTGAAAGTTTTATACCGTGACTATACGAACAGCTTTAATAGTTTTGTATGTAATTTTTTTTATTTTTTTGCTGATATTTAGGAAACATGTTAAGTTTACAGTATGTAATGGAGACCAGCTGGTAGAGAGCTGTACAAGTAAACCTCAATCCCCTGACTTCAAAAGGCAAACTAGCGACTGATTTTAGAGACTCTGAAAAGCAATGCCACAGATGGTTATTCTACATTTTAATGCATGTTCAATGTCTGAATGTCTGTTTTTGTTTTGGTTTGTGTGATTATGCCCCTGGTTTGCCAGTTGGCAGAAAACACAGCAATGGAAGCCAGCAAACCAAATTATTTCATAATACAGTGTTTTTAGTCATTTTCACAGATCTGTATGAACTGGGATTGTTTTGACAACATTGTCATCTGTACATGAAACTCAAATCCAAAGGAAAATGTAAAAAAAACTGTCAAGTTTAAATAATTTACTGTATACATACAAATGTGCATATATTCTTTCTCTGTGTACTATAGTATTGACTTGTCCCAGTAAACTTCTCCCAAGAACTACAACTGACTTCCAGCTTTTGATGAAATCGACTAAAGATAAAAGAACATCCTCAGCTGAGATCTTTTGAGAGATTAAATTTTTTTTGCTGTTTTTTTTTTTTTTTTTTTTTTTTTTAAACATGATTCTAACTGTGCAAAAAAAGCTGAAAACACAACAGGTTTTCCATTATACAAATAAATAAACTGCTTTACCATTTTCTTTCAAATGCCCTGTAATATGTGTGTTGCCCACCAGGTGAGGGCGCTAACAGTTAAGACTCCACTGGAGAGCGGAGCCAAATAAAGTTCAGTTGTTATTGATATGGATAGCGTGCAGACTCGTTAATAACTTGGTGTCAGAAGTGGGATGCCATGCCCTATCATGGGCTCCTTGTAGTTCCATCTCCTGAATGTATTGCATACTGGGCACTTGTAAATCAGGTCAGTGATTTGCATCGACATGCCAGGCCAGAACATTATGTCTCTTAAATGTCATATGTGTCTTCCTTTCGCTTCAGTGTCATTCTTTCACTTGAGCTCTTAGGAAACGGCTAGCATGTTTTGAAGGATCTGAGGTTCATTGTCTTCCCCTTCCCCTGTGTTTTTGCCTTTTATTGGCTCATTTTACAAATGCATGCTTTCTGTAAGTATCTATTTTGCTTGAAGTTAAAATGTTTTTTAAAGGAGACAGAGTTGATTGACAGTCAAATGTTCCAGCGTTTCACATTATACATGACAAATAATGACTGTTTATTTTGAAGACTGTCTTTAGTTGTAATCTAAAATAATTTTACAATGCTGCTTGGAAAAAAAACTGCAAATGCTCTACACTCCAGTCCAACAGGTGGCGCTAAGACACAAATATTTCTTTGACAACCGCCATTAAACCTCAGAGGAAGAAGATTAGTTTTCAGCGCGATCTCTGGTGTTTTGTTGTGGTAGCTGGGTTAATACAAACTGTTAGGAATGTGCTGTTGGTATTTTGAGAGATAAATAACTTTGAATCAGGTCAGTAAATACCTGTAATATTCTATAATCTTGACTAAGTCTTCAAGGAATCAGGGATATCTGGAGGAGTATCATTTGATCTGAGATCTGCTGCTGTGAAGATGGTGTTTGTTAAAGAGGAGAGTGAGGAGGACATGAGTGAACCAGAACCCTGGAGGATAAAACATGAGGAACAAGGAGGTTGGTGTTTATTATTCATTCATATTTAATGTTTTGGTATATTAAACTAACTTAAGTGTTTCTGCTTATCCTTAAAAAGTCTTAAAGGGATAGTTCACCCAAAAATGAAAATTTGATGTTTATCAGCTTACCCCCAGTGCATCCAAGATGTAGGTGACATTTTTTCTTCAGTCGATCACAAATGATGATTTTTAACTGCAACCGCTGCCCTCTGTCATTCAAATAATTGCAGTAGATGGGAACTTCATCTATAAGAGTGAATAAACCTTGCTTAGACAAATCCAAATGAAACCCTGCGGCTCGTGACGACACATTAATGTCCTAAGACACGAAACGATCGGTTTGTGAGAGAAACCGAAAAGTATTTATATCATTTTTTACCTCTAATACACCACTATGTCCAACTCCGTTCAGCTTCCTGCTAGTGAGGTCAAAAAACGCGTTGTGATGACGGAAGTGATGTCTCGCCCATATACTTCAATGAGCGCGAGACATCACTTCCGTTGTCAGAGCGCGATCTGACCTCACTCACCGGTGGGTTTCATTTGGATTTGTCTAAGCAAGGTTTATTCACTCTTATAGATGAAGTTCCCATCTACTGCAATTATTTGTATGACAGAGGGCAGCGGTTGCAGTTAAAAATCATCATTTGTGATCGACTGAAGAAAAAATGTCACCTACATCTTGGATGCACTGGGGGTAAGCAGATAAACATCAAATTTTCATTTTTGGGTGAACTATCCCTTTAAATTCCTTCGTTAAAATAAGACATTAACTCTCATTAACTATATATATATATGTGTGTGTGTGTGTAAATGACCAGCATACACACCCAAATCAAGACTACTTGAAATTTCACACTGAAATATGAAATATTTAGCTCCAGGTTTGTGTGTAAACCTCCTTTTTTATGATTTTTAAGACATAAAAAGAGTTGCTTTTTATTGCATATAATAAAAGTGGTGCAAGGTTGTACAAGATTAATTGAAAAGACTAATAAATAAAACTGACTCTACCATTGTAAAATTGTTACTTAAAGCTGCAGTCCGTAACTTTTTCTGGTTAAGTACATAACCAGCCAGCGTTCAAAACTATCTCCTTATCTTATCCCGATTCACAACAGTAAACTTGTAATTATGTTTTATAATAAAATCAGTACTGGTGCGTTTCCGCAGTAAATTTGAGCATGCTGTTCGTCTTCGCATCATTACGTCACGTCTGTTTACATGAAGAAGGAGTCCAAGCTAGTAGGCTATATCATGTGAAGCAGTCATTTATAGCCTTTTCTCGCAGCAGCTGGAATAAGTAAATTTATCATTTTGATGGTGGATTGTAATCCCAAAACATCTAAATAACAATCATCAGTGACAACTGGATGACACCCGTAGACAAAAGTAAAAAAAGAAATCTACAGGTAACGCTAATACACACTAAATACACAGTCATGCAATGCATGTGTTCTTAACATTAAGAGCAACTTAACTTAGATTTTCAATGCCCAGAAAGCTACTAAAGACATCTAAAACAGTCATGTGACTACAGTGGTTCGACCTTAATGTTATGATGCAACGAGATTACTTTTTGTGCACCAAAAAAACAAAATAACAAGTTTCTTCAAATCAGTGGTTCGGACTTTGTATCAAATAGACTTTTCGGTAATGCGATATATCACAATAATGAATATGTACGATATTGTTATTGTGGGCACTTCAAAATACCGTAAGAATAATTTATTATCAATTATTACATTTTTTATAATGCATTTAAGAATACTTTCCCCATCAACCATATAAAATGCACAACACTGATGTATTCTGCGTCAAAGAGACACGCGCTCAGATGTAAACAAGCCCAACATGCATGAGAAGCACATGACGGAATGAGTGAAGGAGACACGCTGAATGAAAGTGCACATTCACTCTCTGACAGCAAAGGGCGCTGATGGAACAGCAGAAATGCAGCGGTTACCCCGAAACCCCGCAAACAAAGCACTCTGTGCAACTGCGCTAGTGAAGTTTTTAAAATGCTTCAAACAGCCATTAATTTTTTTGTAATCTCAATGTTGTTCATCACAGCACCAAATACTTAATACTTAAAGATTTAATAGGCTATTTATTTTCAAACTTAAACATTTTTATATTTTAATCTGGACTACAGCATGCCCTAATGATTAGAAATGTTCTCATTATGTGTTATTGTTCAGTAAATCTTTGAGACATACAGCTTCATTAGTGAACATGTTAATTCATTATTAACAAACTGACAATGAAAAATATGTATAAAGCATTAATTATACTTAGTTAATGTTAATTTCTTAGTTACTGTTTATTAACATTACTAACATCAAAATAACTTATTTAATGGCCCTGAGATTAAACTAATAATGATCAGTTGTATTTCTTAACTAACATTAACAAAAAATAGTACTTTCTGTAACAAATGTAGCTATTGCTCAATCTTAGTTAATGCATTAAATAATGAGACCTTATTGTTAAGTGTTACCTTCATGAAGCAGTGTTTTGAAATCATCCATCATTAGATATTGTTGAATAATGTCGTTATTTTGTTTTTTTGGCACACAAAAAGTATTCTCATTGCTTCATAACATCAGGGTTGAACCACTGTAGTCAAATGAACTGTTTTAAATATACCTTTAGTAGTTTTCTGGGCATTGAAAATCTAAGTTAACTTGCTCTTAATGGAGGCCTCACTAAGCCATTGGATTTCATGAAAAATATCTTAAGTTGTGTTCTGAAGATGAACGAAGGTCATTTGGAATGACATGAGGGTGAGTATGAAGAGGAAAAACCTGCCTATTTTAATACATTGATGTTTGTAAATGAACCATAATTTCTTTCTATTTTTCAAATGTCCAAGTTGGATTGATTTTATTGTTTTCAATTTAGGTTTGGTGAAAGTGAAAGAGGAAAGAAAAGATCTGATTGAAGTGGAGGAGAAACATCAGCATCAGAAAGATCATGACGTCCCTGGAGAAGAATCAGTGAGTTGCAGCGTTCAAAAAACAGAAGTCAAAAAGCCTTTCAGCTGCTCTCAGTGTGAAAAAACTTTCACACGTAAAAGCAGCCTTAAGGATCACATGATGACTCATGCTAGAATAAAGTCTTTCAGCTGCTCTCAGTGTGGAAAGAGTTTCACACGTAAAGGAAGCCTTAAGAGGCACATGTTAATTCATACCGGAATAAAGCCTTTCAGCTGCTCTCAGTGTGGAAAGAGTTTTACACTTAAAACACTCCTTACTGAACATTTAGAAACTCACAGTTCAGTAAAGCCTTTCAGCTGCTCTCAGTGTGGAAAAACTTTCACACGTAAAGGAAGCCTTAAGAGGCACATGTTAATTCATACCGGAATAAAGCCTTTCAGCTGCTCTCAGTGTGGAAAGAGTTTTACACTTAAAACACTCCTTACTGAACATTTAGAAACTCACAGTTCAGTAAAGCCTTTCAGCTGCTCTCAGTGTGGAAAATCTTTCACATGTAAAGTAAGCCTTAAGAGGCACATGTTAATTCATACCGGAATAAAGCCTTTCAGCTGCTCTCAGTGTGGAAAGAGTTTCACTCATAAAACATACCTTAATGAACATTTAGAAACTCACAGTTCAGTAAAGCCTTTTAGCTGCTCTCAGTGTGGAAAAACTTTCACATGTAAAGGAAGCCTTAAGAGGCACATGTTAATTCATACCGGAATAAAGGCTTTCAGCTGTTCTCAGTGTGGAAAGAGTTTTACACATAAAACATACCTTAATGAACATTTAGTAACTCACAGTTCAGTAAAGCCTTTCAGCTGCTCTCAGTGTGGAAAATCTTTCACATATAAAGTAAGCCTTAAGAAGCACATGTTAATTCATACCGGAATAAAGCCTTTCAGCTGCTCTCAGTGTGGAAAGAGTTTCGCACATAAGGATAACCTTAAAATTCACATGTTAATTCATACCGGAATAAAGGCTTTCGTCTGCTCTCAGTGTGGAAAGAGCTTCACACATAAAGAAAGCCTTAAGAAGCACATGTTAATTCATACCGGACTAAAAGCTTTCAGCTGTTCTCAGTGTGGAAAGAGTTTTACACATAAAACACACCTTAATGAACATTTAGTAACTCACAGTTCAGTAAAGCCTTTCAGCTGCTCTCAGTGTGGAAACACTTTCACACGTAAAACAAGCCTTGAGACTCACAGTAGAATTCATACTGGAATAAAGCCTTTCGTCTGCTCTCAGTGTGGAAAGAGTTTCACCTGTAAAAGGGGAATTAACACTCACATGAGCATTCACACTGGAGAGACGCCTTATGCATGTCATGTGTGAGAAGAGGTTTGAGTGGAACATTAAGGCTGATTGATACTTCTGCGTCGAGTGTACGCCATAGCTACGGCATAGGCTGTTTGTACCATGCATAGCCTACGACGTAGCCTGATGTGCACCTCTTCAAAAATGTAACAACGCGTCAATTCTACGTGGACCGCAAGTACTGTGATTGGTCTGCTAGAACCACTCCCTTGGGTCAAAAAACTGGCGCGGAGCACTCGTAGAAGACCGAGCACTTTCAACTTCCATAGGAATGAAAAAACACTGTTTCAGAGGACACATACAGTCAAGCTGCAGCAAAAGTCATTACCTATTTGCCGTTTCTCTATGTAAGCTTCTATGACAACGTACATGAAGAGCTGCTTCTTCAGCTTTTGTTTTGATACTCAACATGACCGCAGACACTGCCTCCTAGTGGTCTGCATGCACATCGACGCGGACAACGATGCAGAAGTATAAATGAAAACAGACGCATAGCCTACGGTGCAGAGGCTCCAGCGTAGGTCCGACGCAGAAGAATAAATCAGCCTTTAGTCTCAAAGCTCATCTGCACCGAACTCACTCTGTTGTAACGCCTTATAACTGTGATCACTGCAGTAAAAGTTTTGCTTTTCCATCATTACTGAAGAGGCACCAGAAAGTTCATATAAAGTAAAAGCCTCATGTCTGTCCTGTTTGTTGAAGGAGGTTTCTAGGGTTGACTCTTTAAAAAGGCATGAGCATGAGAGTGTGAACTTATATACCATGACTGTGGGAAAAGCTTTAATAGTGCTGTATGTTTTTTTTTTTTTTTGTTTTTTTGCTGATATTTAGGAAACATGTTAAGTTTATGTAATGGAGACCATCTGGTAGAGAGCTGTGCAGGTAAACCTCGATCCCCTGACATAGCGACTGATTTTAGAGACTAGTAGTCATTAGCATCCTTGTTAGCACACCCGCCTCCCATGCCAGGGACCCGGGTTTGAGTCCCGCTCAGGGGTGCGTTTCCCGAACTACGATGTAACTCGCTGCTGAACTACCATAGTATGATGCATCATTGAACAAATCAACTAGCTAGTCACGACTGGTTTCCTGAAAACGTATTGTTGCAAACTTGACGTTCAACCACGTTGGTGAATGACGTCACACAGGTGGTGGAGTAGTAACTTCTTTAAATGAATCTGCTTGAGATCGAATTAATGCTAGAATTTCCGCTATAAATTACAGACATGGCATTAGAGGAGTAATTCTCATTTTCCTCAGTTATTTTGCTTTATTTCCAGATTGAATCAAATGCTTGTTCTGACGTACTAGAGCTTGTATGCACATGCACACTCTTCAAAAACGGTGCTTTAAATCTCTTGGCAAACTTAAATATATAAACGATATTTGTATATATTCTAAATAAAAGATATACATTGTACTTAATGTCAGCGTGCTTATTTTGCTCAAGATAACAATTTATTAAGTCCTAAATTAAGTCATAAAAACAAGAAACTATGCTTCTAACCACAGCGCGAGAGCTGTCGTTGAACCACACAAGTTTGCGATGCAGTTTGTGAATGTTCGTTTGAATGATGGTTTCGTGAAAAACCAAATCGTTGAACTATGTAAGTAATGACGGAACTGGCGATGTTAGTTGGCTAACGATGCTTTTGGGAAATGCACCCCAGATCAGGGAAGTTAGGACAGGAGGGTTTTCTCTGAAAAGCAATGCCACAGACGGTTATTCTGCTTTGAAATTTGTGTTCTGTGTCTGAATGTGTGGGGTTTTTTTGGGGGGGTTTTTTGGCCTGTATGATTCCGCCCACTGGCAATTTTCCCAATAGTATTTCAACACTCCGGGCTGTCAGTTGGCAGAAAACACACAGCCATGGAAGATCGCAAAGATTGCACCAGAAATTTCATACAAAGTAAAACAAAAAAAAACCAAAAAAACAGTGCCACAGATGGTTATTCTACATTTTAATGCATGTTCCGTGTCGGAATGTCTGTTTTTGTTTTGGTTTGTGTGATTCCGCCCCTGGTTTGCCATTTTGCAGAAAATTTGGCACAGCAATAGAAGCCAGCAAACCAAATTATTTCATAATACAGTGTTTTTAGTCATTTTCACAGATCTGTATGAACTGGGATTGTTTTGACAGCATTGTCATCTGTACATGAAACTCAAAAATCCAAAGGAAAATGTTCAAAAAACTGTCAAGTTTAAATAATTTACTGTATACATACAAATGTGCATATATTCTTTCTCTGTGTACTATAGTATTGACTTGTCCCAATAAACTTCTCCCAAGAACTACAACTGACTTCCAGCTTTTGATGAAATCAAGATAAAAGATAAAGATAAAGAACACATCCTCAGCTGAGATCTTTTGAGAGATTTAATGTTTTTTGCTGTTTTTTTTTGTTTGTTTGTTTGTTTTTTTAAAAACATGATTCTAACTGTGCAAAAAAAAAAAAAACGCTGAAAACACAACAGGTTTTCTGTTATACAAATAAATAAACTGCTTTACCATTTTCTTTCAAATGCCCTGTAATATGTGTGTTGCTCACCAGGTGAGGGCGCTAACAGTTAAGACTCCATTGGAGAGCGGAGCCAAATAAAGTTCAGATATTATTGATATGGATAGCGTGCAGACTCGTTTATAACTTGGTGTCAGAAGTGGGATGCCATGCCCTATCATGGGCTCCTTGCAGTTCCTTCTCCTGAATGTATTGCATACTGGGCACTTGTAAATCAGGTCAGTGATTTGCATCGACATGCCAGGCCAGAACATTGTCTCTTGCATATTCTATGTGTCTTCCTTTCTCTTCAGTGTTATTCTTTCACTTGAGCTCTTAGGAAACGGCTAGCATGTTTTGAAGGATCTGAGATTCATCGTCTTCCCCTCCCAATGTGTTTTTGCCTTGTATTGGCTCATTTTACAAATGCATGCTTTCTGTAAGTATGTATCTTTTTTTTTTTTTTTTGAGATTAAAATGTTTGTTGAAAGAGAGTTAAATGATAGTCAAATGTTCTAGCGTTTTACATTATACATGACAAATAATGACTGTTTATTTCGTAGACTGTCTTTAGTTGCATTCTAAAATTATTTGGAACTGCATATGCTCTAAACTCCAGTCCAGCAGGTGGTGCTAAGACACAAACGTTTCTTTGACAACCGCCATTAAAACTCAGAGGAAGAAGATTAGTTTTCAGCACCATCTCTGGTGTTTTGTTGTGGTAGCTGGGTTAATACAAACTGTTAGGAATGTGCTGTTGGTATTTTGAGAGATAAATAACTTTGAATCAGGTCAGTAAATACCTGTAATATTCTATAATCTTGACTAAGTTTTCAAGGAATCAGGGATATCTGGAGGAGTATCATCTGATCTGAGATCTGCTGCTGTGAAGATGGTGTTTGTTAAAGAGGAGAGTGAGGAGGACATGAGTGAACCAGAACCCTGGAGAATAAAACACGAGGAACAAGGAGGTTGGTGTTTATTCTTTATTCATATTTAATGTTTTGGTATATTAAACTAACTTAACAGTGTCCACTTATCCTTAAAAGTCTTAAATTCCTTCGTTAAAATAAGACATTAACTCATTAACTCTCATTAACCATATATATATATATATATATATATATATATATATATATATATATATGTGTGTGTGTGTGTGTGTGTGTAAATGACCAGCATACACACCCAAATCAAGAGTACTTGAAATGTTTCACACTGCAGATTATGATGAAATATTTAGCTCTAATTTAGTGTGTAAACCTTTTTTATGACTATTAAGACATAAAAAGAGTTGCTTGGTAATTGCATATAATAAAAGTGGTGCAAGTGTGTACAAGATTAATTGAAAAGATTAATAAAAAAAAAAAAAAACCTGACTGTACCATTGTAAAATTGCAGTCCATAATTTTTTTTGACCCAATGACCCAAAATGAATTTTTGTGCAAGTACATAATTTATCATTTTGATGGTGGATTGTAATCCAGAAAGGTCTAAATAACAGTCATCAGTGACAAATGGAGATTCACCTGTAGTCAGAAGTAAAAAAGAAATCTACAGGTAATGCTAATACACACTAAATACACAGTCATGCAATGCTGATCACCGGTGAGTGACAGCAAACATTAGATTTGTAGATAGCTGAGGGGTCTTGCTGATGCACAACCCACGTAAAGATGATTATTCCACAAATAACTGCAATTGTGGAGATGGCGACAAAGAGGCAAAACTTACGGGCTGCAATTTTAAGACGCCCGCACAAACAGCATACAGACTCAATAGCTGTTTCCATCCACCTATTTTTAAGTGCATTTTGGGATATTGCATAAAAAATGCTGGATGGAAACGCCGATATGCACATAAATTCTAAAAATGTGCATAAACTTTTGCGATCAAATAAGTAGGATAAAAAATTTCATGCGCCACGTCAAAAATATGATGGAAACGCTTTTGCCGAATAAATTCCTTAATGCGCATAAAAAAAGATGTGACTTTGCTTTGCAACAGCATAACTGGACCAACCAGTCGACCGATCTTGTTGCACAGCATCTGAAATGCTTGTTTTTGGTCATTTTGTAATGCCTGAGCAAAGTGTTGTTAAAGTGGTTTGGTTTAATTCCCTCCCAGAAGCGCCTAACATGATTGAGTTAACAAATACCAGGGCATTTGCAAGATAACATGACAGCGTTTGTTGTGTTTCATCTGCATGCTCTGAGGCGCAAATAATTTATTATATATGAAAATTATTAGATACAGCGGCTTCTACTGCAGAAACTTTCTATTTTCTTAGTGATATTTAGCAGCAGTTTATCAGGAAGTGACGTTTTTGCTCTCTTTTACTCGCTGGATGGAAACAGTGCTTTATTCGCAAATGTTTTATATGATATTCAAAATTTGTGCACAAGTTAAATACGCAACTTTGGATGGAAGCATAGCTACTGAAAATAAATAAACATTCACTCTTAAACAGTAGGGGACACTTATGGAACAGCAGTCTTATGACATTAGTTTGGTTATCAACGCTGCTTTTATAATTACTTTCAGTTGAGGAGAAAAAAAGAAAAAGGCACAAACTTTTCTGAAGACAGACAGAGATGCATTCATGCTGCCACATCTCCTCAGGTTCACTTCTTGGTTACAGTGTGTCATGTGATGTTGGTCCCTATCTTGTAAAATTCAACCAGTTAAAGTAGATAGTGGGAGTGAATGTGTCACACGCTACAGCTGAAATTCACCAGGATTTGGCAGGTTGGCTGGTGTTAAAGGGTTAGTTCACCCAAAAATGAAAATTCTGTCATTAATTACTTGCCCTCATGTTGTTTCTCACCCGTAAAACCTTTGTTCATCTTCAGAACACATTTTAAGATATTTTTCATGAAATCCGATGGCTCAGTGAGGCCTGCATTAAGAGCAAGTTAACTTAGACTTTTAATGCCCAGAAAGCTACTAAGGACATTTAAAACAGTCATGTGACTACAGTGGTTCAACCTTAATGTTATGAAGTGACGAGAATACTTTTTGTGTGCCAAAAAAACAAAAGAACGACTTTATTCAAATCAGTGGTTCAGAGTGTGTATCAAACAATCTCAAACTGCCAGTCATGTGATTTCAGTTAATGAGGCTTTGTTGCGTCATAAGTGTTTTGAAATTTCAATGGTTCACGTAACTTGATACATGCTCTGAACCACTGATTCGAAACAACAAATTCGTAAGGCTTTGGATTTTCATGAAGTGGTGTTTTGAAATCGCCCATCACTAGATATTGTCTAGTGATCTCATCGCTTCATGACATTAAGGTTGAACCACTGCAGTCACACAAACTGTTTTAAGTATGTCTTTAGTAGCTTTCTGGGCGTCTGAAAGTCTAACTTAACTTGCTCTTAATGGAGGCCTCACTGAGCCATCCGATTTTATCAAAAAAATATTAATTTGTGTTCTGAAGATGAACAAAGGTCTTTTGGAACGACATGAGGGTGAGTGTGCAAAGGAAAGACCTTCCTGTTTTTAATTCATTGATGTTTGTTAACGAACCATAATTTCTTTCTATTTTTCAAATGTCCAAGTTGGATTGATTTTAATGTTTTCAATTTAGGATTGGTGAAAGTGAAAGAGGAAAGAGAAGATCTGATGGAAGTGGAGGAGAAACATCAGCATCAGAAAGATCATGATGTCCCTGGAGAAGAATCAGTGAGTTGCAGCATTCAAAAAACAGAAGTCAAAAAGCCTTTCAGCTGTTCTCAGTGTGAAAAGTCTTTCCAACATAAAAGAAGCCTTAAGAAGCACATGTTAATTCATACCAGGATAAATGCTTTCAGCTGCTCTCAGTGTGGAAAGAGTTTTACGCATAAATCATACCTTAATGAACATTTAATAACTCACAGTTCAGTAAAGCCTTTCAGCTGCTCTCAGTGTGGAAAAACTTTTGCACGCAAATTTCACCTTAAGACTCACATGTTAATTCATGCTAGAATAAAGCCTTTCAGCTGCTCTCAGTGTGGAAAAAGTTTTGCACAAAAAGGATGCCTTGAGAATCACATGTTAGTTCATACTGGAATAAAGCCTTTCAGCTGCTCTCAGTGTGGAAAGGGTTTCACACGCAAAAAAAGCCTTGAGAATCACATGTTGGTTCATACTGGAATAAAGCCTTTCAACTGCTCTCAGTGTGGAAAGAGTTTCACAGAAAAAGGAAGCCTTAAGACTCACATGTTAATTCATACCGGAATAAAGGCTTTCAGCTGCTCTCAGTGTGGAAAGAGTTTTACATTTAAAAAAAGTCTTAAAGAACATTTAGTTACTCACAGTTCAGTAAAGCCTTTCAGCTGCTCTCAGTGTGGAAAGAGTTTCACAGAAAAAGGAAAACTTAATAAGCACATGTTAATTCATACTGGAATAAAGCCTTTCGTCTGCTCTCAGTGTGGAAAGAGCTTCACACAAAAAGGAAGCCTTAAGACTCACATGTTAGTTCATACTGGAATAAAGCCTTTTGTCTGCTCTCAGTGTGGAAAGAGTTTCACCTGTAAAAGGGGAATTAATAGACACATGAGCATTCACACTGGAGAAATGCCTTATGCGTGTCATGTGTGAGAAGAGGTTTGAGAGGAACGTTACTCTCAAAGCTCATCTGCACCGAACTCACTCTGTCGTAACGCCTTATAACTGTGATCACTGCAGTAAAAGTTTAGCTTTTCCATCATGACTGAAGAGGCACCAGAAAGTTCATATAAAGTAAAAGCCTCATGTCTGTCCTGTTTGTTGAAGGAGATTTCTAGGGTTGACTCTTTAAAAAGGCATGAGCATGAGAGAGTGAACTTTTGTACTGTGCTTTAATAGTGTTGTATATCTTTTTTTTTTTTTTTGCTGATATTTAGGAAACATTTTAAGTTCATGTAATGGAGACCATATATATATATACATGTATATATGCATATAAATGTAAATGACTAGCATCAAGCACCCAAAAATAAAGACTACATGAAATGTTTCACACTGCAGGTCATTATGAAATATTATTCTACGTTTGTGTGTAAACCTCCTTTTTTATGGTTATTAAGACATAAAAAGAGTTGCTTGGTATTGCATATAATAAAAGTGGTGCAAGTGTGTACAAGATTAATTGAAAAGACTAATAAAAAAAACTGACTCTACCATTGTAAAATTGTTGCAGTCCATAACTTTTTTGGGTTACAAATGACCCAAAATAAATTTTAAGTACATAATTTATCATTTTGATGGTGGATTGTAATCCAGAAAGGTCTAAATAACAATCATCAGTGACAAATGGAGATTCACCTGTAGTCAGAAGTAAAAAAGAAATCTACAGGTAAAGCAAATACACACTAAAAACACTCACGCAATGTTGATGTTCTTATTAACAAATTGAGAACAAAGTTCAACAATAATAATTTGCACAATTTTAAATTTAATCACTGTAGCAAATTAGCTCAAAATAAATATGAATAATTAATCATAACTAGTTATAATTATAAATATTTGGATCAGTTCATAAAATTAACTTAATGTAATAAAATTCATATTTATGAGCATATGAGCATGAAACACGGACAACTTTACGTGTGACATGAACAACACTTTATTAACTAGACTAGGCAAGGCAAGGCAATTTTATTTGTATAGCACATTTCATACACAATGGTAATTCAAAGTGCTTTACATAAAGAAGAAGAATAAAAATAGAACATAAGGAATAGAAATAACAGTAAAAAAAATTTTGCTATCTGGATGGATAAGCTAGGAAGTCTTAGGGAGTTTTCCCCTTTGGAAATTTCCCCCTTTGGAAAGTGTCCTGACTGTAATCCAGAGATATCTTAACCATGCACCACAGCTCAAATTTCCCCATGGTTTGTACCAAATTTTAACCTAATCACAAATGCTTTCTTCCTAATTCTCCCAGCTCTTTCAACCAGACAGCAGTATAAAAATGCTTTAAAAGTCAGAATAACAAGATGATACATAAAATATATAAAATACATTAAAAATGAAATAAAAACAGGAAAAGGAATTAAAAGAATAAAAAGATATGTGTAAAATAAAATGCAAACAGTTCGGACATAGCACAGTGCTCAATCAGCAAATGCATAGATAAAAAGATGTGTTTTGAGTCTGGATTTGAATGTGGCTACTGTTGGAGCACACCTGATCTCTTCTGGAAGCCGGTTCCAGCGGCGGCTGGCGTAGAGCAGACTCTCCTTGCTTTGAGTGAACCCTTGGTATTTCTAAATGACTTGATCCTGATGATCTGATTGATCTGTTATATTCTATATTTATATTCTGTTTATATTCTATATATTCTATTCGAGCATATCTGCAATGTATTGAGGCCACTGAGTGATTTATAACAAGTAACAGTACTTCAAAATCAATTCTAAATGCAACTGGAAGCCAGTGCAAGGACCTGAGGACTGGTGTGATGTGTTCATATTTTCTGGTTCTGCTCAGAATCCTGGCAGCAGCGTTCTGTACGAGCTGCAGCTGTCTTATGGTCTTTTTGGGAAGACCAGTGAGGAGCCCATTACAATAATCCACCCTGCTGGTGATGAAAGCATGAACAAGTTTCTCTAAGTCTTGACTGGAGACAAAGCATCTAATTCTTGCAATATTTCTGAGATGATAATATGCTGATTTAGTTACTGTCTTTACATGGCTATTGAAACTCAGGTCTGACTCCAGAATCACACCAAGATTCCTGACTTGATTTTTAGTTGTTTGACCTCTAGAGTGAAGGTACATGTTCACTTTGAGAACTTCATCTTTGTTTCCAAACGCAATGACTTCAGTTTTGTCTTTGTTTAACTGAAGTAAGTTTAGGCACATCCAATTTTTTAATTTCATCAATGCACTGGCACAGGGAGTCAATGGGGCTGTAGTCGTTAGGTGATAGGGCTAGGTAAATCTGGGTGTCATCTGCATAGCTGTGATATGCAATTTGGTTCTTTCTCATTATTTGGCTCAGTGGCAGCATATAAAGGTTGAACAGGAGGGGTGCGAGTATTGAACCTTGAGGGATGGATGTCATGGATGTCCACTCAGACTTATGGTCACCGATACTCACATAATAACCTCTCCCTTCTAAGTATGACCTGAACCATTTAAGGACCATCCCAGAAAGCCCAACCCAGTTTTCCAGCCTGTCAAGAAGTATGTTGTGATCGACAGTGTCAAATGCAGCACTGAGATCGAGAAGAACCAGCACTGATAATTTACCTGTATCTGTGTTTAGGCAAATATCATTTATTATCTTTATGAGTGCTGTCTCTGTGCTGTGATGCGGTCGGAAACCAGATTGAAAGTTGTCAAAATATCCATTCAAGCTTAAAGGTGCAATCAAACTTTTTTTTTTACAAGAAGTAATATAAGTCTAAGGTGTCCCCTGAATGTGTCTGTGAAGTTTCAGCTCAAAATACTCCATAGATTTTTTTTAATGAATTTTTTTAACTGCCTATTTTGGGGCATCATTAAATATGAGCCGATTTATCCTGTCGGCCCCTTTAAATCTCGTGCTCTCCGCCCACGGAGCTCGCGCTTGCCTTAAACAGTGCCTAAACAAAGTTTACACAGCTGATATAACCCTCAAATGGATCTTTACAAAGTGTTCGTCATGCATGCGGCATGCATGCGTCGGATTATGTGAGTATTGTATACTGTTATATTGTTTACATTTGATTCTGAATGAATTTGAGGCTGTGCTCCGTGGCTAATGGCTAATGCTACACTGTTGGAGAGATTTATAAAGAATGAAGTTGTGTTTATGAATTATACAGACTGCAAGTGTTTAAAAATGAAAATAGCAACGCTCTTGTCTCCGTGAATACAGTAAGAAATGATGGTAACTTTAACCACATTTAACAGTACATTAGCAACATGTTAACGAAACATTTAGAAAGACAATGGATCATGTCAGTTATTATTGCTCCATCTGCCATTTTTCGCTATTGTTCTTGCTTGCTTACCTAGTCTGATGATTCGGCCGTGCGCATCCAGACGTTAATACTGCCTGCCCTTGTCTAATGCCTTTCATAATGTTGGGAACATGGGCTGGCATATGCAAATATTGGGGGCGTACACCCTGACTGTTACGTAACAGTCGGTGTTATGTGGAGATTCGCCTGTTCTTCGGAGGTCTTTTAAACAATTATATAAGAAGGAGGAAACAATGGAGTTTGAGACTCACTGTATGTCATTTCCATGTACTGAACTCTTGTTATTTAACTATGCCAAGATAAATTCAATTTTTCATTCGAGGGCACCTTTAAGAACTTGTTCAGCTGATTGAAAAAAACTTTTTCAGTGATCTTGCCTATGAAAGTCAACGCTGCCTATCTATCAACGCTGCCGATCTTGCCTATGAAAGTCAACGCTGCTGCCTGCCTCAACGCTGCTGCCTGCTGTCTGACCTACGCTTGGAGCTTCGTGGAGTTTATCCTAAATCCTTCTCTTTATTCCTATTCACATAATATAACTTTCTTATTTTTCACTAGATTACTTAACCTTGTCGATTTAGTGGCGGATTTATCCGATGTATGTTATTCTGATCTGTCCTCGCCAGATCGGGAAGCTGTGGAGACGTTGCTGCCCGGCATTCATCGATCCACCGCGAGGTACAGCGTCCCGCACATCACCCTTGCCCCAGGCACCGGGAAGCGACCGAGACATCCAGCCAGCGAGTCCCGTGTGCGTTGCAGTTTTTCGGACGGCGTTCATCAAACACACGGTCAGTCATGTCCGACGATTATCATGTGTATTAAATGCAACATGTACAGCTTAGCTCTTTCTGTCAGCAGTGAGACTTACACATGTGATAAATGCAGGGATATTGTCAGGCTGACAGAGAGAATCTCAGAATTAGAGACACGCATCCAAACTTTAATTGAGGATAGTGAGAATGAAAGGGCCTTAGATACTGCTTTGGATGCGACTAGCCTAGTAAACACTGCACATTCGGTTCCGGTTGTAGAAGCCACGCAGCAGGCTAACTGGGTGACTGTGAGGCGGCATAATGGCAAGAACAAACACCACTCTTCCGTTCCGATTAGAACATCAAACAGGTTCTCCCCACTCAGTGACGCACCCACTGAGAATCCTGTTGAAAGTGCCCTAGTTATTGGCGATTCTATTACACGGAACGTGAAAATAGAGACACCAGCCACCATAGTCACATGTTTGCCGGGGGCCAGAGCACCTGACATCAAAGCAAATTTAAAAGTGCTGGCTAATGCTAAACGTACATATTCTAAAATCATTATCCACGTCGGCACAAATGATGTTCGACTTCGCCAGTCGGAGATCACTAAAATTAACATTAAAGAGGTGTGTGAACTCGCAAATTCAATGTCAGCAGAAGTAATTTGTTCTGGCCCTCTTCCTGTTCGTCGGAGTGATGAAATAGTTAGCAGGTTATCATCACTCAATGGCTGGCTGTCTAAGTGGTGCCCGCAGAATAATATAGGTTTCATAGACAATTGGAAAAGCTTTTGGGGCAGACCTGACCTGTTGAAAAGAGATGGTATTCATCCCTCCCGGGATGGTGCTGCTCTTCTATCTAGAAATTTGGCAAATAGTCTTAGAGCTGAAACATGACAAACCAGGGCCCAGATCAGGACGCAGACAAACTGGCTAAACCGACCGTCTGCTAGCCGCCTCACGTCACAGAACTCAGATAATTCACAGCACATAGAAACTCTCTCACCTAGATATTATCACATAGAGACTGTGTCTGTACCTCGAACTAGTAAATACAAAAAACTTCCGAAACCTTTTAAGGGTAAAAATTTAATTGATGTTCAAAAAATGAAAATCACAGATAAATCAGATAAACAAATGATAAAGCTTGGGTTACTGAATATTAGATCTATTTCTTCAAAAGCACTTATTGTAAATGAAATTATCACAGACAATAAACTAGACTTGCTGTGTTTGACAGAAACCTGGCTAAAACCAGACGATTACATTACTTTAAATGAATCTAGTCCTCAAGGTTATGATTATCGACACAATCCTCGACAGAAAGGCAAAGGGGGAGGTGTTGCTGTAATTTATAGTAATATATTCAGAACAATTCAAAAGAATTTCAAATATAATTCCTTTGAAGTGATGGTGCTTTATGTAACATTATGTAAGTTGACATTTGTGCTGGCTACTGTATACAGGCCACCAGGGCACCATACTGACTTTATCAAAGAATTTGCTGATTTTCTATCAGAGTTAGTACTGGCTGCGGATAAAGTCCTTGTTGTTGGTGATTTTAATATCCATGTAGATAATAATAAAGACGCATTTGGATTGGCATTTGCAGACATTTTAAACTCTATTGGAGTTAGACAACACGTGTCAGGACCCACTCATTGTCGTAATCATACCCTAGATCTAATACTGTCGCATGGAATTGATATTGATGCTGTTGAAATTCTACAGCAGAGCGATGATATATCAGATCATTATTTAGTCTCGTGTATAATACAATTAGCCAAGGCTACAAAACCACCACCCAGCCATAAATATTGTAGAACCATCACGTCTACCACTAAAGATTGCTTTATAAATAATCTCCCCGAGCAGTTTCATCGCCTTAGTATACCTGACAACTTAGAAGAACTCGATGCTGCAAAACAGAAACTATTGGCTCTCTCTTCTCCAGCACATTAGATGCAGTCGCTCCTTTACGTCTAAAGAAGATTAAGGAAACTAATCCAACGCCGTGGTATGATGAGCACACTCGGGCTCTAAAACGAGCTGTTAGAAAAGCTGAACGTAGTTGGAAGAAAGAAAAAATGATTGAGTACAGAACGGCTATAAGAAATGCTAGATCTACTTATTTTTCAAATCTCTTAATAGAAAACAAACATAATCCTAGGTATTTATTTGACACTGTGGCTAAATTAACTAGAAACAGAGATTCAACTGCTGACGTTTCCATAGAGCACAGCAGTAATGACTTTATGAACTTCTTTACTTGCAAGATTGATAATTTAAATTAAAAACATGCAACCGTCTACAGTTTCGCTTCAGACAGTGCACTGTAGTGTCCCTGAGGTAAAACTAGAATCATTCGCCGCTATAGGAGAGGAAGAATTATCTAAACTTATCAAATCATCAAAATCAACGACATGTATGCTAGACCCAATGCCGACTAAACTACTGAAAGAAATGCTTCCAGAGGTCGTAGGTCCACTTCTTGATATAATTAATTCATCCTTAACACTAGGATACGTGCCAAAAACCTTTAAGCAGGCTATTATTAAACCTCTTATTAAAAAACCTCAACTAGATCCGAGAGATTTAGTAAATTACAGGCCAATATCGAATCTACCTTTTCTGTCAAAGATACTAGAAAAGGCAGTTTCAACACAACTGTGCTCCTTTTTAGAAAGAAATGGAATCTGTGAGGATTTCCAGTCAGGATTTAGACCATACCATAGTACTGAGACTGCTCTCGTTAGAGTTACAAACGATCTACTCCTATCATCCGATCGTGGCTGTATTTCTCTATTAGTGTTATTAGATCTCAGTGCTGCTTTTGACACTATTGATCATACCATTTTTTTAAAAAGACTTGAAAACTATATTGGCATTAGTGGAATTGCTTTGGCATGGTTCAAATCGTACCTATCTGACCGTTATCAGTCTGTAGTAGTTAATGAAGAGATGTCGTATCGATCACAGGTTCAATATGGAGTACCACAAGGCTCAGTACTAGGACCGTTGCTTTTCACTCTGTACATGCTGCCCTTAGGAGAGATAATTAGGAAGCATGGTGTTAGTTTTCACTGCTACGCTGACGATACTCAGCTCTATATTTCCTCGCGCCCTGACGAAACCTACAAATTCACAAAACTAACAGAATGCATAGCTGACATTAAAAAATGGATGACAAGAAATTTCTTATTATTAAATTCAGAAAAAACTGATATCCTATTCTTTGGACCAAAAACTTCCTCACGAAAAAACCTTGAATACTCTCTAACACTTGACGGGTGCTCCATTAAATCTTCGTCCTCAGTTAGGAACTTGGGTGTGCTCTTTGATACCAATCTTTCATTTGAAAGTCATGTTTCTAGTATCTGTAAAACCGCCTTCTTCCATCTAAAAAATATATCTAAATTACGACATATGCTCTCAATGACAAATGCGGAACAGTTGGTTCATGCATTCATGACCTCAAGACTAGATTATTGTAACGCTCTACTGGGTGGTTGTTCTGCTCGGCTTTTAAACAGACTACAGTTGGTCCAAAATGCGGCAGCTAGAGTTCTTACTAGAACCAGAAAGTATGACCATATTATCCCAGTTCTGTCAACATTACATTGGCTCCCTATTAAACATCGTATAGATTTTAAAATCTTGCTACTTACTTATAAAGCTCTAAATGGTTTAGCTCCCCAGTACCTAAGTGAGCTCTTAATGCATTATAGTCCTTCACGTTTATTGCGATCTCAGAATTCAGGCCAGTTGATAATACCCAGAATATCAAAATCAACTGAAGGCGGCAGATCCTTTTCCTATTTAGCACCTAAACTCTGGAACAATCTTCCTAGCATTGTTCGGGAAGCAGACACACTCTGTCAGTTTAAATCTAGACTAAAAACACATCTCTTTGCTCTTGCATACACATAACACATTATCAATACATTAACATTTTTTC
Source organism: Ancherythroculter nigrocauda (assembly GCA_036281575.1). Lineage (NCBI taxonomy): Eukaryota > Metazoa > Chordata > Actinopteri > Cypriniformes > Xenocyprididae > Ancherythroculter > Ancherythroculter nigrocauda. The sequence continues at coordinate 167,891 of VTFQ01000645.1, forward strand.
AAATCCGTTAAAGGATTGTTACGCTGCAATAATTAGGTCGGCCGGAACCGAGAACATTTCCTATAACACTAGATATACCTGTACATCTGAATAAGAATGGCATCTACGCTAATATCAGTCTCTCTGCTTATCCTGAGGTTTGCCGGGTGCTGGATCCAGGCCGTATCCAGATCAGATGGAGAACCTGTGTCTGGACCTGACTACAACGTAGCCCAGGAGACAATGGGCCTACAGATCCAGTTCTGGCTGCATCTATCGTTCAGATTTTTAATCCCCGTATCCGCTTACATATATTTATATATAATCTATTTTTAATCTCTATAATAAAAATGTATAATTCAGATTTTGATCTCCATATCCATTTACATATATTATATATATCTTCCAAGGGTTTTTTTCCCTCCTAGGACTTTTTTCCCAGTGTTAGCACGCTGGGTTTTTCTCCTAGGGGTTTTTTTCCACCCCTGGGAGTCAGCCGACATTGGCTTAATGTAGCGCCATCTTGTATATGTTACATATTACCACGCTTGTTTGTACAGCTTATTTTTAACCACTTCCCTTTTTTCTGTGCTTCTAATATGTAAAGCTGCTTTGAAACAATTACCAATTGTAAAAGCGCTATATAAATAAATTTGACTTGACTTGACTTGAAAGGAATATTTGAGATTGGTCTGTAGTTGCTCAATATGGTGTTATCCAGATTGCTCTTTTTCAGGAGGTGCTTAACAACTGCAGTTTTCAGGGATTTTGGAAAAGTCCCAGAGAGAAGTGAGGCATTTACCACTTCTAGGAGATCTGCTTCTAAACAGTTAAAAACGCTTTTGAAAAAAGATGTGGGAAGTGTGTCAAGGGCGCAGGTTGATGTTTTAAGGTGCTGTACTGTTTCCTCAGAAATTTTATCATCAATTGCTTCGAAAACAGACATAATAGCTGCTTTCTGAGGTTGTGATCTGATCTGTTTTACCCCAGTGCAGCTCAAGGATGTGCTGATCACCTTTCTGATATTATTAATTTTCTCAGAGAAGATGGAAGCTGTAACAAAGTTCGTAATGTAGGAGGAAAGATGACAGGGTTGGCTTTGACTACTGGCTGCTTTTATTCAATTCAAAATAAAAGGTGTGCAGACAGGCACAAAACAGTCAAAAATCAACATCAAGTCACTCCAAATAAACACAACAGAAATCCAGGAATGTGGCAGCCAGTAGTCCTTCTCTCTCTCGCTCACTCCTGCTTCTCCTGGCGTTTTATACTCTCTCCATGCCAATTACTGAAACAAGAGACAGGTGTTTGTTATTTGCGCTTAATACACTCACTCACCGTGCCTCCTGCCTCTCTCTCCCGCTGCAGACTTCGCTGAACCACGCCCCCCTTGCCACAGAAGCAAACTCACAGCATTTGCTGTCTGAGAGCATTTCACTGGGAATCTGACTTGGGGGGTTTGTTAGTCTCTCTACAGTAGCAAAAAGAGTGCGGGTGTTGTTTAAGTTTCTGTTTATAATATTTGAGAAGAAGGTCTGTCTAGCTTTGCCTAGTTCCACATTGAAAGCATGAAGAATATCTTTATAGATGTTATAGTGGATTTCGAGTTTTGTCTTTCGCCACATGCACTCAGCTTTTTTGCACTGTCTTTTCATATTTTGCACTGCTGTTGAGTTTCTCCAAGGTGCTTTTTGTCTGCCACTTTTCTTCCTAACTTTCACAGGAGCAATGTTATCAATAATGTTCTGTACTTTTGAGTTAAAAGAATCAAGGAGAAAATCAACAGCGTCTGCAGATATGCTTGGTGTTAAAGATATAGCCTTCATAAACAGTGCACTAGTATTCTCATTTAAGCATCGCTTTTTGACTGAGACAGATCTAGCTTCAACAGTTGGAGAGATCAATATATCAAAGAAAATACAGAAATGATCAGATAGCACTACATCCTTAATGACAATGGATGAAATGTTTAGACCCTTACTAATAATTCAATCTAGAGTGTGTCCACGATTGTGTGTAGGTCCATGTACACGCTGAGTCAGATCAAAAGTATTCAAAACAGTTATGATTTCTTTTGCCATATTGGATTCTGAATTTTCTATGTGGATGTTAAAGTCCCCAGTAATAGCAAAACAGTCAAACCCAGAGGAAATTGCTGATAACAGTTCTGTAAAGTCCTCCACAAAGGCTGGAGAGTATTTTGGAGGCCTGTAAATAACTATAAGTAGAATGCAAGGAGCACCTTTTAACACAATACCCAAGTATTCTAAAGACAAGTAATCACCAAATGACACTTGCTTGCATTGATAGACATCTTTAAATAGAGCAGCAACACCTCCACCTCTCCTAACAGCTCTGCAGACACTCATAAAAGTAAAGTTAGGAGGGGCTGATCATTCAGGATTGTTGAACTGCAACTGTCTTCAAGCCATGTTTCATTTAGAAGCATAAAATCTAGGTTGTTTGTGGTTATAAAGTCATTGACTAGAAGTGATTTATTTTTAAGTGAGCGGATGTTTAAAAGTGCTAACTTAACAGTCTTACTTTCTGTCCCTACAGTAATCTTAGTTTGACGTGTAATAGGCAGCAGATTAAATGGGTTTGCCAAACGGTCTGAGAAGGCCTTAGGCTTTCTATCACATAATAAAACAGAAATAGAGAAAGCAACAGGCACACTGGGTTCCCGCATGCTCTGTAAACATTTGATAAAGTCACTGTTATCATAGCGGGGACCCGACACACATCACTGAGAGCTGTTATCGGTTGTTTTTGGTTCACCTAGAACAGATGGAGGAGGGTGAGGGCCCTGGCGTTGTGGCAGAAGCACAGAAGAGGTGATGTTGCTCTGGTGTTACCGGAGGCTGTAATATGTTGTCCTGGCTTCCCTGGCTGTTTTCCTGAAAATCGTCCTTGGGTGCTGAATCTTGGAGCAGTTCTAACACGTCATTGTCTCTCGGTGAGCTCTGTGGGCAGGGCTCAGTCAGGATTGTGTCTGTGAGCAGTGGCTGTTGTGGCTGCATGGTGTTATCATTGACCTTGTGGGATGTGTCAACCGCATGTCCATTCAGGTGCTGAAATGAAGTCATGTGGTCAGTTGTACTCTGTCCAGGTGTGTTTGTGCCATTCAGATTTGCACACACTGCTGAAGGATGATGGAGGGAGAAGTAGATATTTTCCTTTTCCTTTAGCACTCTTGAGCCCAGTTTGTTTGGGTGCAGGCCATCATGAGTGAACAGTTGTCTCTGACTCCAGAACAGATTGAAGTTGTCGATGAAATTCAGTCCTTTTAAGTTGCAGGTTTTATGCAGCCATGTATTAAGCCCAAGCAACCGTGTAAATCTATTTGTTCCTCTTGCTGGGAGTGGTCCACTGATGAACGACTGAACTTTTAGTCTTCTAAGCATTTCAAAAAGTTCATTGAAATCCCTTTTAAGGAGTTCTGACTGCTCCTTCTGAATATCATTCTTCCCCACATGAATGATTAGTCGATTTGCAGTCTTATATTTCATCAGAATGCTCTTAAGTTCCCTGTTTACATCAGAAACTGTTGCTTGTGGAAGGCAGCATGTAGTTGTATCCCTGTTGCTAATGTTTCTGATAATAGAGTCACCCACTATCAGAGTCCTGGGCTCAGCTGCTCTAAGAGCTGAGTGCCGCTGTCTGCTCGACTTTGAGCGGCAGTTAGCATCGGTGTTAGCTGCTGGCTGATTTGATCTGTGTCCGATCATGTTTGGGGATTCCATACCCACATTCATCATGTCTGGAGATTCCTCACCCACATTCATTAACACTTCAAATCTGTTCTCCAGATGTATTTGCGGTGGTAGGGAGCTAGTGTTTGGGTTAGAGGATGCTACTGCATTAATATGTGATACTCGTGACAATCTGATGTCTCGAGTGCCTTTGGGTCTCGCTCCCTGTTTGTGCCATCGATTAGTATGTTGATCAATTTCTGCACTCAGTACGGTCTGTTTAGGGGCATTGGATTCATGGGACTCACCGACTGTGTGCTGAGGATGTCCATGACGAAGCTCTGTTGTGTGTTCCGTCTGGTTTGGTAGTCCCGCAAGTAACTTTGTTTCAAGAACTGCAATCCTTTGTAGAAGTCTGTGGCAGTTTGTGCAGCAGGTAGATTCTTCAACCAGAGGAGGCATATTATTTCTAATCCTTTTGGGTGTAGGCAGCTGTGTTTTCCCTTCTCCGGAATGTAAGCTGATGGCTGCCGCCATGGGAGGCTGGTTGGATAAAAATTCCCCTTTTTTGTAGCAATTCTTCCAGTTAAAAAGATTGTTGGTGCCAAGATTTGTCGTTTGAGCACTGTGCTGATTTGCTGTAGTTAAAATTAGGAGATAAAATATAAAAGCAATAGAGCAAAGCACGGAGCTGTAAGCAAGAGCGTCCGAACAGTAGCGAAGCAGGAAGCAGGGCATAACATTATCTAAACACTTAACATAAGACTAAACACTTAACTACTCTAACATTCACACACATACATGCATACAATTTACCAAGAGAGAGAGAGCTAAAGCAGAGTACAGGAAAGCAAGAAGTTACAGCATTGTTTGACATTCAGCAGATCAACAGCCTTGAGCAAACCATCAGTTTAGTTTTAACAGGCCCTTCTTTAAAAGGGGTAAGGATACTTAATGTATCAAATAATGAGACTAAGTTTGATACTTGCATGTCTCTCCAAGTTGAATTAAAACTGTCCTGATGCAATTTGTGGAGGCTCCCATTGAATCTTTGCTGATATTATCTTGATGAAAGAGAACCAGTTGGATTGAGAGGATCTTTGGTGAATGGAAGGTCTAGGCCGAAGCCTGGCACAAGCTTTGGGTTCCTTAGAAGCTTCTAGCTTCTTACAGCATCATCTTAACATCAGCATTTGTCAGTAAAAGAGAAGAGAAATGTTTGATCTTGTGATCAGTGATTTTAAGGGGTGAAGATGTCACACCCTCTTGAGGTGTCTGAGCCAATAAGGTGTTGTCCCCTCGGAGGGAACTTCACGAGTCTTTGTGCCATTGGCAGGATATTAGCATAAGACACTGGATTGTGTGAATGAGAGAAGAACCTTCTAGATTCTTATAATACTAATATGTCACAGAGTTAGTAACATGTAACATAAATGACCAAATAGGAAACGAAAGTTGGAGTCCGTAGATACCAAACATGCTACCCACGTGATTTCAGTTAACTATAAATTTGCAACTATGGAACATTAATACCAAAATAGTTCAGAAGAGAGAGACATAGAATAAAGCCTAAAAAAGGAAAGTCATGAGATGGGAAAATTGGATACATGTTTATACATTTCCCAAGTGGTTATATAGAGAATACAGGTGCTGGTCATATAATTAGAATATCATCAAAAAGTTTATTTGTTTCACTAATTCCATTCAAAAAGTGTAATTATATTATATTCATTCATTACACACAGACTGATATATTTCAAATGTTTATTTCTTTTAATTTTGATGATTATAACTGACAACTAAGGAAAATCCCAAATTCAGTATCTCAGAAAATTAGAATATTGTGAAAAGGTTCAATATTGAAGACACCTGGTGCCACACTCTAATCAGCTAATTAACTCAAGACACCTGCAAAGGCCTTTAAATGGTCTCTCAGTCTAGTTCTGTAGGCTACACTATCATGGGGAAGACTGCTGACTTGACAGTTGTCCAAAAGACGACCATTGACACCTTGCACAAGGAGGGCAAGACACAAAAGGTCATTGCAAAAGAGACTGGCTGTTCACAGAGCTCTGTGTCCAAGCACATTAATAGAGAGGCGAAGGGAAGGAAAAGATGTGGTAGAAAAAAGTGTATAAGCAGTAGGGATAACTGCACCGTGGAGAGGATTGTGAAACAAAACCCATTCAAAAATGTGGGGGAGATTCACAAAGAGTGGACTGCAGCTGGAGTCAGTGCTTCAAGAACCACTACGCACAGACGTATGCAAGACATGGGTTTCGGCTGTTGCATTCCTTGTGTCAAGCCACTCTTGAACAACAGACAGCATCAGAAGCGTCTCGCCTGGGCTAAAGACAAAAAGGACTGGACTGATGCTGAGTGGTCCAAAGTTATGTTCTCTGATGAAAGTAAATTTTGCATTTCCTTTGGAAATCAGGGTCCCAGAGTCTGGAGGAAGAGAGAATAGGCACACAATCCACGTTGCTTGAGGTCCAGTGTAAAGTTTCCACAGTCAGTGATGGTTTGGGGTGCCATGTCATCTGCTGGTGTTGGTCCACTGTGTTTTCTGAGGTCCAAGGTCAATGCATCCGTATACCAGGAAGTTTTAGAGCACTTCATGCTTCCTGCTGCTGACCAACTTTATGGAGATGCAGATTTCATTTTCCAACAGGACTTGGCAAAGCTACCAGTACCTGGTTTAAGGACCATGGTATCCGTGTTCTTAATTGGCCAGCAAATTTGCCTGACCTTAACCCCATAGAAAATCTATGGGGTATTGTGAAGAGGAAGATGCGATATGCCAGACCCAACAATGCAGAAGAGCTGAAGGCCACTATCAGAGCAACCTGGGCTCTCATAACACCTGAGCAGTGCCACAGACTGACTGACTCCATGCCACGCCGCATTGCTGCAGTAATTCAGGCAAAAGGAGCCCCAACTAAGTATTGAGTGCTATACATGCTCATACTTTTCATGTTCATACTTTTCAGTTGGCCAATATTTCTAAAAATCCTTTCTTTGTATTGGTCTTAAGTAATATTCTAATTTTCTGAGATACTGAATTTGGGATTTTCCTTAGTTGTCAGTTATAATCATCAAAATTAAAAGAAATAAACATTTAAAATATATCAGTCTTTGTGTAATGAATGAATATAATATACAAGTTTCACTTTTTGAATGGAATTGGTGAAATAAATCAACTTTTTGATGATATTCTAATTATATGACCAGCACCTGTACATAGGATTAAGAGGGTTTATTTGTCCTTCTCAGAAAGAATGAAGTCAGAGTCACTATAGTCTCTGCAAAATTCTTTCTGATTGTAAAAGTTCTTATCAGTTTTCCTGTGTCCTGTAACAGGACACCTAGTTCTGCCTGTGTGTTAGCTATGTTTGGGATGCTAGTTGCAGTTTTAGGGGGATGGGTTCACACAACTTTGATAGAGTGAGTTTTATGGGTAATTCATTAAATATAATGAATAATTGTGTGTCTGATTGGTCCAGACGCTACATCACCATTGGCAGTGTGATTTATTGTAATGCTTTTTTTTTCTCAGTTGGTCAGAACAAAAGTGGCAGACATGTTATGTACTTGTTCAGATTACTTTTTTTCCAGTAAAAAAATCTTATTTTGGTCATAAATCTAAGACTACAATCTGTGCTTCCGAAGTACAGTATCCACACTGGTGAGTGACAGCAAACATTAGATTTGTAGATAGCTGAGGGGTCTTGCCAATGCACAACCCACATAAAGATGATTATTCCACAAATAACTGCAATTGCAGAGATGGCGACGAAGAGGCAAAACTTACGGGCTGCAATTTTAAGATGCCCGCACAAACAGCATACAGACTCAATAGCTGTTTCCATCCACCTATTTTTATGTGCATTTTGGGATATTGCATAAAAAACACTGGATAGAAACGGCAATATGCACATAAATTCTAAAAATGTGCGTAAACTTTTGCGATCAAATGAGTAGGACAAAAAATTTCATGCGGCACGTAAAAAATACAATGGAAACACTTTTGCCAAATAAATTCCTTAATGCGCATAAAAAAAGATGTGACTTTGCATTGCAACAGCATAACTGGACCAACCAGTGGACCAATCTTGTTGCACAGCATCTGAAATGCTTGTTTTTGGTCATTTTGTAATGCCTGAGTAAAGTGTTGTTAAAGTGGTTCGGTTTAATTCCCTCCCAGAAGCGCCTAACATGATTGCGTTAACAAATACCAGGCATTTAAATGCAAGATAACATGACAGCATTTATTGTGTTTCATCTGCACTCTCTGATGTGCAAATAATTTATTATATATGAAAATGATTAGATACAGTGGCTTCTACTGCAGAAACTTTCTATTTTCTTAGTGATATTTAGAGTTAAATTGGGATATTTAAGATTTTATAAATGTGTCTTAGAAAAAACATTACTTGTGTGAATATTGAGACAAAGCAATAGCACTGACAAGATATGTCAAGTTGCTTTTAGTTTAAACAGTGCAAACATGCATTTATTCTGGGACTAGCTTAAGCCTTGTCTGTGAAACAACTGGTGGCTAAATTATATATATATATATATATATATATATATATATATATATATATATATATATTTTTTTTTTTTTTTTTTGAAAATAATGTTATTCATAATTTCATGTTAGATAAAAAAAACACTATGAAAATAAGTGTATATCAAAGAAGATAAATCTCATGCTATTCGTAAATTAAGTTTCTTATTGTATGTCACACCTCAGGAGACACTTACAGTACAGTTCAGTAAAAATGTAAAAAATTAAAAAAAACAGTGAAAGAATTGACAGTTGGTGTAAAGTTGGTGACCCTTTATATTTTCTCAAACATCATTCACACTACATTAATGTGTTTTTTTTTCTTCAAAAAATGGTTTTACTACATTTTGTCAACCACCCACAAAGTAGCTTCACAGTGAAAAACAGGAACATTGATGCAAACAGAATTCAATTCAGGTGTAAAGCAGCTACACAATAGTGTCATTATTCAGTACAGTTCTGTTTTTATTCCCTAAGCCATTTTTATTCCCATTTAAACTACTTCTTTAAATGCATGCAGCTCTTGCGTGATTACAATTTTGTCAGAAAAGAGTTCATTCTTACAGTCTGACAGCGTAGCACTTAGTTAAACAGAGCAGCAATTGCCATGGTATTGACAGAAAAAAAGACGTCATCACACGTTCAATAGTAATCAATCAATCTTATCTTACATAATTTAATGATCTTTTTACCATAAAATTTCATGATTCAGAGCAAATAAGCACCTTCTGTTCAAGAGGTAAAATGTTGTTTCAGTTTTGATTGTCCAGTTTCAGGAGCGTCTGATGGCACACAGCTTGTGTGGGGATGGATTTAACGTGATTCCAACTATTCCTTTGAGATCCAGATCATCTCCAGACACTCCAGGTGGAGTTGTGAAGCGGTAGCTCTGCAGGAGGGAAGTGAAAAACAGGAAGAGCTCCATCCTGGCCAAACTCTCCCCAAGACAAACCCTGCGGCCTGAGAAAGAGACGATTCCAATTTAGATGTTTATTTTTGATGTCTGTTTCACTGGGTGTTTTGATTTGACCTTACCTGCAGAAAAGGCCATGAAAGCATCTCTTTTGACAAACTGGCCCTTTTCATCAAGGAAGTGTTCTGGGTAAAAGCTGTTCGGTTTTTCCCATTCGCTTGGATCCTTCAAAACAGACGTCAACAGAGGAATGACAGTGGTACCCTAGAGAGGATGAAATTAACAATACATTTCATATATTTATTTGGTCATTTAAATACGTATTCTTCTAACTGACCTTCTTGATGAAGTATCCATTGAAGTGAACATCACAGCTGGTCTTATGGGGGAGATTCATGGGTACAATGTTAGCCAGTCTTTGAGTTTCATGAATTACAGCATCTGTATATGGTAAGTTCTTTCTATCTTCCACCACTGGCTGACGTCCACCGATCACTCGGACAGTCTCCTCATAAACACGATCTGCACACAAATGCAATGTGTTTGGACACCAGTGAATTCAGCATTGAGGAAAAACTCTTGGCGTTACTGTGTTTTTACCCTGTATATGAGGGTATTTGGCCATGAGCATCAAACCCCAGCGTAGAGTCGTTCCTGTCGTGTCAGTACCAGCGACAAACAGATTTCCCACCGTCATGAGAAGATTCTCCTGGTGAAAGTAAGAGTCCTTCTTGCCGGATTGCTGACAAATGACAAATTCATCCTTTTTAGTAATATGAGGCAAATAAAATGTTAATTGATGATAATAATACATTCAAAATGCTCAACAAAACAAAACAAAACAAATTTCAGGTAGTTGTCATTTAAAATCCAAAATAACACTTTTTTGAGTATAAAAAAAGTGCTTTTTCCCTATTTTTGAACTGTCACCACAACTGGTACAATACTTCCGCCTGTATTTTGATGCAACAAGGAGATTTCCGTACCTCTTCACTCTGTTTGCGGATGAGAAAAGAGTCAACAAACCCTCTGCGGTCCTGTGGATTCAGAGTCTCCAGAAGCCCATTGATCAACTTCATAAATTCTGCTTTATTTTTGAATATATTTCTTACAAGAATCCTTCTGCTGTTGAGGAACGGGCCCACCCATGGAAATATATTGTAAAGCTGTATATTGGAAAAGAGGATTTCTGATCAACACAGAATCACTCAGCAAAAATAGCAGATGATGGTTAGACATGCATTAAGCTTAGACCTCTGGGACTAGGCATTATACGTCAGGTTAATAAGCGACTAGTGATTTCACAAAGACTAGTCATGAATTTATGTTAAGCACATATTATTGATTATTGAAAATTTCTGTTTAACATCATACTTCCATACCATCATAGAAGGCGATCCGCTAACCCGAACATTTTCGTTTGCCCTGTCGACCATTTCTGTGAAACGAGAGTCTGTGTATTCAAATCTGCTGCCGTACACAATAGACGAGATGATGTTTGACACAGCGTAGTTCACAGGCTGTGTTGTGTCGAAGGGTTTCCCTGTGAAGAGCAAACAAATGTCTTTCAATGGATCCTTTAAACTAGTGCTGCCTTGAGATCTACCTGCCAGCAGAGTTCAGATCATACACACCTGCCTGTAATTATCAAGTGCTCCTGAAGATCTTATTTAGGTGGTTCATTGGTGTTTGACCAAGGTTGGATCTGAACTTTGCTGGAAGTTAGGTCTCCAGGAATAGGATTGGGCTTTAAACTAAGAGATTGCATATATGTGTTTCAACTTGTACCTTCAAACTTATCAAACTCTCCTTTCAGATACTGAATTTCCTCTATGATTTTCTCTTCACTTCCTCTCTTGCCCATCCCAAAGTCCCGCAGATTGCTGAGAGCAAAGCGTCGCATCTCTCTCCAGTTCTCTCCATTGGAAAAGAGGATTCCTGATCAGCACAGAGTCATCTGACCGTGAGTCTCCGCAACAACAGCAGAAAATGATTATGCAATGAGTTGGGCATACATTAACCTTTGATCTTTGGGACATATAGTGTGAGTTACCTATAAGCATTGTGCATCAGGTTAATAAGCAACATTTCACAAATGACTAGTCATGAATTAATGTTAGTTTAAAAATGCAAATTAATCATTAATCCTTAAATATTGCTAGGAACCCACATTTATTCCTTGATTTAAAGGCACTTTAAAGTCAACAGTTTTTAGGTTTTTCATGGTTAAAGTGGCCTGTTCACCACCAAATATTTTCATGCAGTCAAATTTTTCCCAAAATGAATGAAATTTTTTCCCCTTCAGTAGTTATACACATTTGAGTGCATTTCTTTTGCCTAGAGAGGCCATTAAGAGCTCCACGCTTTGTTTTGCAAAATGTCTAGAATTTATGTTTTGTACATTAATTTGAGGTCGAAAGAAAGGCAGAATCCTACCATATTCTTTGTTGATCATCCTGAAGCCAGGTCTAATATCTCTGTCTCCAAACTCTTCTGCATGGTTCACGAGAGCTTCTTTGACGGTTTTGTATCCAACTAAGACCACAGTTTTTCTGGGACCCAAAAACACTTGGAAAATGTTTCCGTAAGTCTTAGACAACTGGAGGACACAGAGAAAGATTAATCTTAACATGTTCGGCTATAATTCATTTCAAATGTAGCAAGTTCTCACCTCAACAAAGGTGTCAAAGGGTCTCTTGAGGTCAAGGGTCAGCAGGTTCCCCAGCAGCGGCAGAGGTTTGGGTCCCGGTGGCTCTTTCCTCTCTTTCTGAGATCTGGATCCAGAGGAAAGCAAATTCAAAACCAGAAGCAGCAGCAAAGCACCCAGTGATGTAAATGTGCTGGGAAACTGCAGAAGTGACTCGATTATGGCCATTTTCTCTCTAAACTTCTGAAGCGATGCTCTCACACATTTATAGCCACTATGTGAGGGAGGGACTGCATCTGATCCTAAACAAAGTGAAAAAATCAATGTGTATAGATGGTTGTTATAGTTACATCAACGTATGTGATGACCTTTGGGGAATCAATAACCTTCTTCAGCCTGTTAAAACAAGGAACATTATTCAAGCAAAAAGCTATAGAAGCAAAAGCTCATATATTAGTTTATCATCCGCAGATCATTAAGAACCCTCACAAGTTTACCATCTCCCTATAGGAGAAACTTGTCTTGGGCAGTTCAGTAAATAAATGTATTACATGATTGAAACATGCTTTTGGTTTATAAATGCACTAAATAAGAGGGTAACAAGCTCCACTTTAATTTACGGCCCGTAATGTCATACTTACCCCTTAGTTATAAAATATTTACAGTATAAATAATTTGTTATTTTCCTGATTGTTACTCTTTTATTCCCGATACTTTACATATTGTTCCCCTATACTTACACATACTTACTGTATAGTTACACTTAGGGCTGGGCGATATATCGAATGCTTTTGTCACGCGCATTTCGTCAGTAAAGCCGGTTCCCTGATTGCCGCTAAATCGCCATCACCTGCTTCCAAATGGAGCGGCATTTAATAGACAGAGCCGTAGATCACTGATAAGCCACGCAATATCGCGTTCATTATCGAAGGCGATACATCTGCGATATGAATGCGATATTGCGTGGCTTATCAGTCATCTACGGCTCTGTCTATTAAATGCCGCTCCATTTGAAAGCAGGTGATGGCGATTTAGCGGCAATCAGGGAACCGGCTTTACTGACAAAATGCGCGTGACAATCGCATGCGATATATCGCCCAGCCCTAGTTACACTATAATTATTGAAAGTTATGCTGTAAATTCGTTGTAATTACGCAGTACTTTCCGGGCTGTAATCTAAAGCATTACCGAATTCTGTCGATGATCAATATGACGGCTGTAAAAAGGAAATGGCAAGTCTGGTGAAAACCGCATTATCTAGAGAAGGAACTCAATAATTCATCAGAATTTGAAAAAGCTTGGAAACTGGGTAAAAAAGAATGCCTTGGACCTAGGAGATAAGTTGACAAAAATCATTTAAATAATTATTTCAATAACACTGTTTGAAATGGACACAAATGCTACATTTGAAGAGGATGTTCTGAACAAAGAGGTTTGTTTTGGTTCATTTGCATCTTCCTTTCTTGATCATGAAGTAGCAGAATTTTGGGGAAATGTTTCTTGTTTTGAAGTCTACACTTATGAAGGTGCTAATCTTACACAATACTCTCAGTACGCTATTGAGGAAGAGATGCTGATTCATCCATATGAGATGTTCAACATCACTGCTGCCAAGAAAAGGCAAGATCAGAAAGATCTCCACTGTGAGACTGTATTCGTGTTGAATAGCACTGGGAAAAGAAGTGACCTGGGCCCTCATTTATAAAGTTTTGCGTAGATTTCATCCTAAAAGTGTACGTACGCGCAAAAGCTAGATTCTGCGCACGCACAAAAAAAATCAGATTTATAAAACCATGCGTATGCCAGAAACAGCACAAATCCTTTTATAAATCCCAGTCAGTGGAAGATTGAGCGTACATGCATCTCCACCCCGTCTCCTCCCCAAAATCACCATATATGGAGCTTATGACGCCTAGTTTTACTATGCATAACCTCATCTGCATATCATTTCCATGCATGTTCCCATCCACGTTACACCATTGTTAACACCGTCAAAGGCACAAGACATTGGAAAATATTAGATATGTACTATAAATGTTATTTGTGCAATACACTACACTGATAACAATCATCCTCTTTATGTTTTAGAATAAATATAAAAATATACATAAAAGCAAAATTGTATAAAATCAGATGTTTTAGAATAGAGTTGATTCATTCATTTCCACTGACCAAATAGTATTTTAATATTTTTAAACAATTCGAATCAAATTCATGCAATTTTAACTTCTCCGTAATGACTGCGTAATGTAATTTCAGTCCTTATCGCCAATAGTGACAGTGTAATATTAATGTGAATGTGTATCAAATGAAAACGTGAGTTTCCATGCGAGTTTAAATCATTCTTTTATTTATTTAAACGGTTGTGAACATGCTCTGTATTTACGATTGTGACTCATAATGAGGATTTAAAGTGGTTTTCCTCCATCTGCCGTCAGTCCCTCAACTCACCATCAGTGTCGCCAAACTGCTCTGTCTCCAAAATGTTCGTACGCATGGGTCAGAGTTTGCGTGGAGGTGCGCAAATTTTCCCATCAAGTTTGTTTTTATAAATCACAACTTATGCGTAGAAACTGGCGTACGCACTTTCAGGGCCTGTTTTGTGCGTACGCAAAGTTTTATAAATGAGGCCCCTGAACTGTGCAGCACTATTTAATAAACCAACCAGGGGTGCATTTCCCAAAAGCATTGTTAGCTAACTAACATCGCAAGTTCTGTCGTTACTTACATAGTTCAACAATTTGGTGTTTCCCGAAACCATAGTTCAAATGAACATTCGCAAACTGCATCACAAACTGGTTGGAATGACAGCTCTCGAGCTGTGGTTAGAAGCATAGTTTCTTGTTTTTATGACATGTGAACTTAATAAATCATTATCTTGAGCAAAATAAGCAAGCTGACATTAAGTACAATGTATATCTTTTATTTCAAATATATACAAATGTAATTTATATATTTTAGTTTGTCAAGAGATTTAAAGCACTGTTTTTGAAGAGTGCGCATGTGTGTACGTGCTCTAGTACGTCAGAACAAGCATTTGATTTAATCTGGAAATAAAGCAAAATAACCGAGGAAAATGAAAATTAGTCCTCTAATGTCATGTCTGTAATTCATAGCAAAAAATCTAGCATTAATTCGATCTCAAACAGATTCATTTAAAGAAGTTATTACTCACCACCTGCGTGACGTCATTCACCAACATGGTTGAACGGCAGGTTTGCGACAATATGGTTTCAGGAAACAGTCATGACTAGCTAGTTGATTTGTTTAATGATGCATTGTACTATGGTAGTTCAGCAGCGAGTTACATCGTTGTTCGGGAAACGCACCCCAGGTTCATAAATAAAACATCAACATTTAATACTTGTGCAGTTTGCAGATGCTTTCTTCGAAAGCTATGTGTTAGAAATAGAATCTAGCGGTCAGTGTAATTTTTAAGGCAAATTAGTCAGTTGCATAGGTCATCATCAGGAACGCAAACTTCACGCCATTCATGGAGTAAATCACCTAAAGCATAAAACTGGTCTGAAACGGCTCTGCTATCGGTTCATCTTGCATTCCCTAACCCTGAAAATCAACACCAAGCCTCTGGGTGTACTAAAGCCTTGCTGAAGAGTTTGAGCTACAGTTTTAATTCTAAAAATGTGTGTCAAGTGCATTGAATTTACATTATTGTATGATTTACATCACTTCCACATGATTTTGCTGTGTTGGTAACCAATTTCGAGCTGGTAGTTCCACAGAACTCCACCTTGTGGTTTCCTTCTTGGTTGAGGGGTACTGTGGATTATTTGGGATGCTTGTGGATTATTTGATTATTTGGGATGATGCTTGGGAAATGATTGACACTCCAGGAGTGCTATCTGACCTCAGGCTGTGCTTTGGGCTGGGCCTGAGCAGGTGCTGGTGTCAGCTAGGTGTGCTGCTCGGTCACCCCAGGTCTTCCTCAAACCAGAAGGAAGAACCAAGGCTACCGTGCTGCTAGAATGCATGTAGCGACGTCACCACTTGGGATCAATCACTTGTCTGTTGCCTGGCTGCCAGTTTCTCTGTAGCTTGCTTAATGTGCTGTTTGAGTGATGTGGTGAATATGAACAAACATACAATGCATTCTATGAGATGGTGATGTCCACCAATGTGTTAGTCTTTAAACAAGGAGTAGTTTGATATGAAACACCACCTAGATGGGCTACATTATCTAGAAGTTCCATCTTCAGGCATGCATAACACTATAAAATATACAAAAGAACAATATACAAACAGTAGTAATACACAAAATGTACTGTGAAAATGCATGTTCATTCATTTAAGCAAATTTGTCAATGAATTAGTGGAAAAGATGCCATTTCTATGGGCTGAATGTATGATTCTTGTGTTGAGAACAATCAATGTCTCAAGTATCTTTGAAGTGTATGTGGGGAGCAAATGATGCTAAAAACATGCTAGGCAGCTTATAAAACTTTCAGATAAAGCTTTGTCGAGCCAATGAACCTAACTTTCTAATTCTAAAATTTGCACTTCTGCAGTCTGAACACAGTGTCATTTACTGGTCAAAATGTGTAAATCATTTACTTAAGTTTTGCTGTAGTTTAAAGTCATTATTCACCCCTTACAGAAAACTCATTAAGGTCATGCACCTTTCTGCATCTTCAAACTTGTTCACACATCCTTTTCACTATTACTCTTACAAAGCTTCAACCCTGTTCTCATAAAAACCCTGTTGTAAGTGTCATTGCCACCATGCACAGAGAAAACCACAAAGGTTTGGTTGACACTATCAAAAACTACCAGAGGTGTCATGGCTTTTCTTCTTGGCATGCAATAACGATGACTGACAAACTGAATCAATATAAAACAAACTGTTCACAAAAGTGTTGAGCAGTATTAAAGAGTGATTCAGTCATTTCTGCAGCACACATATTGAGTCACTCACTCGTTTCTCACACTCACCAGGTCTGCTAAACAAAACTAGTTCAAAGGCCCTAGCTTGAATATCAAAATTCACCAACCCCATGCCTAAAATACATATTGTACAGTCATTGTTATGTATTATACACAATTCCAACTATATTAGCCTATACAATGTGAAAATAGTCTGTATTTGACCAAAACCCAGAATTTACAGAGACATTCATTAATGTTTAAATGACTGTCAATGAATGGAACACTCAATAAAATCTTCGCTTTAATATGATTTTCAGGTAAAAAGCCGCCTTCTCTGGTTTGTGACATCCCATGTTTACATAAACCCTGCCCCCGGGAAAACACAACAAAGGAGGTGAGGCCATGTCGCAATATTTGCAAATAGCTAAGATTTGAAATAGCTAAGTATTGCTCTCTTGAAACGACTTTTTTAGCACGTTTATACTATTACAGCTCTCAATGTTAACTAATCATGAAAAGTGTTGATTATAGCATTACATTTAGATCTATGGCATTTTATTTAGATCTATGGCATTACATTTAGATCTATGGCATTATATTTAGATCGTGGCATGAAAGGTTGCAGTGATGAACATTGTAGTCGATCACAGACATGTTGTTGAGCTCATGAAAGCAGGGATCTCGTCATTGAAACTCAGTTTCTGCACACTAACGAATGCTTTCATCATAACTAACAGTGCAAACTCGAATATAACTAAGAGATTTGTTGAATAAAACGTGAGTTTTGGTGCGAGTCCAGAACTCAGTCACTGATAAACTCTGTTTGATTGACAGCTCCAGCGATTGTAAAGGGAGCGTTCTTTGATCACTTTCTATATATAATTTAATCACAGTTTAAATAACTGATTATTTTCATCTTACTAAAAGAAACAACATGAAGTCGACCGTTTAGTCACTGGCTTTATGCTAGTAAGAGCTGTGTGTGTAAACCTCACTCCCCTGAATTCAAGAGGCATGCTAGAGACTGTGGTGTTTAGCCTCCTTGTTAGAGCGCCTGACTCAATTGCCAGCGGACCCGGGTTCGAGTCCTGCTTAGAGCGGGTGGTTCAAACTGGAGGGATTACATTAGCCGCTTTTCCACTGTCGGGCCAGTGCGAGCCAGGGCTTTCAACGGGCCAGGCTAGCGTAATAGCCTCAGACTTGTAGCACCGAGCCCAAAATCACACTGCATTTCCACCGTCAGGCCAGAAGCTCTGCAGCGCTTCACTAAAACCCGCCCGTAACACGCCTCTCTGGAACAGCGTCACACAAACCCATCATTTCACCAACAAATGATAAGTCTTATCAGAAAAATAATCAGAAAGAAATCATTGGAACCTAGCAAGATTGTAAAGGGAACATAATAAAAGCGGCTGTTTGTTGTTTACTTTGTTGTTTACCCAAGCATCGATGTTTTACCACAGTCTTACAATAATAAGTGATACATTGATCATAATGAATTAATTTGTGTCAAGATTAAACATTAGTCACAGAAATAAAGTGGTATTTACCATTTCGCAAAAGAAGACACATACTTTAGTCGCATCTGTTTACATCACATTTAGAAGGCATGATAATTTCTACAAATTGTCCACCAAAAATATAGCCTGAGGTGCTTTAGCATTCTCTCCAGTCTAAGAAACAGAGAAAGCTCCAAAAAAATGCTTTATTTTATGGAATATGCGGAGCTAAATATGGATATTAGACAGTCTGGTAAGAGATGAGGCGTACTGACAAATAAAATAAATACACGATTGTGTATAACCTACATATATGATTTGTCTGATTTCTTCAAGCGGTTGTATTTACCATGTTTACTATGGTAATAGTGTGCATAGTCTTTTGCATCGCATATAAATATTTCTGCCTTATTTGGTGATCAGAATCCACGTTAGAAGTTATTTCAAACACTCGCTGCTGTCTGAAAGTGAGTTTTTGAGCTAAAATGATTTTAAAAGTCTGTAATGCTGATATTAGCTGGTTAGGTATGAAATCATCCGTGGCGCTGCCATCTCCAATCTCCTGACTCAGATAAACTCCGCCTTTGGCTGTTGGCACCGAGGAAGCCCCAACAAGGCACGATCAAGCCCTGAAAGTGACAGTGGAAACGCGACTGGCCCTGGCACGCACTAGCACGGCTGCTTTATTTCTGACAGTGAAAACGCAGCTGTTGGTGCCGTGACCCGGATGGGAGTGAGGCCATATTTTTGATGTTTTTTTCATATTTTCTTTGTAGGGAATGTTCATGTGCATTTAACTTGTAAAAACAATCTTTGTGTCATGACTCGAATGCACCTTTGGCAACCTTGTTCCCCACAGCTCGCTGTCTTACTCTTCCCAAAGCATGTTTTCATGCGTATTGTGATCTCAAAAATTCAGGCCAGCTGATAATACCTAGAATATCAAAATCAACCACAGGCGGTAGATCCTTCTCCTATTTAGCACCTAAACACTGGAACAACCTTCCTAGCATTGTTCAGGAAACAGACACACTCTGTCAGTTTAAATCTAGACTTAAAACACATCTCTTTAACCTGGCATACACATAACACATTATCAACTTTTTAAATTCAAATCAGTTAAATGATTGTTAGGCTGCATATTATAAGCTAGGTCAGCCGGAACCGGGAACACTTCCTATAACACCAGATGTACTCGTTACAAGAATAGCATCTGCACTAATATTAGTCTCTCTGGTTATCCCGAGTTTAAATTAGTCAGCTGGACATGGGCCAAATCCAGATCAAATGTAGACCTGCGCCCAGACGTGACCACAACACATCCCTGAAGTGTCAGCAGAGATCGTGTCAACTAGGCAGCAGTGTTGGGAAGGTTACTTTGGAACTGATGCGTAAATTATTATTTAGTGTCGCCCAAAATAAGATTAAACTGATTGATGAGTTTGTGTCTCCTGCAGGAATCTGGAGAAAATCATGAACATTTCCATGATCAGAAACTGCTCATCATGGTCTCGCACCTGTTTTCTGCTGGCACTGACATGACAGGTTTGTTTTTTGTCAAACCACACATTAACCAGTGTTGCATTAGCAGAACAATTCAGAGGAGCTGATGCATCGTGACCACACTTCAGCTATCTCAACACACAAGCAAAGTCATTTTCAGTGATATAATAACCCACCTTCCTCATTTTGTTTGTTTGAAGAGTTGCTGTCATCTGTCTGAGAGCGAATGATTTTTATGGTCTTCTCCTTTCTCCATTGAGCTCCTAAAAAAAAAAAAAAAGATACATAGACAACAATATTCTCAGGAAATTTTGGGGATTTGACCGGACCAAGATGCTGCTGATCATTGAAGCTCTTCTTCTCATTTTATCTGCTCTAGGACAACTGCAGCTCTTGTGGGGTGTTCCCGGTCTGCAGTGGTCAGTATCTATCAAAAGTGCTCCAAGGAAGGAACAGTGGTGAACCGGAGACAGGGTCATGGACGGCCGAGGCTCAGCGAAGGCTGGCCCGTGTGGTCCGATCCAACAGATGAGCTCCTGTAGCTCAAACTGCTCCAGAAGTTAATGCTGGTTCTGATAGAAAGGTGTCAGAATACACAGTGCATCAGTTTGTTGCGTATGGAGCTGAGACCAGTCAGGGTGCCCATGCTGACCCCTGTCCACCGCCGAAAGAGCCAACAGTGAGCATCAGAACTGGACCACAGAGCAATTGAAGAAGGTGGCCTGGTCTGATGAAGAGTCCATGCGACAAGTTAGGGCTGTTTTGGCAGCAAAAGGGGACCAACACAATGCAATACACTACACAAAAAAAAACATTTTTTACTCAGTTATTATTATGTTTACATATTATTAGGTGACCTTTACTAATTACTGACGCTTGTGTTTTGGTTTGGATGGCCTCTTTTACAGATATTATGTATTTATCAAGCATACAGTGCATTTAGTATGGTATTTTCTTGATTCACTAAAATTAACATCTTTGAGGGGAAAAGGGGGCTCGTACGGGGCTGAATTGCTACGCCACTGACCATGACGCATGTGTGTTGTGTTGAGTCTGGAGCAGAAGTTTTCCAGTGAATGTGCTTTGGATAATATTTTGAAAATATAGTGGTAAATTAATATTGCTTCATAAAACTGAGGTTAAACCATTGTAGTCACGTGGAGTACTTTAATGATGTCTTTCCTGGGTCTTGAATGTGTTAGTTGCATTGCTCCCAATGGAGGAACAGAAAGCTTGAACCCTTTCATGTTATCTGATTGAGTTCATGAGGAGATTGAAGGGTTACAGATGACAGGAAGCAAGTAGAGAGGGGTTTGAGTGACTAATAATCAAACTAACCTGATAAAAAATATTATTTAATGTTATCCGTGTTTCATCCACAATAACAATGTGAACTTTTAACATGTGAACTGTCTTCTGCAGGAATCTGGAGAAATTCATGAACATTTCCATGATCAGAATCTGCTCATGGTGTCGCACCTGTTTTCTGCTGGCACTGACATGACAGGAAAGTAGAGTTTGTCCTTTGTCAAACCACACATTAACCAGTGTTGCATTAGCTGAACAATTGAGATGAGCTGATGCATCGTGACCACACATCTGCTATCTCAACACACAAGCAAAGACATTTTGAGTGATATAAAAACCCACCGTTGTCGTCTGGTCTAGCTCATCTCTTGGTGTGAAGGGTTTTTGTCGTCTGGTTGTGAGCGAATGACTTTTCCGATCTTCACTTCTCATCTTTGAGCACCTGAAACAAAAGATACACAGACAACAATATTCTCGGGTAATTTTGTCGGTGAAGTAAAAGGTCAATATAAATCGTGGTTTAACTGAATATTTTACTTTTTTGAAGATGGCAAAAATACCACATTTTGAACTGTATTATGCATGAAGTCAGTGAACATTGTCTAGATGTAGTATTTGTGAGACACTGTTGTGTTTCTTGTCTTTCAGCATCTGAGGGATTTGACTGAATCAAGATGCTGCTGATCATTGAAGCTCTTCTTCTCATTTCATCTGCTCTAGGACAGGTAAGCTTGTGTTCTAGTATGAATATTACAGACATGAACACTGATGATGATGATGATCATTATGATTCCTGTCGCTGCAGGATGACAGAGATGCTGGTGAAGAACACAAATTGGATATGGCACCGAATTCTGTTGATGACTATTATTACGGCTGTAGACAGAATATGGCAAACAAGGTGAAGACAGAGTACCTAAATGAGAAATGCGATAACTCTGAATTTGAAAGAAATGGATTTAAAAATGCTTGGCAAAAAGGTGAAAGTCATGTATCGAACCAGAAAAAAATGAAACATGATACCTTGAAATGTAACTTCATTGCCATTTATGTGTACACTGACATAGATTTTAAAATATATCAAATATTCAATAATGATGCTCGTAATGGAAAACAAAACTACAAAGACGGGACATACAAATGGTATTCACTTCAATTTCTATTAACAGAAGCGATAGAGATTCTGAGGAAAAAACAAAATAGATGCTTTAAAACCTTTCGTGGTACAAATCTTACATTTAATGAGATTACTTTTCCAGAAATTCGTTTCGGCTCGTTTACATCCTCCTCTCTTGATTCTTACATAGCAAAACGTTTTGGAACTAAATCTTGTTTTGAAATCTACACTTGTTTAGGTGCTGATGTGACAGAATATTCTAGGTTACCTTATGAGAAAGAGGTGCTGATTCCTCCTTATGAGAAGTTTAAAGTCACTGCTGTCAGGACAAAAAAATATCAGAAAAATCTCTGGTGTGAGACTGTGTTCACTTTGAAAAACTCTGGAACAAGAAGTGAACTGAACTGTGCTCTGTTCAAGAAAGCACCCAAAAACATAACAAAGCACTATGGTGCGCGTTGAATTTCTGGTGTGACACTGTATTACTGTGAAAAACTCTGTGCACCATGGTATCCAACAGTGCAAAACAAGTTACTTTCTTGAACTCTGTACTAATTTTAACATTATTTTGTTGTGTTAACCTGTTGATACTGCATGTTTCTTGTTGCTATTGAACACTGATTGTGTTTTATTGAATTACAGCATTTGTCTGATTGTACAATTAGTTTCACAAGGTAAACATCAGAAAATCAAAAAGTGCTTAAGCTTTTTTATTACTATTTTTCAGATTCAACTTCTGTCAACCAAATAAATCTCTCAAAGCATATTCTCTTCTCTCATAATTGTCTTTGATAAAATATTTTGTGTTTGCATGTTATGGTGGGAACATAAATCAGTGATCAAATGGGAGCTTTTCCAACTGGAAAAATTACACTTCACAACATTATCATGTAATGTTGAAAATCTTGGGATGGAGGATTTTACTTATCCCTACAAGATGCCTTTAAAAAATATATTATTTATATATATTTATTTTTTGGTCAGCAGGGGCGGCGCTAGGGGGATGGAGCCCTGAATGTTTTTCCAAAAGCCCCGAATCTTTCAGGTTTGAGACTCCTTAACAGTGCTGTCAAAATGTAATTTTTCTAAACATATCTCTCTATTAAAATATGTTAAACAGTTCAATACCGCTTTTCTACAGTATATCCGACCATACACCTGCAGCCAGGGGCGGAATGGAACAAAAATTCAGCCCTGGCACTGTAGCCACACCGGCCCACATTACCACACCCACGGACACGCGCATTCCCAGGTGAAAAATGTACACTTCCATAATGTACTTAAAGTGCTATTTTCACACACTAATTTTGTACTTTAATATACTAAAAATTCTTCTTTAGTACTTCTTAAGGTGATGTTAGAAGAACATCTTAGTGTAGGCTTCTCAACTGTGCTATTATGAGACACCATTTAGTTACCACTTGAACCCATAACACTACAAATACAGAGATAGTAGGTTAAAAGCACATTTTAGTTCTAATTCATGGTGTCTCAAAATAGCACAGTTGAGTACACTTAGATATTCATAAGATTATCTTAATTAGTATTAAAGAAGAATTTTATTTAAAAATACTATGGAAGTACAAAATTAAGAACAATCTATTAAGTACAAAATTAGTGTGCGAAAATAGAGCACTTTAAATACATGATGGAAGTGTACTTTTCTCCTGGGTTGTTATACGTTTTTGACGTGTTTTTACTATGTTGCAAGTAGCCTATAGCAGTCTGTTTACCCTAAATCCCACCTTATCTGCTGATATTTCTGTCATGTAATTCAGTTACAGGCTTGCAGCATTTTCTCTCTCTTCTCTCCGACAGTGTGTTCACGGACACCGCAGTTGTACAGAGCCACGCCTCCTATCACTCACTCAGTACAGAGCCACGCCTCCTGTCACTCACTCAGAGCAGAGCCACGCCTCCTATCACTCACTCAGTACAGAGCCACGCCTCCTGTCACTCCCTCAGTACAGAGCCACACCTCCTGTCACTCACTCAGAGCAGAGCCACGCCTCCTGTCACTCGCTCAGAGCAGAGCCACGCCTCCTGTCACTTGCTCAGAGCAGAGCCACGCCTCCTGTCATTCACTCAGAGCAGAGCCACGCCTCCTGTCACTCACTCATCAGTGGCAGGCATCGAGACTCTCTTTCGGTCCGGTTGAAGAGTTTTTGTTATGATATAACAGCTGATATGACAACTTTGGCACATTTGTAAGCAAAAAATTCATTCAGTGTTTCCCATTAATTACCCTATGCCGCCATTGTTCCGTAATGAACCAAAAATTTTAAACATACATAGCCTAAATGGTCTCTAACATTGTATTTTGCCAATGAACTAAAATCGAAATTGATATGGCTTTGTGCCTTTATAAAACAGTAAAATACAGTGATTACGTATATATACAGTCTGTCTGTGCTGCGTGTTTTAAAGAGAAGTGTTTTGCTCATGAGATCAGCTGGTTGCTCAACATATGTTTGTAATGTTGTCTGTTCATGCCTTGTCTGCCTTGGAGTTAATGTTATTGCCTTGTCTGGATTTATGGTTTGTCTGCTTAGAGTATTCACTGCCTTTCCTGGATTCATGTCTAGCCTGTTTGTGGATTATTGTGACTGAACACAGATGGAATAAACTGTTTGCATTTAGATACTTATCTCTCTTTATTCGAGACAACACTGCAGACGTGACAATAATGCAATGAGGTCTGCAAAAAAAAAGCTTTTTTCTTTATTTTTCAAGTTTGATTGACCACAACAAAGACAACCCTAGATACCTATTCCCCACTATCGATAGGCTGCAGGCTATAAGAAAAAACTATTTACAATACACAAAAAAAAAAAAAACTCCAAACCACCCAGTTTACCCAGACATTAGAAAAACAAGCAATAAAAATTGCCAGAGAGGAAAAGAAAATTATAACCTAATATGAAAAATTAAAAAAAAAATTTATGAAAAAAATCTGTATTTTTTTTATTATTAGGGGCCAGCACTGAATGTGTGTAGGCACCTACTGTAATCGTTAGTGTTATTATTATTATTTTTCCTCCTTTGTCTTCCACTTTTGAGTCTATGGCAGCCCATAGAACTGCTTGCGGGATAGTTATGAAATTTGGCACACTGATAGAGGACAGTCTCAACATTAACCACACCAGTTTTGGAGTCTCTAAATCAATGCCTCTAGCGCCATCACCTGTCCAAATTTTCACTCATGTTTATGCTAATAACTTTTGAACCGTAGGGGCTAGAAACAAAATGTATTTTCCTCTGGTTCCTTAGCTCATGCCGAATTAATCCTAGATGGTCTGTCCGATTTTCACCAAAATTTAACCACTTCATCTTAAGACTGTTATGGGAAGAGTTATGGAAATTCAAACTGATTCATCGGACTGTTTGCAAATAACGCGCAAACTAATATTACACAGCATTCCCGAGAATAGACTTAAGGCTGACCTGTCTATGTACAAGCATGACCTGAGGTTATATGCTGCTTTTCAGCACACCGCCACCTACTGCTCCAGAGATAGGATAATGGGTATTTTGGCTTATAACTAATGAACGGTTTGCCCAAAAATCATAAAAGTGGTCTTCTTTGATTCTGTACTGCATGCCGAATCGAATTCTAACCAATTTTTCCAAATCAGCCATTTTTAATTTTGTAGTAAATTTCTTTATTTTATGAATGCATTATGTGTAACAAATGTTAACAAATGTATCGTAACAAAACTCGGTATGGGTCATCAGCACAAAGCCCTGAAGGAGTCTGAGAAGTTTCAGACATTTCCACTTAGTGGTGGAAAAAAAAAATATTTGCATGCTTATAACTGGATGTGGTTGACTTACTTTCATGGGAGTCAACTCCTTCGATTTCTGAATCCATGTTGAGTCCAACAATACCAAAAATAATGGGTTTTGTTGCTGACTACAGTAAAGTATATGATATAAAATGCTATATTTTACTGATGGTCTGATGCTGTAGCTTCCTGCTTGCTTCTTGTTTGCTTGGCCTCTTTAATTGCTGCGTGCAGCTGTATTTTTAACTGTAATCATCCATTACTAATGAAAGGGTTAATTTGCCCAAAAATGATTTTTTTTTTTTTAAACAAAGTTCAAGATTGCGTCAGTAAGACACTGTCCATTTGTTTGCTTCATTTTATGGCGGATTAATTTTTGATACCATTCTGCACTATGCTTTTAAAGAGACAGAAAATAAAAGATGATGTAGTAACGACTATTTCGGCTCTAACAGCTGTGTCTGAGTGACAATGTTTTTACCATGTGTCACTATTGCTGTCTGTTACAGATGGTTTGATATACTGTAGTGCCGGAGTCAAACTGTCAGTACTTGTGATCTGCTTTGATTTGATTTCAAAATGAACAATCAAGCAGGGCAAGAGTGACAGAGAACAGAGAACAGCTTCCTGTACAGTCAGTACATGATATCCTGTAATCCATTCTTCCATTAATGCTTTCTCTTTTTTAGGTCTTTTCCCCCTGTATAGTTTTCTTTTGTCTATTTGTCAGTTGTTCCATTTGATGTTCTCATTAGAACTTCCCTCTCCAGGTAACACCTGAATTCTCATTCCTTCAATTCATTAAACTGATATGCAACAAGTAGTTTGTAAAATGCTTGTGGTGTTTTCCTGTGTAAAAATCCAGTTGATTATAAGCCAGTGTCAGCTTGATGTAAAACTACTTGTAGAATGACATGTTGATGTGAATATGAATGTGCAAACTGAATTAAGTCATTAACTCTTTAAAAGGCTCTGTTCTTTATTTTGATGTATTGCATGTTCAGATATTCATAGAAGAAAATACTGTCAGAAAAAAAAACCGTTGTGTCTCTGGGGAGGTACAGGTGAAAAGGTACATCTTTGTACCTTAAAGGTACATATTAGTACTTTAAAAGTGCATATTTGTATATTTTTGCTTTTGTACCTTAAGGTACAGCCCTAGTGACAGAACGTTTTTTTTCTGACAATATGGGGCCTTAATATTTTAGCGAAAATTATCAAAAATGCTGGAGGAGGCTGGCAACTTTTTCAGAAATGCTGGCGGGGAAAAAAACCTCACAAGAAAACCACGTCCACACTCTCATTTCAGATCTGATGTGTTTTGATATTGTATTATTGACATGTTTAGTTTGAATGGGAAAATAATGGATTGTTATTTGTTTTATTTCAGCATTTTTAATCGTGGCATTTGTTACACAAGTACTGCTCGTCTATATACCATTTATACCTCTTGTGGAAGCAAAACTGAATTGTAAGTACATGCTGAAATCTTTCCTATCATTATTGTGTTTGTGCTGGTGTGGAAAGAGTAGATCCTATGATAATGTGTGAATCTGTGATTTTGAGTGCTGGATAAATAGAAAAACAATGCTAACTTTAGACACAAAATTTTTTTATGATCACAAGTAAGAAAAAGTAAGGAAATGCACATATGAATTGTTCACAATAAGACCAACAATTTTGATTGCATGCAACTTCTCAGTTAATCTGTATCAGATTTGACATCAGTTCTAGTATTATATGTGACCTGTGGAAGTTTGAGTTCATAATGTCATCTTTTCATTCACAGCTCTCTGTCAAAGATGGATAATGTTATTGTGGATCACAACACTCCTGCATATCGTCCTGCAGATTTATTTTCATCTAGACATATTGCAAAAAGAGAAAGGTTTGCTACTTATATTTTGTCATTTTAATTTTTCATCCAGAAAAAAAACATTCTTAAAAAAAAGCAGTCAGTATCAAGTTGTACCAAGACATGTTGCACTAATCAAATGTGCTTTTTTAAATGAACAGTGTATGTGGAATGGACCTGCGTCATTTCTTTTCTTGAAGTTCTCAGGATGATGGTGGTTTTTGAAAACAGCGTGCCAGGTCTGATCCATCACATGCTTACAGTGCCTAAACTGGTGTTTTGCAAAGGAACTGTAAATGTAATGTCATGTCATACTGCATCGCTCAATATTGCCTCACTTTATGAGGCCTTCTAGATATATTCAGTTTTTTTTTTCTTAAACATTGGCCATTTCTGAATGTCATTTCTTATAATTTCATTTAATCAATAAAGACACATGCTGTTGTCATTATATTTTGTTATTACTACAAATATGATACCAGGTTAAAATGATATTCTTTGTTCATCCATTTGACTTCTGAATCAGATTTCAGCTTTGTAACACAGAAGCAGTTTTGTTTTCAGGTCAGACTCAGAGACACTGTCATCAGACGAATCAACAGGAATCAAATGCATGTAATTACTCATCGAATCCTAAGTATTTTTATTTTTTAGTTTAGTTACGTTATTGTCCACAAGTGGAAATGAGTATTTTATTGTTTGATGTTTGTTTGTATGTCTGTTCCAGTGCATCTCTGTAATGAAATCATGTACATGTTTGGAGCAGTTGGTCTTGTTTTGTTGAGCTCTGTTACACTGACTGCAGAACTGATCCTGAAAGCACGTGAGTAAATATTTATCTGTAAAGTGTGTGTGTGTGTGTGTGTGTGTGTGTGTAACAGACATAGGCTAGTAAGAGCTGTGTGTGTGTAAATCTCACTCCCCTGATCTCAAGAGGCACTCTAGTGACTGACACTAGAGACTGTGGTCTTTAGCCTCCTTGTTAGAGCGCCCGCCTCCCATGCCAGAGACCCGGGTTCGAGTCCCGCTTAAAACGTCTGATTCAAACAGTAGGGTTTACATATGTATAAATGTGTATGTTATAGATATTGTACAGATATTTTTAATCTCTATCAAATTTCCCATGCATCTTTCCTTCTCTGTTTTTCTTTCACTTGAATTTTTAGGAATCGGTGAGCGAGTTTTGAAAGATCTTAGATTCATTGTCTTCCCTTCCGAAGGTGTTTTTGCCTTGTATTGGCTCGTGTTACAAATGAATGCTTACTGTAAGTATCGTTTAAAATTCTTTTTGTTTGTATTTTTTCTATCATAGAACAGTATCGACTGGTGGACTAATGATTTCTTTCCTAATATATATTATAATGCTGATAAAACGGATGCAAACAGTTATTGAAATGAAGGTCCAGTTCTAGTAAAATTTACAGAATCTGATTTACTTGCTGTGATTCTGCTTTTGCTCAGTTATTAACAAATTTCTCTAATGTTTTCTGTCTCACAGGGAAGATTGTTACAACTGAGTAAGTTCAGATTTTCATAAATACAGTGCATTCAACTGTGAATATCAACGTTAAATCTGTAATTCTGTTCTCAAATACAGAAACTTCGACGCACAAAGGTGCTCGCGTCAAAAAGATCAACTCATGGTAATGTAATAATTATGTATGATGCATCATCTGATCTGCAGTATAAGCTTACGCATCTTTCATACAGCAATAGTACTTTAATGCCATATAACAATGTCTTGTTTTGAACACAGAACTCACCAGAGACTGAGATGGAGAATCTGTCCGCACAGTAAAACACAAAACAAAATAAGACTGAAAACTCATTTGTGCAGCAGGAGGTTTGGTGACATTCTGTTACGAATAACTTGCTTTTTTGTGGCTGTATTTAAGTTTTGTATAATCAAGCTTTCAGATTGATGTACAGCTCATGTAAATGTGGCATGTTTGAATATTTAATAGTTATATATAAGGGAGCTGAACACGTGTTTCGTAAATGTTTATATGACTTTTACATCAGTAGCAGTAGTACAATATTCTTAGTACAATATTAGTGCAATATTTTACAAATTCACTCCTATTTACTGTAAATATGTTAATAATTTATAAATATGGCTGTCTATTCTATCTCTATTTCTCTTGTATTTTTATGTGCACTGGAAACTTACGTACGTGTGTGTGTGTGTGTGTGTGTGTGTGTGTGTGTGTGTGTGTGTGTGTGTGTGTGTGATTTGTTTCGATAATTAGTTTTCTGTTCTGTTAGTTGTTCCTGTTCCTCCTCAGTATGTCCTGCTGTGCTCCGTTCAGGTCTATAGTTTTGAAGTCTTCTTCATGCTGCTGTTTTGAGGAAAAACAGTTTGGAATTAAAGGAATATGAAAAATGAAAATTATCCCATGATTTACTCTCCCTCAAGCCATAAGTGTATATGACTATCTTCTTTCTGATGAACACAATCAGAAAAATGTTTAAAAATATCCTGGCTCTTCCAAGTTTTATAATGGTAGTGAATGGGGCACGAGATTTAGAAGCCCAAAAAGGTGCATCCATCCATATTAGAAATTAATCCATACAGCTCCAGGGGGTTAATAAAGGCCTTCTGAAGCAAAGCGATGCGTTTTTGTAAGAAAAATATCCATATTTGAAGATTATGCTTCAGATACTTACATTTTTTGAGTATGAAATCAACAGTCCTCTCCAAACATTGTTAACACTGAGGAAATCCGTTGGTGATATTAGGTGTTAGTGCACCCTTGCTCATCTCTTTATTTTAATTGCAGAACTTATAATTACATACAAGATCAGGGAAAATACCATGGTTATATTTTTAACAATGAACAATAATAATGACAAAAAATGAGATGAGATAATGAGATTATATACACAGGAAAAAAAGCACAACGACGAGGTTAAATATCTTAAATATCGGTCAGTTTTGTCCCATGTTTCCACGTAGGCCCTACATGTGTTTGCCCTGATGAACTGATGAAACTAACACTGAATCAGTGTGGACTTAATGACAGGGTTTCCACGGGGCATTGAAAGTCATTAAATGGGTTTTGTGAAAATTAAGGCTTTTAAATGGCATTAAATTTTATACTGTACCTACAATTTTTAGGTGGGCTGTTGCTGCCACCTACTGGAGATTTACTTTAATTTTTAAAACTATCATCATAACTATCAAGCTCATAACATTTATGCAGTTGTAGTTTTGCGATGTAAATGCATTCATGCTACAGTTGAGCTTCATTAAACTGTCGGTGTTAATGCATCTACAGTAAACACCGCTTCAGCTGCTTCTGTTTCTTCTGCAGCGGAAAGATGGATTTTGTTGATACCGACTTTATATGATTAGTAACATCCCATTAATGTTTTATTATATTAATTGAATTTATTAATAAAATTTAAGAATTTGATATGAAAGAAAATGCAAATATTTAATGAGATTAGAAAAAATCCCCTGGAAATCAATTTAGGTGGGCAGATATCACAATATGCTGATTTTAGTGAGTAAGAACTCATATAGAATATCGCTTCAGAATAAATTACGTTTATACCAAAAAAAAAAACACTTGGGATTTCCTGACCAGTATTGGCTGACGCTGATCATGTGATCAGCACGACGCATGCATGTGATGCTGATGCAGGAGCCGACCAATAATGAGTCGCCGTAGAACCTGGAAGCGCTGGACGTAAACAGCGAATGAGAATGACAGAGAAGAGATTGTTGAATAAAGTGGTTATTTTTGTTTTGTTTTTGCGCTCAAAAAGTATTCTCATTTCTTCATAACATTAAGGTTGAAGCACTGCAGTCACATGACTGTTTTAACAATGTCTTTAGTTCCTTTCTGGACCTTGAAAGTGTTGATTATATTGCTGTCTATGGACGAGTCTCTCGGATTTCATCAAAAATATCTTAATTTGTGTTCTGAAGATGAACGAAGGTCTCACAGGTGTGGAACGACATGAGGGAGAGTAATTAATGACAGAATTTTCATTTTTGGGTGAACTAACCCTTTCACTGGACTCAGGTCAGGGGCTGGAGCCAAAGATGATCATTTGGAGAAACAGGACCTTCAGGAGATTATTCCATAACAGCGACTGGTGCTGGTCCCCCGCTCCATTACTTCAGCGTCAGGTAAGACGCCTTTGTCAATAAGATCATCCAGCAAACATGTTTAAATCTCTCTATAACAGATTCCCAACCACATTCCTGGAGGCCCACCAACACTGCACATTTTGCATGTCTCCTCAATCGAACACACCTGATTACGGTTATCAGCTCATTAGTAGTGACTCAAAGATCTAAAACGGAGGCAAAATGTGCAGTGCTGGTGGGCCTCCAGGGATGTGGCTGAAACCACTGCTCTAGAAACCGATATAATGCTGAGCAATAATGAACAAATCATCCTTTCAAGAGTGTCCAATATTTTAACACTTGGTGGTTTAATTAAGTCGTTGCCATTAATATTCAATAAATTACTCCCACGTTTACACAGGAATCAAGTAAGCACACTGCAGACCCAGGGAACGTTCTCAGAACTTTGGCTAACGTTCCGTAAAAGTTTTTTTAATGCTTTAAAGAAAACGTTTTAAAACCCTTCTGCAACCTTATGGACATTTTTGTCCATTTCAGTTTTGTTTTTTGTTATAAATGTGCCTTTGTTAATGGCAACTACATGAATTTTGGCTCAGGTGTTTATTTTTATTGGAATTTTAATATTTTACCCTAATTTCCTTCAAAAAATCAATTTTACCCTCCATACAAAAAATAATCACACTCAGGACCTTAAGGACAAAAATGTCCACATTGAAACCCATTAAAACTGCAATTTTTTAACCCAGGACCATTTGACTATAAAATAATACAATATTTGCAAATAGGCATTCATTCTA
Source organism: Ancherythroculter nigrocauda (assembly GCA_036281575.1). Taxonomy (NCBI): domain Eukaryota; kingdom Metazoa; phylum Chordata; class Actinopteri; order Cypriniformes; family Xenocyprididae; genus Ancherythroculter; species Ancherythroculter nigrocauda. The sequence continues at coordinate 200,539 of VTFQ01000645.1, forward strand.
TCGGCAAGGCTTCAAATTTGACATTTTTACCATTTTTTACTAGATTGTGCCATATTTTCAAATTTGGCATATAAAAGAATTACTCGCTTTATTTGAGTTTTCTGCTTATGCATATTATAGAGTCAATTGGAAAAATAATGCAGCTATAATTGTGTGGGTGTGTTGGTAAGGATGTCAGAGTGTAGTTTGCATGTGTTTACTGAAAATTTAATGTGTGTAATTAGTTTGAAAAAATTATATCGTACTGGCAATCAAAAATCCCACTCCATGTATGAGTCACACCCTTGGCAGGGTCATAGGGTCAGGTGTAGGGCCATGTGAAAAAAGTCAAAGAAGGTTATTGAGCTTTGAGGTTTTTCTTTTTCACCCAAACACACATCTTAACCCTTGATTACACTTTTTCTCTTGTTATTGTTTTTGTACAGAGATAAAAGGTACGCTTGAATTTGAAGTAGAAGTTTTAGTTTTAGTTTTCACCACAAGAAAATACTGATTTTTTAGTCTGGTAGATTTTAGACAAAGTTTGAGTTCACACAGGTGTCCTCACAGCCAAACCTATAAATATGTGGTGCTTGAGGGGTTGATCATTTCATTGTTTGAAGAGACGTTACTCAGCAGAGGAAGCGCTGAAACTAGTGCTGCCCACTGACACTGAGCACACAGGTGCATTAGAAGCCGAGGATGTAAAGAAACCGATTTCTAAAGCGTTAAAATTCTGAAAATGAATGAATGTTTGGTATCTATGGAAAGAACAGATGCTGGTTAAAAAATTGACATCAGTGAAAGTGGAAAAAATATTAATATATAATATTTCTATGACAGTTTATTGGCATGGACATTTTTGTCCATTATGGACCTAAGTGTTCGTTTTTGTAAAAAATCTGACACTACATAAAAAATATAAATGCCTCAAAATTAATGTTGTTGTTCTTCATTGACCCACCCAAGAATCTAATAAGCAAAGAAAAAAAATTCTGGTTACCATTTAGTTTATGAAAATAAACTACTATTTTTAATTTTTTCATAAAAAAAAACACCTATGGCATTATGTAAACAAACCAGCATTTAAAGGGTTAAAGTTCTTAAAATTAATGAATGTTTGGTATCTATGGAAAGAACAGATGCTGGTTAAAAAATTGACATCAGTGAAAGTGGAAAAAAATATTAATAAATCATATTACTATGACAGTTTTTTGGCATGGACATTTTTGTCCATTTTGCACCTATGTGTAACTTTTTTTTTTTTTTGAATGCACAAGGGTTAATGTAATGTTCATATAATGTTAAGGTGTGAACAAATCTAGAATGATTATATAATGTTGTCAATAAAACATTCACACAAATTTTCAATAAAACACTTGAAGAACATTCTCTCAGCCACATTAGGAAAACGCTATAAGAACATCATTGAGGTTTGAGGTGATGGAATGTTTTTCAAAAACATTCTTGTAACGTGACGTATTAACAAAGCTAGAACATTTTACCTGCAATTTTTTAAAGATGTTTTGGGAATGTTGTTGATGTAACAGATTATACAATGTTCTCAAAAACACAATGGCACAATGTTTCAAGATAACAAAGGAAGAACATTCTGCCACATTAGCAGAACATCATGAGGCTTGAGGTGATGAAATGTTCTGTATAAAACGTTTTTCTAATGTGACGGTTTAAGTAACCTAGAACATTTCACTTGAAACATTTTGAGGATGTTTTCAGAATGTTGATAAGATAACATATTATACAATGTTCTCAAAAACACAATGGCACAATGTTTCAAGATAAGAAAGGAAGAACATTCTCTCAGACACATTAGGAAAACATTATATGAACATCAGTTGCCACCCGTTCCTCAAAATATAGAATCGTTCCAGTTTAACGGTAAAATTATCATAGCGATGAATCTCTAGAACGTGCCGTGAACCTGCATGGTTTTTTAAAAACATGGCGAGCTCAGGTCTGGCCTCTGTGCATGAGGCTCTTTAGATCTTGGGTGAATGGGAAAAAAGTTATAAATGGGTCTGTCAGTTAACTAATGTTGAACGCAAGGCAAACTGCGGAGAAGCATTCATAGAACTTTGGCTAACATTCCCAACAAGTTTGTTTAATGTTTTAAAGAAAACATTTGAATGTAATGTTCAAAGAATGTTTTAAGGATGTTTTGTCATTTTAAATAATGTTTATATAAGGTTAAATGCAAACTAAGATATAACATTTTACCAGTAACATTTTGAGGATGTTGTAGCCAACATTTGAAGTGGATCAAAAAAGTTCAAGAAGAAGATTTTAGGACAGCTTTGATGAAAGGTTTTGATCCACTTCAAATGTTGACTACTGTATATACACTCACCTAAAGGATTATTAGGAACACCTGTTCAGTTTCTCATTAATGCAATTATCTAATCAACCAATCACATGGCAGTTGCTTCAATGCATTTAGAGGTGTGGTCCTGGTCAAGCCAATCTCCTGAACTCCAAACTGAATGTCAGAATGGGAAAGAAAGGTGATTTAAGCAATTTTGAGCGTGGCATGGTTGTTGGTGCCAGACGGGCCGGTCTGAGTATTTCACAATCTGCTCAGTTACTGGGATTTTCACGCACAACCATTTCTAGGGTTTACAAAGAATGGTGTGAAAAGGGAAAAACATCCAGTATGCGGCAGACCTGTGGGCGAAAAGTATGCTTTTATCGTTTTCAGCATGTTTCAAAGGATCTGGATGATCTGGTTAACCGAATGAAAATAACTTCCACCTCACTTGATGTTCTCCCCTCAGAGATTATTAAAGCATCTTTCTCTGAAATTGGCCCCAGTATCCAAGCGTTGATTAATTCATCTTTGGATGCTGGGTTAGTCCCTAATTGTTTCAAACATGCGGTTGGTCAAATTTTGCTAAAGAAACAGGGTTTGGATGAGGGTTCTTTAAATAATTATCGCCCTGTCTCTAAGCTATCATTCTTGTCAAAGTTGTTAGAGAAAGTTGTGCAGTCACAATTGAGCTTGTTTTTAAATTCAGCTAAGTTATCGGAACCTTTCCAGTCTGGCTTCACTGCTTATCATAGCACAGAGTCTGCTTTGTTAAAGGCATCTAATGATATTTTGATGCTGGTAAAAATGCTGTTTTAATGCTACTTCAAGCCACCTTTGATACTGTAGATCATAATGTACTTCTTTGGCATTTAGAGCATTTGATTGGTATCAAGGGTACCGCCTTACAGTGGTTCACTTCGTATCTTAGAGAGAGGTCCTTTTCTGTATCTTTGGGCAAATGTTCCTCTTCTTCAGCTCCTATTATTAGTGGTGTACCTCAGGGTTCCATCTTGGGCCCGCTCCTTTTTAACTTATATATGCTTCCATTAGGGAATATTATTAGAGGACACAATGTTTCGATTCATTTATACGCTGATGATACCCAGTTGTACATTCCATTGAAAGCTGCTGATTCCATTCAACCGTTGTTAGTCTTGATGAGGTCAAGAAATGGTTAAAAAATAACTTTCTCCAAATTAATAAAGACAAAACTGAAATCATTGTTTTTGGTCCCCCAAGAGTGAGAGATGGACTCATAAATGAACTTAGAAATCATTTCCCCTCAATTTCTTCTCAGGTTAGGAACCTTGGTGTAATCTTAGACTCTGAATTATGCTTAACCAAGCAAATAAATTCAGTTTTTATCAATTACAGATTATTTCTAAACTTAAATCATTCTTGTCTTTTCAAGATTTGGAGAAGGTCATTCATGCTTTTATCACATCGCGTTTAGATTATTGCAACTCATTGTATTTGGGCCTTCCTCAGTCATCCATTGCTCGCCTCCAGATGGTTCAAAATGCAGCTGCAAGGATGTTAACCAGAGCAAAGAAATTTGACCATATCACCCCAATCTTGGCATCGCTCCATTGGCTTCCAGTCCATTTAAGGATTCAGTTCAAAATTCTGTTGTTTGTTTTTAAAGCTCTTAATGATCAAGCCCCCTCTTATTTAAAAGATCTTATTATTCCACATTCATCTAGTAGATCCTTAAGGTCTGCAGATCAGTATCTCTTATATGTCCCTCGATCACGTTTGAAAACCAAGGGCGACCGAGCTTTTTCAATTGCTGCCCCTCGCTTATGGAATCAGTTGCCACTGGATACTCGCCTTGCACCTTCTATTATCATTTTTAAGAAGAGGCTGAAAACGTATCTTTTCTCCCAGGAGTTTTAATTTAGTCTTAGTTCTGTGTTATTGTAGTATATTGTCTACTGTGTTGTTTTATTCTGATTTTATTTTATTATTTTATTTTATTTTTATTACTTTTCTATACTCTGTTCAGCACTTTGGTCAGCTTTGCTGTTTTAAATGTGCTATATAAATAAAATGTACTTACTTACTTACTTGTTACCACTGTGCAGGCTGGTGGTGGTGGTGTAATGGTGTGGGGGATGTTTTCTTGGCACACTTTAGGCCCCTTAGTGCCAGTTGGGCATCGTTTAAATGCCACGGCCTACCTGAGCATTGTTTCTGACCATGTCCATCCCTTTATGACCACCATGTACCCATCCTCTGATGGCTACTTCCAGCAGGATAATGCACCATGTCACAAAGCTCGAATCATTTCAAATCGGTTTCTTGAACATTACAACATGAGTTCACTGTACTAAAATGGCCCCCACAGTCACCAGATCTCAACCCAATAGAGCATCTTTGGGATGTGGTGGAACGGGAGCTTCATGCCCTGGATGTGCATCCCACAAATCTCCATCAACTGCAAGATGCTATCCGATCAATATGGGCCAACATTTCTAAAGAATGCTTTCAGCACCTTGTTGAATCAATGCCACGTAGAATTAAGGCAGTTCTGAAGGCGAAAGGGGGTCAAACACAGTATTAGTATGGTGTTCATAATAATCCTTTAGGTGAGTGTATATATATATATATATATATATATATATATATATATATATATATATGGATGGAAAAAAATGTAGTTGTAATTCATTACTGAACATCCCTGCAAATCACAAGACAACTGTGCAGACAAATACTTGTTACTGTTTGATGTCATTCTTTTGTCTTTATTTTGATCAGCAGTTATCGTTCTAGAGCAGCACATTCAAAGCTCTTCAGAAAAGAATTCGTAAGAATTAGCTCATATCTGCACTGAAATATTCTTTCAGTTCAAGTGGAGGAATTTGAGGATCTTAATCAGTGTTATTGCTTAATGGGTAAACGCCGAAACATTTCCTGATATAGATATGAGAAGTGAGGAATCTCCTGATCAAGAAAGACAGGTTATCAACATCTCCATGTCTCTGTCTCTTCTTTCTGTCTATTTCATTTTCTTTTTCAGTTAACTAATTGATTTTCTTTCCCACTTCCATCTTTTCAGAAAGAAAACATGCTGATTTTAGGGAATCTTTTTCTTAATAATCTTACTTAAGCGGCTATTCAGAGTTTTGCAGGAAGCATTGCCACATGATTCCTCAAACAGTTGATATCTCAGTAAATGTAATAATTGTTGATTTGCATAAAGCTCTGATGTCACTCTTTGCTTGCAACTATTTAATCTGTCAAGATAGTTAGACAAAAAAACTGATCACGTGTCATTTAAAAGTATGTGTGATGTCAGATTCTAACTTAAATAGATAAATATGAGATTATAGAGAAGATTTCATTTGTTTAGATATTTTAAACTCTGCATACAAACAGTAGCATGTCACCACTTAAAGCAGCTTGTTTTTTTTTTCTGAAAAGATGGAAGTGGGAAAGAAAATTAATTTTGAGTTAACTGAAAAAGAAAGAAAGAAGAGACTGATTATAGGAGATTCCTCACTTCTCATATCTAAATCAGGAAATGTTTCGTCTTTTACCCATTAAGGAATAACAATGATTAAGTTCCTTGAAATTCTTCCACTTGAACCGAAAGAATATTTTAGAGCAGATATGAGCTTCTGAAGAACACACTAAAACAGGTCGCAGTTACGGCTAATTTATCCTTAAGTACATGTCAGAGCCCATACTTTACTTTAGCTTTAAAAAAGTGCGGTCAGTACTTCAACTTTTACCAAAAACTTTTTTAAACATGAGTATCTGTACTTGAGTGAAGGATGTTTGCTTTTGCCATCTCGACATGTTCGCTTACTATTGGGATCGAAGCAAAACCTGCACAGAAGGACCACGCTCATTCTAGAAACTAAAAAAATAAAATGATTAAACATTAAAAATTATTATTTTGCTTAATATTACTTTAATTTGAAACCCTTAAATTTGCATTTTACATTTTAATGTTTATTTAGGCTGAGAAAAATCCTCAAATAAAATTACAAATCATTTAAAAAGAGGGAAGAGTTTACTATTTAGAAATATTTTTTATGTAACACCCTAGCATCCTGTAGTTTTCCACTGAGGAAAGTGATTCAAACAAATGCATGGAATTAAATGGAAAATGAAAATGTATTTAAACATTGTTCCTGCTAGTATTATGAAAAGCACTTTACAAATAAAACTGCATTGAATTGAAAATAAATATACTGATTGTACGATGTAATTTGTACACATACACCCATATGGTTCCTAATGTCTCACTGTACAGAGAACACATGAGCACATGCCATCACTAGAAACCTTTCAAGTTACAAAATTTCTTTTTATAGTTGATTGTGCATTGAGCGCAAAAAAGAGGTGCGTCATTGTTTTCTCCCCCTTTATTTTGTGTGCATGTGTCACCAACCAAAACCACAAGGAAATGACAGATGAGCTTTGATCTGATAATGCCCTTTATTTGCATAGAGTAACTGATTAATATGTCATGTTACGGTGAAGAAGAATTTTTCAGGCCAAAACTGTAACATTGCTGAATGTGACCAATTAGGAATATAGTTACAGCAAAGAGCAAGTAATCAAAAAGACTTTCTCAAAGTACATTGATCTTCATGTGGAGTTAACCTGCTTTTTTCCTCACAAGATTATCGAACAGACATTTATGCACATGCCATTTACTGCTATTACTTATTTCTATTTTTTTACAGGCTCAAATGTTCAAAACATGAACAGATGGGAGTGTGAGCAACAGGTGTGATTGCGTGATTGAGAACAACAGCTTTAGATGTAGTGATTTATGATACGCCCTGTCTAAACCAGGTCTTTTCTCACTGCTGAATTGAGCGTGACCATATGCAATTAGTTTTCTTTGTGTTGAAGTACGTGGTTAGCTGCAGTTCCAGCGTCAGGATGCTTGGTAGGGTTGCACAAGCCATTCGTAAGTTCTTACTGAAATCAGAACGTAAAGTCCACACTAGAGGCTTAGTAACTACTAGCTAAATCTATACTTTTAATCGGTCGCACCAGCTGTTTGTAAGGCAGGACGTAGCTAGTAGATCGTAAGCTCTCCGTAAAGTAATGTTTAGTTGCATAATATGATGTCCACCCTCAATGATTCAATAAAAGCCTTCAAATATGTAAGCAGAACATAAATGCAGTGAATTTCAGTTTATCCTTCATTCTAACTTCTTTTGCCTTGAGCAAAAACACGTCGTTTTTGTACATGTCCCTTTAAATGCAAATGAGCTGCTGCTCAACAACTCTTCCTCTTCTCTAAAGCAGCCCAACATGGCCCCGCCCCCTTTTGTTGTGTGTTCTCGGGGGCGGGGTCTATGTAAATTTTAGAGTTTGTGATGTCACAAACCCGGGAAGAAGCTTGTTGTAGTTCCTACCAGCCATTTAAAAAACAATTTCTGTAGAAGAAAATATCTCTCTTTGCATTAAACTTTGAGTGTTGTAACTTTGCAGATGTTGTTTATGCTCAAACAGCAACATTACACACTAACTAAAGTTAAAAAAGTGAAATCATAATCAAGAGTGGCTTCCAAACAGCGCTTCCAAGCATTCATCTTGCGAATGTCCATTCCCTTCTTAACAAAATCAGCTAATCCTGTAATAAGGGCTGTTAAAAGATGGACTAATGAAGTAGAGTGGGATTTACAAGCCTGCTTCGACTGTTTTTAATGCTGGTGCCACAGATCTGGACGAGCTCACAGAGATTGTAACGTCATACGTCATTCCTACCAGGACATTCTTAGCATTCAATAACCATAAACCATGGTTTCCTGGGAAACTCAAACAGCTTTGTCACGCCAAAGAGGATACTAATGGAAGTGGTGATAAAATCTTGTACAACCAGAAGCAGACAGACAAAACGAGAGATCAGAGTGGATAAAAGTAGATAATCTGATAAGATGGAAAAACCAGTTTTCAAGCAACGATCCAATGTCTGTCTGGACAGCTGAGAGGATTATTGGTCCCCCTGCCTAACCTACAAAATCTTTACACCTCCAGAGTGATAAAAAACACCTAAAACATCACTTTACATCCTCACACCCCCCACTGTTGCCCTCTGGCAAAGAAAAGATGATATTTATAACACATAACCGTACCCATGACTTTCTTAGAAATACCAGTTTTTGCAATGCTAATGAGTCATTTTGCTTTAGTGGTGCTCAGAATTATTGGTAAATATGATCAAAGATGACTATAAAAATAAATCTGCATTGTTTATCCTTTTGATGTTTAATTCATAAAATTAGCAAAAATATAATCTTTCGTTGAAGGAAAAGAATTGAAGGTGGGGGGAAATCACATTATGAAATAAATGTTTTTCTCCAAAACACGTTGGAAACAATTATTGGCTCCCTTTTATTCAAAACTTTTTGCAACCCAAGATAACAGCTCTGAGTCTTCTTCTATAACGCCTGGTGAGTTTGGAGAACACCTGAGGAGAGATCAGAGATCATTCCTTCATGCAGAATCTCTCCAGATCCTTCAGATTCCAGCTCCATGCTGGTGCTTCTTCTCTTCAGTTCACTCCACTCATTTTCTTTAGGGTTCAGGTCAGGGGACTGGGATGGTCATGGCAGAAGCTTCATTTTGGGCTCAGCGACACATTTTTGTGTTGGTTTTGATGTTTGTTTTGGATCATTGTCCTGATGGAAGATCCAACCATGGCCCATTATTGGATTTCTAGCAGAAGCAGTTTTGATTTTTCATCTGTTGGTATTTGATAGAATCCATGATACAATATATCTGAACAAGATGTCCAGGACCTCCAGCAGAAAAATAGGCCCACAACATTAAAGATCCAGCAGTAGATTTAACCGTGGAAATGGGGCACTTTTTATCCATGTGTGCGCCAAACCCATCTGGTGGGTTTGCTGCGAAAAAGCTCTTTTTTTTAGTTTCATCTGACCACAGAAGCCGGTCCAGTTTGAAGTTCCAGTCTTGTCTGACAACTGAATATGCTGGAGAGTTTCTGGATGAGAGCAGAGGATTTTTCCGAACATCTTGTGGGGATGTAGGTGCTTTTGATCATTTTTTAGGCTTTCTGAGACTCAAGACTCAACTAATCTCTGCAATTCTCCAGCTGTGAGAGTCTTTGTCCACTCAAACTCTCCTCCTCACCGCACATTAGGATGATTTAGACACACGTCCTCTTCCAGGCAGATTTGTAACATCTTTAGTTGATTGGAACTTCTTAATTATTGCCCTGATAGTGGAAATGGGGATTTTCAATGCTTTAGCTACTTTCTTACAGCCACTTTCTATATTGTGAAGCTCAACAATCTTTTGCTGCACATCAGAACTATATTCTTTGGTTTTACTCATTGTGATGAATGATTACGGGAATTTGGCCTTTGTGTTTCCTCATGTTTATATTCCTGTGGAACAGGAAGTCATGGCTGGACAATTTCATGCTCATGATCACCCTGGTGTGCTAAAAAAATGTAAATATGACTTGGAATATACTTCAGAGATATTTTACTCATAAGAATTTCTAGAGGCGCCAATAGCTAATTGTGGCCAACGTGTTTTGGAGAAAAACATTTATTTCATAATGTGGTTTTCCCATTCACATTCAATTCTTTTCCTTCAATGAAATGTTAGATTTTTTGCAAATTTTATGAATTAAAGATCAAAAGGATAAACAATGCAGATTTATTTTTACAGTCATCTTTGATCATATTTACCAAGGGTGCCAATAATTCTGACTACGACTGTATATATATATATATATACTAGAGAAGGTTCAGTTTTGTCATGTGCTTCATATATAAAAGCTTTTAGGGGTTCCCATCATGAGATCATTTTATGGATTAAACAGCTTATAAACATCCTTTATCACTAGAAAAAATTAAATAACCTATTAAACATGAAAGTATTATACTAAAATTAAGACATTTCTCCATATATAGAATCTTTTTCGCACAAAGCCTTATTTACATTTTCTAAGCGTGTATATTTTTCTGTTTTCAGCACATTTATTTAAAAACTAAACACTATTTAGTGTAGGATAATCAGATTTCATCACATTGTGAAGGGGATTTGATTCCCACAACTTCTGCTTCAAATGGCAAATTTATGTAAATTTGTGCAACACTGTTAAACCAATGACTCTAACACAACAAATCACAGAGAGATTAGTTATAAGTATCAGTTGTTACTGATGGATGAGGTTTGCGTGTGGTTTCAGTTATTCAGATAAGGTTGTTTATCAGTTCCCACACATCAAAGGACATACTGTCAAATTCCTTATTAAAAGGTGTTTGTGTGTGTGTGCACATGCGCATAATGAGCTGAAAATATATATAAAGGGGAAATGGAGGTATAACTTCAGTTCCCAGAGGCCCCGGCTGGTGTAAAGGTGTGGAGGTGTCAACGTTGTCCATCCCTTCATTATACAGACACATCTCCTGCATTCAGAAGGAAAGGTAAAGCAGAGGGAAGAGGGTAAGGCACTTGCTTTCTCTCTGTTGTATGTCTCTCGCTGACAATCAGCTTGAAAATAACAGAGATCAATGGTTAATCCTTCACTTACATGAACATGTGGGCTTAAACAAAGTTAGAATAAATTATTGTGTCTGAACCAGGATTGAACTATTCAACTTTCTGTATTTGTGGGTGAACTTGTTGTACCTGTAGTGCTCACTTCTTTTGTTTCTGGACAGATGGCAGATATGGGAATTAGGGTGAAGCTGATCTTATTGGTTGCTGCAGTGGTGACCATAGCTTGTATGACTCTCATCGCTTTGATTCTCTCTCTTGCTAATCATCAGACTTTGAATCGGTCATACTCAGCACAGGTACAAACTATAGTACGATGTGGTTTTGTATAGATTTGTGTTCATTTATGCCATTCTGACTGGAACTAGTAACTAGTTCTGAGGCATTCACCAGAAAATGTCATACCGAATTCTTCACGTCTGCTGGCACTGCCTATGGTTTATTAACTGATGCACTGCAGAAAATGCTGTTCTTACTTAGATTTTTTATCTTGTTTCCAGTCCAAATATCTAAAAATTCTTAGATCAAGAAGCATTTTCTTGACAAGTAAAAATTATTTTCTTGTTTTTAGGAAAAATAAGTCAAAATTAAGTGAGTTTTTCCTTAAAACAAGCAAAATAATCTGCCAATGGAGTAAGCAAAATAATCTTATTTCAAACCAAAAGTAAGCTATATAAACTTGTTTTCAGTTTGGATTAAGATTATTTTGCTTACCCCATTGGCAGATTATTTTGCTTGTTTTAAGGAAAAACTCACTTAATTTTGACTTATTTTTCCTAAAAACAAGAAAATAATTTTTACTTGTCAAGAAAATGCTTCTTGATCTAAGAATTTGTAGATATTTGGACTGGAAACAAGATAAAAAATCTAAGTAAGAACAGCATTTTTTGCAGTGTATGTTTATAGTGTTTAATGTTAAGTGTTTAATATATATATATATATATATATATATATATATATATTAAATATATATATATATATATATAGTTGCAAGAAAAAGTATGTGAACCACTTGCAGAATCTGTGAAAATATGAATAATTTTAATAAAATAAGAGAGATCACACAAAATGCATGTTATTTTTTATTTAGTACTGTCCTGAGTAAGATATTCTACATAAAAGATGTTTGCATTTAGTTCACAAAAAAAAAAAAAAAAATAGCTGAATTTATCAAAATGACCTCGTATTAAAAAAGGTTCAAACATTCACTGATGCTCCAGAAGGAAACACGATGCATTAACTTTTGAATTCAAATATCAAGGTAAATTGTACTTAATTTTTCTTCCAGGAATCATGAAAGTATCTTCTGTTGCTTCCGAAGGGCAGTACTCAATGAAAAACAATGATATTTAAACAAAATAAGAAAAATTGTGACATCTTCATCCTGTTCAAAAGTTTTCACCCCTCGACTCTTAATGCATCGTGTTTCCTTCTGGAGCATCAGTGAATGTTTGAACCTTTTTTAATAGTTGAGTTTGAGTCCCTCAGTTGTCCTCAGTGTGAAAAGATGAATCTCAAAATCATTCAGTCGCTGCTGGAAAGGGTTCAAATATGCAGAAATGCTTGAAAACTGAAGAATCTGCAGGAGCTGGAGGATTTTTCTGAAGAACAGAGCTCAGTTTAACTGCTCAGGACAAACAAGAGACTCATGAACAACCATCACAAAACACACAAACAGTCGTGGATCATCAGGTAACCACACACAGTATTGAGAATCAATGCTTCACATACTTATGAATGGGGTTATTTTAATAAATTCAGCTATTGTTTGTCTTGTGAACTAAATGCAAACATCTTTTATGTTAAATATCTTACTCAGGACAGTACTAAACAAAAAATAACATGCATTTTGTATGATCTCTCTTATTTTGTTAAAATTATTCACATTTTCACAAATTTTGCAAGTGCTTATATATATATATATATATTAGCCTGTCTTGACTTGGTTGCATGTAAATGGCTGTATATAGGTCTTGTTAATTAAAAATGAAAAAAGGGTAGCACTAAAAAATTTGGGAAACCACTCCTCTAATATCTGAAACTTTGTATTATGAGCATTTCTTGTGTTTTTGGCCTCTTTACGATGAATCACTTGCTGTATTCCTCAAGTCACTCTGGATAAAAGCATCTGCAAAATGAAGAAATGTATAAATGTAACTGTGGTTATAATTATTCATGATTCAATACAAAGCATTATAAGGTGCATCACCAAATCAAGTGTTGTCTGAATTTCTGAAACTACTTCTCAGTATGGGATCGTGCTCGATGCCGGCTCCAGTCACACGGCGCTCTTCCTGTACCAAGGGCTGGGGTTTAAAGAGAACGACACTGGGATAATCACGCAGAAACTGAGCTGTGATGTGGACGGTGAGTTTTACCAGCTGTTCTGACAGGCTACAAGTACAATGTCAATATCAGGTCCATATTTATTTCATTATTGTTAATAGGTGGTGGCATTTCGAGCTATCAACAGAACCCCCCGGCAGCTGGAGAGAGTCTGAAGAAATGCTTGGATGTTGCCAAGGCAGCGATCCCAGAAGGCCAGTGGAAGGCTACACCTGCTTACCTTGGTGCTACTGCTGGCATGAGGCTGCTGAGGTGAATGTACTTAAAGGGAGAGTTCACCTAAAAATGAAAATTCGCTCATCATAAACTCCAGTTATTCCAAACTGCAGAACTCAAAGACATTTGGAAAAATGTTTGTAACCAAGCAGATCTGGGGTAAAAAAATAAAAAATAAAACTACAGAAGTGAATGGAAATTTTTAATTTTATGTGAACTATCCCTTTATATGGCTGATTTATTATATATATATATTTGGATAAATTATCGGTGGTATTGTTTTCACAGATTACAGAATCAAAGTCTATCGGAGATAATCCTGGAAGAAGTCGGCAAAACAATCCAAAGTTATCCCTTTGATTTCCGAGGGGCCAAAATAATCTCTGGGACAGAAGAGGGAGCTTTTGGCTGGATCACCATCAACTACCTCCTGGAGAGCTTTGTCAAGGTAGGTGACTTTCCAGTGCGGATGAAAATACCACTATTAATAGTAGACGTTTGTTTCCAAATTTAAGGGTCAGCTTATTTTTTTAAATGTTTGATTTATTCAAAAAACATGAAATCCATTCAGACTTTGACACCTATTGCATAATGAAGATTATAATTTATGGTTTCAATTTCAGAATAAAGATCACATAATACGTAGCTTTCAAAGACACTAAACGTACATGTTTGGATAGGATACAGTATTTACATATTGGCAGCATTTAAACATAAAGATATCTGTATAATTTCCCTTTTACCATTTTATAGATAAATGTAAGATCCCTAAAGCTTAACATCCCCATTTTATACAGATTATTAAAAGAATAAATCATAATGGACAGAAATGTGTAGGAAAAGGACAATTTTAGCAACAACAATATAGTATTAAAAGGATATTTTGACTGGCTAATCCTAAACCTACCCATAATTATTTCTTTAAACTACGTATAGTAAGCATAACAGACAGAGAAGTGTAATCACAATCATTTATTTATTGCCAAAATATGTCAAAAGTGTTGCAGAAGGTCTAATAACTAAAACTCTGCTCTGTACCTCATTCAGAACTATTATATATCACCAGAGAGGACTGCAACACATCGTCATTAGAACTGCTTCTGTTTTGACTTTTTCACAATAAACTTGTCTGTCTGTTATGCTTTTATTTATAACAGTACATGTTTTTTTAGAAATGGGTAGGTTTAGGGGCAGGTGTCGGATTAGCAGATCTTTTTAATGCTATATTGACATTTTCCCTACACTTCTCTTAATGGTTTCTTGCAGCACTCATTCGAGGGCTTTTGGATCCAGCCTAAAACAAGAACGATTTTTGGAGCTCTAGATCTCGGTGGCGCATCAACACAAATTTCATTCATCCCAAACGCCGCAGTGAAAGACCTCACTACTATTGTAAATAACAAGCTCTATGGGTTCAAGTATGAGCTGTACACTCACAGCTACTTGTGCTACGGCATGGACCAGGCTTTGAAGAAACTTCAGGCCCACCTTCACAAGGTTGGTTTTTACAGGGTATATATCTACCGTAGCAGTTTTAGCATATCACCTTTACTATATGTACACTGTAAAAATAATTAAGTACAGTCATCTTAGCTGTACAAGTAATTTCAGCTTAAATTACATTAAACTTTTTGCTTACCTTATTTTAATGAGTTAAAGTAATGTAAAACATATGTGGCATAACTTATCGGCCACATCATTTTTTACATGCGTTTAGAAAGCAAGTGTCTAACAATAGATATATGGACACATTGAATGTCTTTTATGTTTTTTTGCTCCATCCAGACTGCTGGGACATCATCTCCCATCAGTCACCCATGCTACCCCAAAGGATATTTACTCAAAGTTACAATGGCTGAACTTTATAACTCTCCTTGTGTGGAGAAACCAAGCAATTTTAACTCCAGCGCTACAGTCACTTTCTCAGGAACGGGTAGTTCATCCCTCTGTCTTTCTTCATTTGAGAACGTTGTTAACCTCTCAGACTGTGCCTTTTCTTCAGACTGTGGTTTCAACGGTGTCTATCAGCCTCCTGTCAATGGAGAATTCTTTGTGAGTGTTGCTTTGAGTCTACTTTTCTCAGAAATATACTTAAAATTACTCAAGTATAATCAACATATTGACAGAAAAGTCTAAATATATTTTGTCTGTATTTGTACTCAATCTTTTGATGGAGATATACTCAAAAGTATAATTAAGTATTTTACGTGTACTCGGCTTGTAGTTGTGTTTGGGTCATTGACGAATACGGTTTTTAAAAGTGTAAAAAAACGTAATGGAGATATAATCAAGTTTTATTAAGTGTTAACAATGAAATTATGTGGGTTTAATAATCAATTAACACTGCTTTTGTCATTTTTTACAAAATCTGTCACCAAAAAAGTCATTTGGTTTAACCAAAATTTCGGTTTTACTGAACGACAATATTTTCAAACAATGTTTTTAAAATATTACATCATTTTCCATGTTTTATAGCGGTTGCACCGAATGACCTGATGTTTCGGGACATGTGTATGAACAAGAGAAAACATGAATTTATCAAATAGTTAAGAGAGAGTTAGTTACTTTGCTTCATGACCATGTGGTCCTTTGCAGGTGTCTGAATGATGTCACATCCTGTCACATGATATTGACCTCATGATTTCATCCAGAATGGTCCCTTTATATTGGTTACTCCGAATGACATCAATGAAATTCATTTTTCCGGACATTCTTTCTCATAATAAAGCGACGACTTCTACACATAATTTTAATATCATTTTGCACTATGTTGATATATGATGTTAAAAAATCATGCCAGAATAAAAATTATATACATTTATTACATTTTAAGATATTTTAATCACAAATGAAATGGCTGTATTGGCCTTTGGACGGTTAAACCGAATGACATTTTGACACTTCAAAAACGTTAAAATACCTTATATGTAGAAAAATATAATTAAAACCTTTTGGATTCAATAAAAGAGATCTAGTTGTACTTCCTTACATACTTTGGATGTCGTATCTTTGTTTATTATTATTATTATTAAGGCCTTTGGACAAAAAAATGACCCGTCACGTCATTGAGCCATTTACTCTTTTGACCGAGTAGCTTATTAAATATTTTTTCACACAGTTTTACATACTGTCTTATAAACTTACATTCTTTGAAAATATTGATTTATAATGCAAACAGATACAGTATGTTCCTAATTCTGAGTATGTGAATTTTTGTGTGGTGCTCTGCTAGTATACATAGGAATTTACTTAAAAGGTATATTTATAGTATAAAAATGAATACAGGAACATGGTAGTATACTTAAAGTGCAAAAATAATATATAAATAGTAAACTATAAGTATGATGTTAAGTTCACTTAAAGAAAATGTATTGCTGTATAAAACTACTAAACTAGTAGATTACTGAGTCCACTTCAAAGTGTACTTTCATAAACTAACTTTAATAAACGAAAGTATTTTACTAGTAAACTCAGTATGCATATAAGTTCAGTTGTAGTATAGTTGCAGTACAAACAAATAAAATAGTTGTGTACTCGGTTTACTACTTTTACACTTAAAAGTATACATTACACACTTAAAAGTGGGCCAATTTAGTTCCAAGTACTGAAATAATATACTCACAAATAGTACTGTGCTTATAATATTATGCTGACTACTTGAACTTCAATAAAATGAACTCTAAGCATACTTATTTTTTTCTTGTAAGGGGCCACAGTGAAGGAAATAAGATTTTACCTGAGTTATTATTATGAGTTTGAACAGTTTAAAAAGACGAGTCGCTGTTTTGAATTCTGATGAATCCTTCACTGAACTAAATCAACACATTTTAGTGATGTCTGTATGGAAATTGTCCTCTATGCTTTGTAGTTCATTGTTTTGCTCATCTTACAATAATTGTAAAAGCTACACTCTGTGTATATTTCAGGCTTTTTCCTCGTACTTCCACATCTTCAACTTTCTTGGTCTTGCCCCAAAAGCTCAACTGACACGGGTTCTTTCCACCATTGAGACTCACTGCAACAAAGACTTGGCCACTGTGAGTCCACAGATACTAATACACACTATAAATTATATTTCATAGTAAAAAATCCTGGTGAGATTACAGTATGATTAAATGTAGAGTGAATTTGACAATGCTGGTGTTATCATTTATAATGATGATCGTTTAATTCATGGTTATGATCATTATTCTCATCTTTTCTCTAGCTTGTTGTTGAAAATCCATCCATTAGTGTAATAACTCTGAAAGATTATTGTGCTTCTGCACATTATATTATGACTATTCTCCTGAAAGGATACAAGTTGAATAACACCTGGGATCAAATCTCTTTTGAGAAACAGGTAAGGAACATATTATTATAAGTTGTTCAGTAATATGAATATATACTTTTCATACATACATACATATCAATCTCATATTATCAAATCCTTATTAAAGTGCACCTATAACACCTCTTTCACAAGATGTAATATCAGTCTCTGGTGTCTCCAGAATGTGTGTGTGAAGTTTCAGCTCAAAATCCCCCACAGATCATTTATTATAGCTTGTCAAATTTGCCCCTATTTGGGTTTGAGCAAAAACACGCCGTTTTTGTGTGTGTCCCTTTAAATGCAAATGAGCTCCGCTTTCCAGAAGAGGGCGGAGCTTTAGCAGCTCAACAACAACAAAGCTGGAGAATCTCACGCAGCAAAATGACGAAAGTGTTCAGCCTTACATTGTTCAAACCGGAGTCGACACTGATGGAGAGACTCAGGAAGAAGTTACAACTTTTAGAATGCAAATTTTAGGGTTTGTGATGTCACTAATCCAGGAAGAAGCTCGTTGTAGTTCCTACCAGCCGTTTAAAAAGCGATTTCTGTAAAAGAAAATATCTCCTTTGCATTGAACTTTGAGTGTCGTAACTTTGCAGATGTTGTTTATGGTGAAAAAGCAACATTACACACTAACTAAAGTTAAAAAAAGTCAAATCATAATTAACCACTCCTTTAATTTAGCAAATTGAATATTGATATTCAGTGTTTCATAAATCATTAGATAATATAAAGTAACTGAGGTTCAAGATCACAATGGCTGTGGCTCATAAACTGACCGTGTGCCTTCACATGAGCCGTATGAGGAAGTCATAAAGGGATTTTCATTCATTCATGATCTCATGATGGTTACAGATAGCAGACACAGATATCGGGTGGACGTTGGGCTACATGCTGAACCTGACCAACATCATCCCCTCTGAACAGCCTGGAGTGGTCACAGGCGTGCTGCGCAGTCAATGGGCGGCTCAGACTTTCTTCATCGTATTTGTCCTCTTCCTCAGTCTTCTTCTTATACTCATCCTGGTTTTCTTCACAAAGACGTTACCAGCAGAACAATAAATGATATATTTTGACATTAAAATGACAAAGATTAATGTTTTTTTCCTTTGTTGCATTCTGTAGCAGTTAAAAGTTCAATGTGACCATGTGAGGAAATGTTATGGATGATACGATTTCTGCTGTATTTCAAAGAAAAGAATACATATATTTAAAAACCATGCTGGTGGACAACTTTAATTTAAATGCTTTCTTATAGAGTTTCTTATTTCTCCATTGTATTTTGAGTTATCATCATTACAGATATGATGCTATTGTTTTCTTGTGCAATAAGTGGTTTTTGCGTCGCCTCGTGTACATAACATCCATTTCTAAAGGATTACTTTTTACACACACTTTGATTCTATTTTCTGGTATTTGTACACGTTTGTACTGTAGGTGACGGTAAATAACATTGTTTTCTTTTGTTTGGAATAAAAACATTCTCTTGTGTCATTCATATACGGCTCTTCTGAACACGAAATGAACATTGAACACTTGTATTTTTGGTAAGACTTTACAATAGTTAGTTAAAGGTACACTATGTAACTTTTGTTCCTCTAGCTGTTTAGGGTTAGGGTTATGTTGATTCTTGTTTTATTACAGGCTCTGTCACGTTCTGTTTTTGAAGGAGCCGGAGCAGCTTTTCTTAACAGATATGACGAGACGCACGGGAGAGATGTATGATGCAATTTTCCTGCATCAGGTCTAAAATATAAACACTTAATATATAACAGGTTTATTATAGTGAATCATGGTAAGACAAAAACATGATTTGGAAGAAGGACTGACGTTAAAATTGTGTACATTAGTAATACTTTTCATTCAAATATACTTCAAAAAACGATCACAAACACGTCATTCATGTGATTTTTATTCAGTGCTGTAAAAATAAATATTTCAAATATTTTAAAGTCATTCTGAGCACCAGTGTATGATCACACACACACACACACACACACACACGTAAAACCATCTGTAGCTTTAACAAATCACTGGTCAATTCAAATAAAATCCATTACATGTATGTTTTTTTGGTTTTTATGTATAATATTTGTTAAACCGGTCACCTCTCACCTTCACTCTATCACAGAGAAGTGATTTTACATCAGAAATATAATGTAAATGATGTAATAAAAGCCAAAGGTAACAATTTACAGTAAGGTCTCATCTGTTAATGCATTAACTGTCAATGAGCATTTATTTGCATTTATTAAGCTTTGTTAAGATTTGTTAGTTCACAGTGCTTAAATGATGTCAACAGATACAACTTTTGATCTTTGAAATGTTTTAGTAAATCCTGTAGAAGTGTTGGTTAGTTCATGTTAACTAGTGTAATTAACTGATGAAACCGTATTGTACAGTGTTACCAGACCAAACAAAAACTGGTTCTTGGAATGTCAAAAAGATTCATTTTAAACATGAAAAACAAGTAAACATTGAGATTCAAACATCCTGCACAGGAATTCTGGGTAATAGCGGAGGTAGATCCAGCTGTAGTTCATCAGTTTCAGATCTTACTGAGCATGTGCAGTTCGGTCGGTCCTTTATTCTGCTCCAGAAACATTCTTACACATAATAAAGTGGTAAAAGAGAAAAATACTGACGGAAATGAAATGAAATGAAACAGTTTCACAGGGAATGTCATCGCATCTGCTTGTTTATCTTAATTCATTTGAATCTTAATTACTGATGAGTGCTGTAATTAATTACACACTGATTCTGTACGGATTCATGAACAAATCAATCAAACATCTGAAAAACTATATGCAGCAAACAAACAAACAAAATGAGATCAAAGTGTCATTGAGATTATCTGCAGTGACATTATTTTAATGACAATTTATGCCAATTATGTGATGAAAAAAAAACTATTAAAAATGTAAAAATATTTACAATATTAAAAATTATGTAACAATATATATAATTCAAAAAATATATTTTACATTTTTCTTACATTTTCAGTTGTACTGCCTTCATGCCTAATTAAATGATTAACTAAATAATTTACACTATAATATCATACAGTAAAAATACAGCATCACACAACTAAAAACTGCCATGAAAATAATGTCAAAATATTTTTCAGGCCAATTGCAATGTTCCATCTGCTGACCTTTGACCTGGACATGTTTTTGTGCCATTGACCCGAGCGTTTCCCGGTCAGAACTCCCAGCGGATCTGATCCGAGCGCAGTGAGGTCTGCAGCGAGCGCATGTCCTTCAGCAGACGCAGGCTGTCTCTGCTGCGCTCGCCGGGCCGCGCTTTCCCCGTCGCTGAGCCTCCGCGGGTCGGGACCTTCACCTCGCCGGGACTCGGTTTACCACACTGTTTCCTCAACTTCTCCATCTGCCACAAACAGCCGGAACCATCAGGGAACGTCCCACACTTCCATGCCCAATTTAAGACCTCTCAAATGATAATCAAGTCTTTTGTTATATCATTACCTGAGTCTGGTGGCGACGGACTTTAGCGATCTGCTCTCCTTTATTCTCCATCCTCTTCATGAGCGCCTCCATCTCACGCTCCAAATCCTGCCGCAGCCGATCCGAAGCGCACGACTGGATCTGTCTGGACAACTCCTGCTGCTCGCTGACGGAAACACAAGACATCGTGAGCTCTGAGTGCTTCAACATGATCATCATTTACTCATCCTCATGCTGTTATCTTCTCAGGGGATTTCTGCACAACCTCTTTACTGTGATCACAAGAGAGGCTGAAAACCTCCTCAAGAGCAGGAAACATAAGTGACTTGAGGAACTCACAAGCTCATGTGTCCGAACTCGTCCTGGAGCGTCAGCAGCAGCTCCGACAGCTCTTCACTGCAGGAGGAGGAAGAGGAGGAGGAGGAGCCACCGCTGTCAGCGTGTCCCAGCACTCGCTCGTTACACAGCTGAGGATGATGCTGCTTCATGAGATGAAGGACGCGCTGGACGTTCGCTCGCACCGAGTGACTCGAGCCTGTCGACTGAACACACACACACACTCACTCACACTGATGCCGCACTATCATCATCATCAGAAACACACTCGAAGGCTGCAGTGATGGTGCGATTACCGTCCCCGTCACAAACGGCACGTCTCCCAGACTGAGTCTGTAATGCGGCTGCGGCGGCGACGGGTGATTCTGCAGGAACACACACCAGCGTCTCGCGTTAATCAGTCTAAATTTACAATATTGTGATGTCTAGGGCTGGGTAAAAAAATAGATTTCTAGATTTTAATCGTTTCTCATTTTCACGAACCGATATTGATTCTTAAATCCCAAGAATCGATTAGTCTAGTCTGTTTTCAGTTGATGAATGAGCAGAATATGTAGCTCCTCCCATCCAATGAATCACAATAATCTGTTACTTTTGATATGAAGCAAAGTCTCAGATTTCAAATGACGTCCATCTTATTATGAGATTCAGAAAATAAATAGCGTTTTGGCGCTGTTTAATGTGGCGTGACGGATCGCTTTAGCGCCTCAGTTAAAGAGAAGCATGTGATCATCCTCTCCTCCGCTTTAATACCAGTTACAGCGAAATAAACATGAACATCTGAAGGTATGTTAAAATATACAGTACAACTTACTGAAATCCGTATCATGTCTCGTGTAATCGCTCAATCAGTGCTTCAACCTCAATAAAACAGCTTCAATGTCACGTGACGTCACATTTACCTCAGAAAAACATATTCAGTGACCATAAACTCATTAGTCAGCTAGAAAAGTGAACTCTAGAAAGATAAATATAGCTATGCACCGTTACATATTCATTAATGTTCTTCAATATTTAATGCATGTTTGAATAAATCAGCCGCTATTTAAATGTTTATATTTTAAAAAAACGAATTGGAGTAGAAATATGATTGTAATTCTAAACTTTATTGATAATAAAAACCTCATTGAGTGTAATTTAAGTGTTTGTTTGTATATAAATAAGTTAATTTAACCTTCAGTATTATTACAGTAGCACCAGCTGACTCTCATGTGTAGTTTACAGCATTAGTTGAGAGATTTATTTCCTCTAGAAAATTTGCCATGAGCTGAAACTGAAATACTACATCCAAAATAATCGATATCGAATCGAAATCATAATCGAATCGAAAGCATGTGAATAGAAATCGAATCGAATCGTGAAAATTGTGTCAATACCCAGCCCTAGTGATGTCGTTCCTCGCTGTGGTTGAAAATGACTTGTATCATGGTAAAGATGTTGGTCACATGGTCCAGCTCTGATCCGTGGTTTACCTTTGATGAGCTCTTCTTCTGTTTGACTCTGCTGGGTTTGTGCGGACGTGGAGAAACAGACTGAATGAGCAGACGATTGGCTTCAAGACCCGTCTGTAACTGACCGCAAAACAGAGAGAGGACATGTTAACGTCACACTATACTTCTGTTAATATTGAAATTTGAATATATAATATGGAGAATCCTGAAACATGCAAAACCCCCAGAGGGTCATATTTGCCCTCATATATCAGGCTCAGCGAGCGCTATGACGGGTAACATCATGATACGATTCATATGTCACATGACTCACCTGCGCTGCTTTGTCCTGCACCAGTTTCCTCTGATGTTCCTCTTCCTGTAGTTTCCTCTCCAGCTGTCTGATCTTCCTCTCCGCGGCGCTCTGAGTCTCCGTCAGCCGGTGATACTCCTGCTCCAGAACATCCAGCTTCTGCAGCGTCAGCTGGACGTCGGCCTGATCCGCAGGACCCAGACGCTCCAGAGACACCTTAAACACACACACACACACACACACACACACACACACACACACACACACACACAGGTCATGAATGTGTCTCTTCAGAGGTCAGACTTTCAGTCAGGTGTGTGTGAGTGTGTGTGACGCACCTGTTGACGCAGCACAGCGGTTCTGTCTGATTCTGTGTTTCGTACGGTCTTCTTCATGTGCTCCAACTGTCTCTCCAACCGCGAGCATCGAGACTCGGCCGCAGTCAGCTGACAGAGCAGATCTACACACACACACACACACACACACACAGGTGTAAGAGTGAGAAACTCAATCATTCGGGTCACATCAAACTAGCGTAAGAGTCAGATTGTGAGCTTCTTCATCATCACTATGTCAGGAGAAAACTATGAGATCTGAACATCACTGATCTGTCAGTAAAGATTTATAAAAAAATACCTGGAAATATATGAAAAAAGACCAGTTATAGAAACCCTTCAGGGAAACCCTTGAGGGTGAAGAATAAAACTTTGTGTCAACCAGAGTTTAAAGATGAAATCAAATTAAAAATATAGCTCTCTCTCTCTCTATTATAAATATATATATATATATATATATATATATATATAAAATTTAATTTAATTTATTTTTTTTAATTAAATGTTGATTTAATAAATTTGGTTTTTGAAATTTTTATTAGATTTTGTTTTAGTTTTTTTTTTATATGTTTTTTTTTTATTTAAGTTCTAGTTGTTTTAGTATGGAAACATGTAAATTTATTAAAAAAAAAACTTAAGCAAAAAATTTGAAATAAAAAGAAGTTCTAAACTTCTAAACTGAAATAAAAGAAGTTGAAGAACTAAAAATACTACAGCTAAAAGCTAAAACTGAATTAGAAATAAATATAACACTATATAGAATTATTTATTACATTCAAAAATATTTAATATATATTTAAAAAAAATAAATATTTAAATACATCAAGTATATATAATATATAAAATATATTTTAAAACATTTAAATATATTAAAAAATAAAAAATGTCAAAAGCACATAACATGACTAAAATGTAAAATGAAAAACTAAAATTAAAGTAAAACAAAATTAAAATTAAAGTCAAATTAAAATGAAAGCTGAGCAAAAAAATAAATATATAAATTATATTAATTTATTATATATAATTAATAATAAATTAATATTTTGATAAATTATATTTTATATTTTATATTTCCATTTTAATTAAATGTTCATTTAATAGATTTTAATTTTGTTGTGCGTTTTTGTCATTTTTATTAGATTTCATTTTTTTTTTTTTTATATATGTCTTTTTTTATTTTAAGTTCTAATTATTTTAGTATGGAAAAAATTTAAACTTATAAAAACTTATGCAAAAATTAGAAAAAAAGAAGTTCTAAACTTCTAAACTGATAAATATAATATATTTAATATATATTTTAAAAAACAAAAATGAAGTATCTATAAAATATAATATATATTTAAAAACAAATTTAAATATATTAAAAAACAAAAAATGTCAAAAGCACATAACATGACTAAAATGTCAAATGAAAAATTAAAATTAAAGTTAAAAAAAATAAATTAATTAAAGTAAAATTAAAATGAAAACTGAGGAAAATATAAAAAATAAAATGTGACCCTGGACCAGAAAAACCAGACATAAGGGTCAATTTTTTGAAAATGAAATTTTGAAAATGTTTGAAAATACATAATTTGAAAGCTGAATAAATAATCTTTCCATTGATGTATGGTTTGTCAGGATAGGAGAATATTTGCTCAAGATACAACTATCTGAAAATCTGGAATCTGAGGGTGAAAAAAATCTAAATATTGAGAAAATCACCTTTAAAGTTGATCAAATGAAGTCCTTAGCAATGCATATCCACTCACAAAAATACGTTTCTGATATATTTACAGTAGGAAATTTACAAAATATTTTAATGGATCATGATCTTGACTTAATATCCTAATGATTTTTGGCATAAAAGAAAAATCGATCATTTTGACCCAAACAGTGTATTGTTGGCTATTGCTACAAATATACCCATGTGACTTCTGACTGGTTTTGTGCTCCAGGGTCACAAATCTAACTCGAAATCTGAATAAATCCTGTGATAATGAGTAAATCAGACCGGTGTGTGTGTGGCGCTCTGCCGGTCTCTCCGGGGAGTGTGTGGATTCTCTGGAGATGGTCTGGAGCTTCTGTCGAGCGTCACACCGCTCCAGCTCCAGATGACGAATCTTCTCCTGCAGGTTCTTCAGTGCTGAAAGAATGGCTGCAAACACACAGTTCTTCATCCACTGCTCAAGGTGAAGAAGTTCAAGTGATGTTCCTCTTTTCTAAGTCGCTTTGATTCATTGATCAGATGCATTTTTCAATGTTAATGCAAGAAAACTAAGAATCTGATCTCAGAAACCATAACTCTCCAGCAGGTGGAGCTGTTCACCAAACCTTCCCGTCAGCAGCTGTGTGCTGTATGAGAGCTGAAGTCGTGAATGATTAATGAGCGAAGCATACAGCTGTCACTCTATAGGGACGAGGCTCGTGTCACGAGTGTACCTGAGCGTCAGGTGTCCTCATCACGTGTGTGTGTGTGTGTGTGTGTGTACCTGCACTGCTGCTCTCAGGAAAGGCTCTCACGGGTCTGTTTGTGAAGGGCAGGGGCGTGTTGATGAAGGGACGTCTCGCGGGATACTCGGCGTAAGACGGCAGAGACACGCTGTCAGACATCGCTCGGCCTCTGGGGGGCGCCGTCACACCCTCCTGTAGATTTACAGCACAAAACACAAAATCATACTGTAAAAACACATTAGACATGTGACACATATAATACACACAGGCAAAAAGGGCAAACAATAAACAACCAAAATAAATGAATGAATAAATAAATGGGTCATTGACGAATAAAAGTGTAAAAAATAGTTACTTTGCTTCATGAACATGTGGTCTTTTGCAGGTGTCTGAATGATGTCACATCCTGTCACATGATAGTGACCACATGACTTGATCCAAAATGGTCTCTTTATATTGGTTACTCTGAATGACATCAATGAAATTCATTTTTCCGGACATTCTTTCTCATAATAAAGCAACGACTTCTACACATAATTTTAATATCATTTTGCACTATGTTGATATATGATGTTATAAAATCATGCCTTTGGACGGTTAAACCGAATGACCTTTTGACACTTCAAAATCTTTAAAATACTTTTATATGTAGAAAAATATAATTAAAACCTTTTGGATTCAATAAAAGAGATCTAGTTGTAGTACCTTACATACTTTGGATGTCATATCTTTGTTTTTATTATTATTATTATTAAGGCTTTTGGTCCAAAAAAATGACGCATCACATCATTGACCCAAATATTATATATGTGATTATAAAAATTGAAAAAATAAAAACAGAAAAATAAAATAAAAGTAATTAAATTATGAAAAATGTAAATAAAATAAATAATACATAAACAAACAGATGATCAAAAAGTTTGAAGAATCTACACATTTTATCACATTAAAATCACATTTTAATTACTCGTTAATAAAGGTATTTGAGAAGTGAGTCTAACTCAATATGAGAGTGTAAAACATTCACCAGAATAAAAAATAATCTGTCAGTAAATATTGGATGAATCTTGATTCAGATCAATAGTGGAAATTCTTTAAAACATGAGCCTGCCTGTATGTATGTATGTATGTATGTATGTATGTATATATATATATATATATATATATATATATATATATATATATATATATACACAGTTTATTATAAATTATAAATGACATATATTGATGTGATTTGAGTTTATTGGTCTTTGAACGATGTATTTTTTTTTCCCCAGAGAAAACAAATATTGAGTCTTAAATATGCAGTTTTGTTTTAAACTCTGCTGGGTTTAGAAATGAGTTTTACATTCGGTTCAAAAACGCAAAAACAGCAGAAATTATCAAAATCAGGAAGAAATATAAACAACGTTTTGAGGAAGTTTAAGTGAGTATATTTAGTATAATAATATTTACAGTTTGATTTTAATAATGCACGATGGATAAATGAAACATTATTTCAAACATGATTCTATATATATATGTGAAGTTTAATTAAACATTATACTTTGTTAATTTCAATAGATGTCATGTAATAAAATGTAACTTTAAAGCTGCATCATGTTGAATGTGTGAATGCTGAAACTGTGATGATGTTTTTACCTTTTCTCGCCTCGCGGAGGGTTTTGAGTTCGTGTCCATTAAAATAAGAGTTTAATCTTCGATCATATTTAATTAAATTAAATTAACGTCTTACGAGTTTTAGTTCTGTTTGTTGTGAATTTGGTGGCTGTGCAAACAGGAAACAAAACACAAGCGCGCAAAGCAGAGGTTGTGAAGTGAGCGATGACAACATCCGGACTGTAGAAATGTAAATAAAAGTCACGAGACGTGAATCGTAATATTTAAAAGTTATGTGCAATATTTCTGTTTTTGGAAAACGATTAATCTACTAGTTAATATAGTTTTTATCAGTTTAATCGCATTTTTTAAATAAAAATATATTTTATACAGCGTAAGTTACTGTACCGGAAGCGACGACACCCACCTCTGGGTTTCCAACATCGGTTTTCACAGATATTTGTTGTCTGTTTGAGTATCTAATTAAAAAGTAACAGTAAACTGTTTATATGATCTATTTCACATTTTAAAATAATACATCACATCATGTAATGTCAGAGAAACGAACTCTTTCTATGGCTTGAGTGTTGGTTAGGGCAAAAATATAATAAAAGTCCCAACATCTGTATTTAAATTCAACACGTAACGTAAATAGTGTGTAAATTCTGTTTGTCATTTTTTCTATAAGTAATTAAAAGAAAGATCTGCCAAAGGTTGCATGTGATTTTATTTTATTCCAAACATGGATTATGGAGCATTTTCCAGGTTTTCATTGAACACAGTAAAGTCCTATCGTGGTTTGTGTGTGATTTATGTTTTTTTTTTAAACAGGAAACATGCTTTATTTGACCTGTACATTTTTCTAAACTCTCATATAATGAATCTGTACAAAGTTACTCTTTCATCTTTCATGAGCAAAAACTTTATACAAAATTAAAGTCCTGTAATAATAACCCATCTTCGCACTGGAGAGAGGCTGCGGTTGCATAAATCTTATTTGGGGTTATTTTGAAGTCCAGAATTCATCTGTGAGAAATTAAAAGAACATCTTCCATCACAAAAAGGTCACATCACATAAACGATCACATCAGGAACATGAACTCTCATTTTTATCTCAAAAATAAGTCTGGAAGTATCCCAGAATGCCACGTGGTCTCTGTCCTGAGTGGGAAACAAGATTAACATTGACATTCACATTAAAAATGTGATTTGAGAAAAGCTCGTGGACGTTTTTGATCTTTGCCTCAGTCAGTCCAGCAGCCCGATTCTACTAAAAAACACCAAACTTCTCTGACAAACACGTCATATCAAAACGTCAACATGCCTACGATACAGCGCCGCGTCTCTCACACACACATCAGCCACACTCCGCATCAGAATATAAAAATAAACATTTCAAAGGAAAGATCCGTGGAGATATGGCACATGACGAGCGCAGGTCGGTTTCTGATCAAACGCTGTAAACATCAAACGTGTCGTGACTGGATCGCGATGAGGGAGCAGCTCGGATCACGAGGGCGGGAGGAGACCTTCAGGGGTCAAAGGTCACCAGACGGCGCACTTGTTGAGGGGGTGCATGGGCGAACCTCTGGGACAGTGAAACACACGGCCGAACTCCTCGAACTGAGACACGCTGCCGATCACCCTGCAGACAGACAATCACAGAACCGCTGACACTAATTAATGACTAACATCAGTCGTTAAATATATGGAAACTTTTACATCAAAGTGTCAGAAAACTAAAACAAACAAACATAATAAATGGTACTGAAACCCCTTAACTGTCACCGTCCCACAGGTGGGACGTTTGCCATTACATATTTAAAACCGTAATATTCTATACTAAACCTAATCTTGACAAACTATATATCATTTGAAAGCTTAGAATCTCTAGTTTACATATTTGGTGACTGATTTTCAAAATAAATTACAGAGGAGCAGTAATTTATCAATTTGCAACAAGCATATTTTCATACTCGTAAGGCATGTTCAGACCTTTATTTTGAAATAGCGATGAACATGAAAAATCATTAAAGATTGGTTGAAACATCTTTGTTTTCATGCCAGAGTTCAAAACACAACATCCATTCAATTTTGAGAAAAAAAGGTCTGAAAATGTTTTTAATAGAAAAAAAAATACATTTATGATTGTGGCGGCGATCTATAACCCACATACATGTTATTTTTATGTTTATTAGAGGCTGAATTCATATCAAATTCTGCCAAACTTACCATACTACTTCTATATAGGATATCTACTTCATAAATTGTATGAAAATAATGGAAATATATGGTTCAGATCACTCAAACCATATATGGAAATGGAGGCGCCTTTATATGGTCAGTAATGGAGCTTGGTTGTCATCTAGTGAAAAAGTGTGGTACTGCGCCCAAACAAAATCTTACTGAAAGCTCATTTTTTCAGATATCAACCTGAAATTTGGAACACAACTTGTTCAGATTTTTGGTTTTGATTTCCTTGCAGCTTTAGAGTAAAACTTGTTTTGTAAAATATATATTTTATATTTTATATAAAATATTATATTTTTACATTTTACATTTTCATAAACTTAAACTTCTATAACTTTTTTTCTGTTTCACTTACATAAGTTATTTCAATTCTACAATAATCTGCCAATATTTAATATTTAAAACAAGACCAGCCTTATGTCTATACACCAAAGTATTCTTGAATTACAACCATTTAAGTTTGGATAGTGCATTTTCTTGTCTAAAAAAAAAGTGGGGGTGACAGTTAAAGGGTTAATAAATGTTTAAAATAAACCATTTAAATTACATCAAATATTTTTATAAATTAAATTTTCATTTAGTTCAACTTTATGTACTAAAATAACTAAAAAATAAATAAAAACTATATAGACTTATTTAAAAAAAATCTAAACAACAAAAATACTAAAACTTAAAATTTTGAAAATATTAATAAAAACTATAATAGTATTTCAGTGGTAATAAAATATTTCTATGAGAATGAATCATTTAAAATAAGTTAATTTATTACTTGATATAAACATGCCTTAATTACAATAATGCACTAATTTATTTGTTTGGTTATGTAATTATTTATTATTCTGTTTTTAATTATTTTGTGTTTTAATGTGGTTTGATTTAGTGTAAAAGGTGTAACAGTCAGATATTTCTTAAACAATAAAATGCATGAAAAGGTTATGTATAATTTTTATTAGTGCTGTCAAGTCGATTAATCGCATTTATGTGTGTGTGTATATATATATATATATATATATATATACATATATACATATATATATACACACACACACACTAATGTTATATATTTACAAACTTTTGTTAGATGTATTTGTAGATATATATAGATATACACACAAAAATATACTATACATTTACAATGTTTTATGTGAGATGTGATTAATCGATTTGACAGCACTAATTTTTATATAATTTATAATATATAATATAAATATTTATAATATTTCTAATTATTTTAATGTCCATAATTAATCACATTAAGCAAAACAATAACATTTGAGAAAGAAAGTCCTTACAGTTCACAACAAATCATTCTCTAGATCTGGCTTGAGTAATAATCACCAGTACTGGACTTAGTGAAGGTGAAGTGTGTGTACCTGTAATGTTCAGGTGCGTGTTTATCCGTCAGCAGCTGCAGGTAAATCGACTGTGATCGTCTCTTCATGCACCAGTTCTGTGAGGAGAGTGTGCAGAAAGATTTCCGGGATCTTAAGAGCTGATTATCACTGAACCAGTGTTAATGAACTGCTGCAGTGTAACTGTACCTGAGCGAACGCGATGAAGAACAGCTGCTCGTGTGTGTATTTGAGTCCTGGGAGAGGACGCTCCGGCCCGTGCTCACGAACCCACTTCTGATACGCCTACACACACACACACACACACACACACACACACACACAGGTTTTACTATGCATTTTTACTACATACCCCCCCTTTTTATGAATTAAAAAAATAGAGAAATACAGCAAAACCAGTGTGATGCAAAAAATATATATATATTTTTTAATGTTCATGAGAAATTTTTTAAATTTGTAGATCAACTTTAATTTGCACTTTTCCAGGAAGAAGTTTTAAATTCCAACATTCTGATTTGGAACAGAGCGACATTCCGATTCTGATGAAACTCACATAATAAGACAACTTCAGTCCGCCCAGATCAGCGATGTTCTCGCCCAGCGTCAGACGCCCGTTCACCTGCACACACACACACACACACACACACACGTTTTAGTGTATACAGCCGGATTGCACTTGTATGTACAGTCGTGCTCAAAATGATTCATACCCTTGGTAAATATGACCAAAGAAGGCTGTGAAATACTTTCGATCTTTTATTTAAAA